>CM040238.1:188437117-188473556 GCA_022545495.1 Chrysanthemum lavandulifolium | reverse complement strand
TTGATAGTGCCTTTGCAGTAATCTTTCCTCCATTTGGATCATTCCCAAACGCAACTCTTCCTCCATTAATATTTCTAAAATCGCATGTAATCTCTTTGTCTCCTCGCCATGCTTCCAGCACCCACTATCCACAATTACATGATCTTTAAGCTCCTCTTCCGGGTTGCCCCGCACACAAAGGAAAGAGTTAGTGATTTTTTAGGAACCCAAGCCATTATCGACTTGTGTTCCCTTGTGGAGTTACAAACTCAAATTCTTTGAGTATGTAATTCCACTATCTTTAAATGATGATCCAAAATTATCTTTTGATCTTTAACATGTGGATTTTCAAAACTTTGGTTTTTCAACATAAATCTCTTTCACCAGCTTTATTAGCATTTTCTTGTATCACAAAACATCGATTCACTTTTGTTGAAAGTAATCGTGCTGTCCCTCAAGAGTACCTTCCTTCTTAACCCATTCTCGTTTAACACGTGGTCTCGTGATCTAGATCCCTATGTGAATTGTAATACCTTCTAGGTTGATAGTGAGATCTCCTAGAATTCCTATTCTAAATAGTGTGATCAAGACCTTGTTTTAATGAGCAAGACTTTGGAAAGTACTGGAGATAATCAAGGTTTTGAAAAGGTCTTCTCCGATGTGGGTATCTATGATCCGTATGAAGTTTCCGTGATTAACCTTATGTGAATTATTCCAAACCGGGTTTGTGCTCTAGGTGTGTGGTCAAGTGATCTGCTCTTTGGAAATTTGCTAAGGTATTATGAGTGTCGATCACAATCTTTGATTAAATGATTAGGACTATAACACACAAAACAAAGTTTTTGACCCATATGTCCAAAGTGATTTCTTCTATGTCTATGCCCAAAATTATTCTCGCCTTTTGGTGAATGATAAAACCCTGCTTTTGACCAAAGTTATCCCCAAAGGTTTAGCAAGACTGCTTTGAAAAGGTTTTGTGTAGGTATCGCTTGTTGAGCAAGACTTTGTTTTAAAGGTACCGCTTGATTTTGAACATTATTTTCAATGCCTTCTTTGGGTTTTTCGACCTAGATTGAGCTACAAGCTTCTTCCTAAACTCTAGACTATCTACTCCAAAGCGAGAAACATCGTGCCCAAAGGGTTGATGAATGCCATGGGATGAGGAACAACATGATAACCATTGTCTTTCTTATACTGTGTGGTGGTTCACTTATTGAGCCCTCATTACTAGATGTATCTACATAGTTAATGAGTTCATCATCACTAGTGGTTATGTCCTCAAAATCACCATTATCCCGATCACCGTGTTGGTTTTCATTTATGGTACTAAAGTCCATTCCAAATCCTAAGCCTGCTCTAATGTAAGCCCTTCTGCTTTTTTCAACATAAGCAAATATGGGACAAGCTTGATTTCCCAAGCAAAGAAACTTAGCTAACAAATCATCTCTTTCCTTAGTCAATTTCAATTTCAAAGAATTTTATGCTTTAGTTTCCATTCACTAAGTTTTAACCGATAATCCCGTTGTTCATATTTTTCACCCCAAGCCATTTCATTATTTTATGAGTTAATATTTTGGCTTCCATAGACTCTAAAGTGATTTTGCTAACCTCGCTACCCTCGAGACCTAGCCCTAAGACAATTATCTCTTTTCAATCACATAATCATATAATTTTAGATAAAACTCATACAGCTTGAGCATACCTCGTAGATAGGAGACTGAGTTGGTGAAGAGCCACCATAGCAAGAAGAACAAGATCATATTCACTTTCTTTGCTCCAATCAAATCCTCCAAAGCCTTCATTAGATTCCAGCAAAGATGTTCGTGTTCTTCTTCAAAAGCAAGGCTCCAATTCAATGCTTCCACCGTGTCTTCAACTCGCATCTTCCATCGCTACCATACAAGAAGTCACCGGTTCATCATCAAATTCTTCACTCCAACAACTCGATAACTTCTCTTGAGCAACCAAAGCCTTTGTTTCGCTTATTGGAATTTCTTTGAGCTCAAGTTTTGGCTTCTCGATGTTCTTGCTTGCTTGATACTTAGCAAACCCGCACTCCCTTGCAAAGTGACCGCCTTTTGACAATTGAAGCATTCAATTTGAGATTTGTCAAAAGTTATTCCTTGTTTTGGTTTGAAATCAATATTTTTGCCTGCCTTCTTCATGTACTTTTTGATCCTTGCGTTGATCATAGCAACTTGCCACCGACATCAATTTCTTCAAGTGCATCTTCTTCAATCCGTGCTAGATCCTCTTCATAAGTGATGTAAATTGCTTGTTGTGCAAAGAAGGAGCACACAACTTCATCCGAGTGCAAAGTGGTAGATGGTGGGGCTCACGAGCATATGAAGGGGATTGTAAAAAGAAGATTGCTTTGAGGAACAAGACTTTGAGGAGAAGCAAATTTTGGAAGCACCGCTTCTTCTTTCGTATGATAGAAAAGCAATACTATGAGATTTGGAATTGGGTTGACCACTCATCTAATGTTCATACACCTTCGCCTGATGATAGAGATCATCAAAGTCTATAACATCCAATCCTTGTTGTCCTCCGATCATAGTAGCAATCACATGCCATGTAGATGGAAAGCCCTTAGAAACTTCAAGTTAGCATCCTCAATCGACACTTCGCCTTTGTATAACTCCAACATGTTGAGGAGATTTGAAATCTATCATATGCGAGATCAAGATCTCTCTTTCACCAACCGTAAAAGTTTCAAACTGTTGCTTTAGCAAATTTCAAGATCTTCTGTAGGCTTCATTCCTCAAATCTGGTCTTGAGAGTGCCCTGTAGTCGCTTAGCATCTTTAGCATCATGAAATTTGAGAAGATGACCATATGGAATGGCGTATAACTGGAATGGCGTATAAGAGAATGTTTAGTGCCTTTTCTTGATTCCTTAGGGTTGTCATTGTAAGACCGCCTTTTGTGCGCTTGGTTGTCCAGAATATTAATGGGTTCTATAACAACTTCATTCCCATTCACAATTACATTCCATAGAGCATGGTCTCGTAATATAACGCCTCATCTTCATGCACCGTAGATCATATTCTCCTTCTTGATTATTGGAATTCGAGTGAGGTGATTGAGGGTGGTGGAACAACAATGACATCTTGAATTTTGTTGAAGTAGGATTTCTTCCTAGTCGTAGTTTCCACACAAGCTCGATACCACTTGTTGGATCGATATACTTTAATCAAACTAACTTTAACTAGCTTGTTAAGGTTTAATAACCTCGGATAAATCCTAAGTTATTAACAAAGAAACACTAACCAATCTTTATCAAGTACGCGGAATTTACTTTACAAAGCTAAGAAGAATAACTTTTATTATAAACTCTAAATCGCTTATTATGCGGATACTCTAATACAACTCTAAGATAATCGAACTTCTCACTAAAACACTAATTGTAAACTCTAAAACTCTTTTGAATCGCACTCTAATGCCAATCTAGAGTCCTTTATAGGCTCAAGGATATCCTAGTCGGTTCACAATTTGTATTCTTGTACGACAAGTAATCTAAACATAGAATACAATACTTTCCATAAACAAATATAACAGCTTCTTTGTTCTTGTAGTACTTGACTTCAGAGTGCAAGACTTTGACTTTGTCTTTAGCAAGATTTTGACTCTTTGACTTCTTCCAAGATTTTTAGTACTACAAAGACTTTCATATCTTCAAGACTTTCATATCCCAACACAAGTCTTCTACCTCCATATCCTTAGTCACCTGGAGGCCTTCTAGCAAGGCTCTGCATCTCCGGCTCATTATTAGTAGCATCAAATTCAAACGAGTACATAAGTATACTCCTTTCCTTCGTGGTCAACCAACATTAAACCCGCACTGTAACCATCTGAGCTAGAGGCCCTATCGGTGTAAAGCTTCCACCCTTGACCATCTTCGCAGCTTCTTCTCAATAACCTTGTTGTCCCGCTTTGTTCGGAGGGTGTTTCGCTAAAAAGTATGCCAATATTTGTCCTTTGACCGAGTTTCTACCCTTGTACTCAATTTCATGTTCTCCTAGCTCGATGGCCCATTTATCTATCCTACCGATTTCTATGGCTTCAAAGCATCCGCTTAATAGGCTTGTAAGTGAGCACGGTTACGGGGGTGAGCTTGGAAGTACCTTCAAGGCGCCCGCAAAGATGAACCAAAGCCAAGATTAACTTCTCCAACTCGATAATTTAGCTCGCCTCCCGTAGAACCATGCTAACGAAGTAGATAGGATTTTCTTCTTTTCCCTCTCGCCAATAAGACAACACCGATGCTTTCAAGGAGGTTGCGATGTACATAAACAACACTTCGCCTTTGATCGGGGCGGTAAGTGTAGGTAGAATAGCCATGAACTCTTTGAGCTTTTGAAAGGCAACTTCAGATCCGCACTCCATTGAAACGCTTTTATCCGTGCATCCTTTAAGTGTTTTGAATAATGGCAAGGATCCATCTGCTCTTCGATAAGAATCAAGGTCGCTAATTTTCTATTCGTACTTTGTACATCCTTGAGGGATTTAGGAGGTCAGAAGTCCGTGATGGCCTTAACCTTTGAAGGGTTCGCCTTAATACCCTTTGTGATCAGTGTCCTGTGAATTGTCCTCCTCCACGCCAAGGAAAACTTCTTGGGATTTAACTTCATGTTGATGGCGCCAAGTCGATCGGTTTCCTTTATGCTCGGAGAGCATGTCCTCCTCCGCTCTACTCTTGATAACCATATCGCCTACATATGCTTGAGGTTCCTACCTATTTGCTTGTTGAAGGCTTTGTCCACTAGCCATTGGTAGGTAGCACCTGCATTCTTCAAACCGAAGGGCATCTTCTTATAACAATACACGCCCTTTCCTATAAATAAGACTGTTTTTTCTTCGAACTCTTCCGCCATCTGTATCTGATGGTAACCTTTGTAAGCATCCAGAAAACATTTCAGTCGAAACCCTGACAAGTATTCCACTTTCCAATCGATTTCTGGTAGAGGATAGCAGTCTTTCGGACGAGCTTTGTTGATATCTGTGAAGGCTACACACATCCGCCATCCTTCGTCATGCTTTTTAACCATCACCGGATTGGCTACCCAAGTTTGATACTTCACCTCCCTGAGTATGCCTGCTGTTACGAGCTCATCCACTTCCTTGCATGTTGCGGTATTCCTTTCAAGTGCAAGGCTTCGACGCTTTTGCTTGATAGGTTCAATGTTCTTGAACTCATTAAGCTTGTGCTCGCATCAAGGGCTTCCAGATATGATGAGAGTTCTAGGGACCCCCGCCATGTCGAGTAAGTCCATGCAAAGACATCCGCATTAGCCTTTAGTAACTTTTCCACCAGCCTTAAAGGAGGCGGGAGCTTCTTTCCAATGACCACCATCCGATCTGGTAGAGGTTGTTTACTACGATGAGGTCTTCAAAGACGGCAATGAGAACATCTTTCTGAGGCTCTTCCGTAATTTGTTTGACCCTTGCTCCACGTCCGAGGCCTCTTCGCGTTGTAACTGGAGAAAATTGTTCCAATACCGAAAGGTGTTTGGAATTTGATTGCCGCATGTATGGTGGAGACAACGATGCCCATTTTATGCATCATGTTCTCCTATTAACAAAGTTATAGGAGATTCAGACCTTACGATCGCAAAAACCAGGGTTTTTGTCCTTTTTAGCCTTCCTTCTCCAATCGTAACCTCTAGAGGGACTTCTCCCAGAGGCCATGAGTGTTCCCCTGAGAATCCCACCAAGGTTACCTTCGAATCTACCCTCTTCGACCGTATTGAAGGCTTGAGCTTCAGAAAACAATGTCCGTAGATCACTTCGCAAGAGCTACCACAGTCTAAGTAAGCTCTATTTACTTCTCTGTTGGAGATTAGGACTTTGATGACCACGGGATCATTCGAGAGAACCTTGCCAGTGATCGAAGGGAAAGTAACGTCTCCTACTCCGCATAATGATTCCTCCGCTGCTTTCCTTTTTAACCCATAATCATCCCTGTAAACCATGAGGATGGGTGCTTCGACCAGTGTGGTGTCTTTCCCCAACTATGTGTCGGAGACCCTTTCTTTACCTTTCTTTATGCCGTTCACCAAATGTCCCAATTGGCCGGATTTCACGGCCTCTTCTATCTATTTCTTGAGCTCTCTGCAATTGTTGGTGTCGTTTCCGTAATCGTCATGGAAATAGCAGTATTTGGATGTATCCCTGCTTCTTCCCCTACTTGCCAAACGAGGGGGAGGATCGAAGGCCTTCGCAGCCCTTTCTATAGCATGTATTTCTCTTGGAGATTTGGACAGATTAACCAAGAGTCCGTGGTTGATGTTTTTGTTGTAGGTCGCAAACCTGTCCCTTCCTTTGTGTATGTTTTTGGACCCTTCCCACGAAGAGTGCTTCGGGATTTTGCTGTGACTTTCTTTGTTTTCAATCGAGCCCCGCTGGTAGACACTTTTTGGCTTCAATCTAGGTGTAATTTTTCCATTAAGCCTTTGTAGGTTGTCGGAAGGTCATTGGATAGAACCCACCGACTTCTGCTTTCTAGGCCATGCACAAAACCGGATATGTGCCGGTCTTCGTGCGCACTCCGTAATCCGCAAGGTGTCATCAAGATATCTAGTAACGAAAGCCCCGGTGCTCTCGCTTTCCTCCGCTTAATGTTGTGCACCGTCAGTGAGTCCTGTGAACTTTTTCTACCGGGTCAAGCGCGATCTAAACTTGGCCTTGAGATCGTCCAAATTCACAATGCTACGCTTTTTCCCATTCCACCATATACGAGCGAGTCTCAGAGGGTATATTTGAACATGTGGCAAGCAACGGCATAACCCATTTCGCATTCGATAGCCTCTTCAACAGATGTAAGAAATTATCCGTCCCCCTTCCGCCATAAGTACCAATATGCGGGCATTTTCAACCCATCGGAAAAGGGTAGTCTTCTATCCACCTTACGGTGGTGTTGGGGAACCCATGGGCTCCGAATAGAGGCGCTTGTAAGGTGGCATGTAAATGGGGCAACATCGTATGGGTTATGACTCGAGGTATTCGGCTGTGGTTTTGGTTAGCAAATTTAGGGTGAGAGAGGTATATAAGGTGGGCGACTTCCGACAAGATACTTAAGGGTATACTATAGGTTGTCTGTAGGGCATGCTCCGTATGGTTGAGGAAAGCTAGGGTTGCTAGCCGCCCATTAGGTGGGGATAAACCCCATAGGGGTAAGATTGAGCCCTAAAAGGAGGGTATATACCATGAGGAGGAAGATTTCTCCCATTCATTTGAGATGGATTGCCTCACGCCGAATGCGCGGAAGGCTGCAACGGGACCCCGCCCCGCCTCCCAAATGGGCTACCATGAGTGGTGGCAAGTTAACCTCCGTAGTCTCCCTTCGGTGACTCCTTCCATTAGAGCCTTCCATTGTTCCTTCCCTTCTCATCGGAGCCCTCTCCGGAACGTCTTCAAAACCAACCGACCTTCGACTGCCATGAGACCCTATCCTCAGCACTGAGCATGTAGCCCCAGGAGCCAAGGGCCTAGCCTCCATTTCTATCTCTTCGTCATACTCATCGCTAGAGTATTCCAACTCCCTCCTCATCTCCACGTTCTGAGCTTTCCTCTTTCAAGCCCTTAGTAAAGACTCTAGTGCTTCGATGTTAGCTTCGGCGAATGCAGATCGACACCGGTTCGTGGTTAGCCAATGTTGAAGCATGGTTGTTGGGAGTTATTTCGTGGTGAGATCGTGTGGTAAAAGTGGACGCGGTTATGTTGGGAAGGTTGTTAGGATCGCTGATCGATTGGTGTCAAGGTCGAGAAACCCCGATGGGAGTATCCTCTTCCTTGATTCATGCCGTGAAACTAGTGAGTGTGATTATTGGTTATAAGTTTGGAATAACGAGACCAATTGTAGCGGGTCCCACGGATGGTGCCACCGATTGTACAATAATTTGTACGACTGTGCCTTCGATGGTGATCAAGGGTATGAGGGTGATATGCTTGCGCCAAACTTGAAGCCAACTGCAATAAGAATAGTAGACACTTCGCTTAGTGATCACAAGCAGGGTGGGCCTCGAACCACCTCCCATGCGTGAGAGTAAGTATGTGATATGTGTTGTAAGTAATATGGAGTATGTGAAATGCTGTGTTGAGTGAACATACCATTGAAATGACTCGTCCAACCTATTTATAGGTGAAGAAAATAGCTTGGAGAGTGTTAGCACACGCCTAGGAGATCATGGGGCATCCCCGATTTTTGGTAACCGCTAGGCTTCATCCCCACTCTCTCTGTCTTGGGGAAGCTAAGGAGATAGTAGGAACGTGGGGAAGACTAAGTCAATGTTCTCCTTGTCTTGGTGCCTTCAGAGAAGACTCAAGGGCATAGGCCTTCGGTGGCGAATTCCCAACCGGTAACCATGTCAATGATGAATGCTTTTACGCCACCAATGACTTATGAAGAAAGACTTGGGTCTTCGTGAATGAAAATTCAACTAAGGTCGGGGTGTCCTTCGACCGATCGAGGGTACGTCATCAAAAGACTTAAAAATCCTAATATAACTCCCCGCGCCAAAACTTGATGTGTTTTCCACTGTGTTTTAATATTTATAAAGTCTCGCTTACCTATGGTCCACCTTATGCACTCACGGGCGGTGTACACGGTCATGTGTAATGTAGTAATCGGTAAAACCGATGTCGTCCCAAGAGCTATGTGAGCAGATCTTAATTAAGTCTAAGTGTCACTGGTTTTAATTGTTTTTAGGTTTGAAATGATTATTAACTAATAAAACAAGAAATGAAAGCAAATAAATAAGTTATAGTTGTGATCAATAGGGGTTAAGTGTGCTAACCTAGTTACTCATCCTATTTTGTTATGTTCACGTCTAACTACTTCCAATTGATTCAAGTGGGGGTTTAAGTCGCTAGGACAAAGATTTGGTCCGTTTCGTCCTAACCTATCGCAAAGGTTTCCACCGGAGATCAAGCTACTACCCTTGAAAGTTCGGTTGTTTTAGTCCCAATCCAAGTCATTAAGTTCCTCTACAAGCAAGATTCATAACAATGAGTGCCCGGGCGCTAGCATCTTAGACACTCATCCCTAACTTCTTAAGTTCATCCAAACGTCAGGTGATTATTTGGTCAGTTCGCACAAGCGAGGAAGGGCCGTCAGTTGGTTAATTCTTACCCTTCCCACTCAGTCTACATACTTAGGGTCAGTTGGTTAATTTTCACAAGCAACTAGACACTACCGCCATTCAAAAATACTAAAACTAGGGTAGCTACCAACGAACTATGCATGCATACACTAGAAACAATTATACGGAAACATGTAAACGTAAACAAAACAATTAAGGAATCATAATTAGGCTAGCACCAAAGGTGCACCGATCATATTAAACGAAACCAAAGATTCAATGTTTGACATAATGAAATACATGAATCCAAAGTAAAAGATAAAATAATCTCTAGTGCTTATCGTTAGGGAGTGATTTGTCCTTGGATATGGCTTTGTATGCTCTTCAAGATATGCCTCGACTCGATGAGTGTGTAAATATCACCATTTTAGTCAAATCAGGCGCAAAACATTTAAAACGCCAAAATGCATCAAAACACCGAAAATATCTCAAAATTGTATTTTATATGTTTCGATGCAAAATGTTTAAAATTAGATGAAAATGAGCTAAGTTTGTATAATTGGCGCTTCAGTCCCCGACTTTCAAATCTTGTCAAAAATAGTCCCCGAGCATTTATTTTAAAAGAAAAGTCACCAAAGGTCCTTTTGAAATCATAAGTTGTCATAATTAGTCCTTTGGTGAAAATTTCAAAAGTTTTGAGAATTTACAAGTTTGGTCCTTCAAGTTTTAAAATTGGCAAAAATAGTCCTTGGAAGTTTAAAAATGTCTTTATGGTCCTTGTACTATTGAAACTTGTCATAATTGGTCCCTTGGCATAACTTTGGAAAATGGCGATTTGGTCCTTGGTTTTATGGAATTGCAAAATGGTCCTTTGTATTAATAATCCATCTCGACCTCAGCCCCTGTCAAAACAACTTTGACCCGCCATAAACCCTTGAACCATGACCCTTCCTTGACCCTTGAACCCTCCTCTCTATTAATAAAATACCGTCAAACTTGGTCAATTCCCGCTCACGGGTTTCCTCTTCCTCATCATCACCTACGCCGCAAACACCAACACACTCCATCATCATCACACCCAACTTATTCCTACCTCCAAACACCCCAATCCAAATGCATTAAATGCTCCTTTCCTCGCCCAAGCTATTTAACCATCGACAAATACCATTTTGGCGCCAAAATGCCATCAACGGCTAAAAAGGGCTCTACTAATCCAATGGCTCAAATTATAGTGGATTTGCTCGTAGGAGAGAGGAGTGCTTTTGCTATAAAAAGGAGGAAGAAGAGAGTGGGAGTTAGTTTTTATTTTTCTAAAATTTCATGTATGTCTAATTTTCTATAATGTTCTAATTTACTTTCAAAGCTTGTAATATTTCCTTTCCGTAATAAACTAAGAGTATTTAAGTAACTTTTAAATAATTTGAAGTGTTGATTCAAAATTGTTATTGTTCTGCTTTTTTACATGTTATGTTAAGAGTCAAAATCAATTATGTCGAATATGTGCTTCAAATAGCCTTTTAGACATCATTTGAGCTTATTACGACTTTAGATAGCCGTTAGTAAGTTCAATTCTCGCCTAATCAAAGTTGGCATTTGGTCAACGAAAGTCAACCCGTGAGGAAATCTTGGTTAGCAACCATGGAATGGAAATTGGGTGATGCGAGTTGATTTGGGTTGGAATTGGCATAGAATAGTGGTATCCGTTCTAGACAAGTCGGATATGTTCGAGGCAATGTGAGTTTATATATTTCTAATTTTAGCTTAATTTTGAAGTTTATTGACTCATTAGTGTAGAACTGTCACATTTAGCTTCTTTGATGATTGGTTAGCTTAGTGTCATAAGTGTTCAGCTTATCTTAACTGATTAGATCATAGTTAGCTTGTTTCTAATTTCGCATACTAATCGCTTTAATATGTTAGATTTAGTACTTGTGGAATTTGTGTCCTTTTTGTTAAAATTGCTTCAAATCAACCTAAAATGGAAGTTGAGTCCGAGTATGATGATGTCTAAGTTCGATAAGTGGTTCGAGAAACAAATTTCATATCGCCTTAAAAGCAAAGTGTTTGGATCATAAGGTCAAACCGAGTTTGAGGTCATTTCGTTGATTGGAATTAGTTGTTTAAGTCTCATATGGTTACATGATAGTTATTTATGTCAAAGGTTCAGATCTTAGATCAAGGAAAGTCAATATTGCATATAACCCGTCTTGTGGTCGATTTGTGTGAATCAATGGCTTAAAGACCGCATATAGGTTTAGAACTAACTAAGATAGATTGCATTAGTCCTATTTCACCTTTAAACATCAATCTCAGTTCACCATTTTGAATCTAAATTCATTTTAGTCAACATTTCAGTGCTGTCTCAAAAAGTCAAATCTTGTTCAATACAGTTTTTCATCAAACTTTGTGGATGTTTAACTGCCTCATTTCAGGTCCAATTTTGCTGAAATTTTGGGATAAACAACTTCAAATGGTCTAGTTTAGTAAAGTGAATTTTGTGGATTTTTAAAATTTTCTCGTCCCTGAATAAGTTCTTGATTCACTACTAATCCTCGCAGCACACATTCGATTAACCTGAAGTGCGCGTAGGTATTTGTAATCGCCACAAATAGCTCATAAAAGCTTGGTAGAGGCTTAAACTTGGTTCATTGGCTCACCGGTCGGTGGTCTTTAGGTCTCCGCTTTAGTTTTCCCATTGGCTTATTGAATAGTCGGTACTTTAGCTTAAAAGTGTATAAGAAACTGCTTGGCTCTTGGTTATTCATTAAGTCAAATCATGGTAATCTTAGTTTTAGATGATTAGGTTAGTTGAAACTAGTTAGTTTTAAGTTTTTTTAGCATACTTTAGCTTCTGCTATCATTTGGTGGTCTTTGGTGTTCATTTGCTTAATTCAAGTGCTTATTTATAAGCACTTTTCTCTACAGCTTCATAATCCTTCACATAAGCTACTGTTTTTATATTTTTCATAGATTTAGAATTTTATTCTAGACTTTTCCTGAATTTTTCAGATTTTTATAGTTCTGTTTGCTATTTTTCTTTATTTTAATCAGTTTTTAGTACTTTTTAATTAGCCTTTATTGCAATTAAATCAGAAAATCTTCAAAAAAATAAGTTTTCAATTTTCATAGATTAAGATAAATATAAAAAGCAAAAATAATTTTTCCAGATTTTTCTTAGTTAAAATAGTAATTTTTAGCAATTTAATTAGTTTTAAATAGTTTTTAATTCATAGAAAAAGAAAAATAATCGTAAAAATATAAAATTAGTTTGGAAAATTCTCTTTAGATATTTTAGATTTTTCTAAGTCATAAGTTCACTTTTCTAGCTTTATTTCATATTTTCTTATATTTTAGGGTATTATTAAATAGGTAAAAATAGTTTTTAATTAATAATAATTAAATAAATAGTCATAAAAATAATTTTCTTTTTCTCAAAATTTTATCCTATCATTAGGTTTGTAAAAATTTCATTTTTATATTTTTAGGATTAATATTGTTTCAGTTTCACATTTTCTTTGTACGTTATTTAGTTTTTAATTTAAATTTATAAAGGAAAATCAAGAAAATCAAATTTTAAAAATAGTGATAGCGTTTATTTAATATAATTTAGCTTTTTATTTTCTTTAATTTGCATTTAAGCCCCTGTAATTTATAAACTTTTTCTTTAGGTATAATTATTCATAATCCATAAACCTTTTCCTGCTCAATATCATCCGATCACTATACGCTTGGTTATTCAACGCTTGACTCGTTGGGACTTAACGACTGGGAAACACTAAACTCCTCTAGATCTTCATTGCATTGTTTCTAAGTCGTTTGAAGTTTATTACGGTTGACCATTCACAAGTGGTTAGCTTGTGTGATAAACTTGACTATTGAACCAATCAAGCTACGGCGTAATGTGAGAGATGGAGTTACGCCGTAGCTCTTCACAGTGGCAACTATCATAAATCTCTAATAAAATATCCAAATCCGCGTCTCATTAGCTCCAATGCTCGTAATTTACCTGAAAGTGAAATATAGAGGAAAACAAGCGTAAATCCATATAAATTATATAAAATACGAGCATTATCAGGGAAATTGACACTTAATATTCATGATTATTTGATGTTATCAGATGTACACTGGACCCTCGTAGTGTTCCCGGGAGAACAAATACATCCATTTGGAGAGATCAGCCTAAGAATCACAGTGGGAGACTACCCATACCATCGAATTGAACAAATTACGTTTATGATCGTACGACCAGATTCTCCCTATAACATGCTCCTTGGAAGATCAATAATTGTGGAGTCTGTAATGATCCCTTCAACCATGCACGCAGCCGTGATATACCAATCAACAGAGTGTGCGTCGACTTCTATAAGAAACTAAATTCAAAACATGGGTAGCCAACCCAGTTATGGAAAGTCAGACGAAACCTGGAGAATGTGCGTCGACTTCAAAGAAATTAATAAGGCATGCCCCAAAGACTGTTACGTCTTCCCGAAATCGACTACAAGGTAGACTCACACTCTGATTTTAGAGTCAAATGCTTCTTAGACGCTTACAAGGATTACCATCAAATACAAATGACAAGGGAATATGAACACATGACAGTCTTCCACACTCTGAAAGAAGTCTTTTGCTACAAATAGATGTTGTTTGGACTAAAGAATGCAGGATACACATACCAAATATTGGTGGATAGGGTTATCGGAGACCAGATTGGGAGAAACATAGAGGCCTACTTCGATTACATGGTCATAAAGAGCATAGACAAAGAAGGCATGCTACTTGACATCCAAGAAATGTTCAGCAGGTTCCGAAAGGTTAATATGAAGCTTAACCCAAAGAATTGCTCCTTTAGAATGGAAGAAGGTTGTGACAAATTACATTTTTCAAGTTAATACTAAAACCTAAACTTAAACTTTTTACTTTGAACACGTGATTTCTTGCTTTAACATATAACCGTTAGGTTAACCTGCGTACAAAGAAAAACAACTTTGAACGTATACCGACACTGGATTAAGTTTAGTCTATGTCAAATACGTACTCTATAACTCTCATAAGCATATTTTATAAGTCATTTGCATTTGGTTTTGTTAATACAAATAAACCGTAAAAACGTTTATTAATATCTAGCGATCTCTTTGTGTTTTGTTGATAATAAATACAATGTTATCATAAGTAAAATTTTAAGGATACATGTTATTTTTGTAAAGAATCTACATATATAGTCACTTAATATAAATTGTTGTAATAATTCATTTATTATAATAGTTTTTTAGGATGGGTAAAAACCACAACCCATGACCCATACCCATGGAGCATATCCATAACCCATGGTGTTAACCCATAACCCATTGTCTAGATGTATTGAATCTTTTAGATACATTTTATCTACTTAGATACCAATGGTCCAAAGTCTAGGACCCATGACCCATGACCCATAACCCATAACCCATGGGCAAACAGGAGTGTCTCACGGATCCCTCCGTTTACACTAGACGGATACCTCAGGCAAGGGATCCGTGGGATCCGTGCAACAGTAGCAAGAAATTGCCTATAAATAGATAGCCATTTCTTCATTGCAACTCACCCCTCTTCTTACAAACTCTCTCATATATTCTTACATTCTTTTAACTAAGATCACCTTGATCTAGAGAGTAGTTCTTCTTTCTTTGTTGTGTGATACTCATATAGGTCTCTTCTCTAAGGTGAGATCACGAGCATTCTACAAGTCATCCAAGCAAGGGTTCCTTGATTGATTTGTTCCTCCACAAGATTTCTGTAGCGAAGATCTTGTATATTTCATATTTCACATATCTTTGGTTATAGTAGTGTTGGTTTGGTCCTCCGTGTTAAGGACTCGGTATTTAGCTTTGTACCGGAAAACGTGTAAGCGACGTTGTGAAGGCTTCTCCGCCGAGTTGAAGGAGTTTGTTGACATAGTGCTTGAACTCTCGAGTAGGTGACTTGGGGAGTGGAGTAGGGCAAGGAAGATGTCCTTGTAGCCAAACCACTATAAATCGGTTGTGTCATTTCTATCCTTTACTTAACTTGCTTTCTTTACTTGCATTACTTATAGATCTATACTTTCTCTCTATCCACACGATTTCACATTACATCGAATCTAAAGTTTTTGAAACTAACTTAAAATCGGCAAAACTATTCAACCCCCCCCCCCTTCTAGTTTTCCACAATTGGCATCAAGAGCTAAGTTTACAAAAAGTTTTAAAGTAAATCGTATTTTAAAAAGTTTTCGATCACTATGGGTTTTGAATATTACAAGGAAGGGCAATTTATGCAATGACCTCCACTACTTGAAACTAATGGTTTTATATATTGGAAAAATAGATTCGAAACGTATGTGAAGTCAAAAGTTATTGATCTTTGGTACATCATTGTTGAAGGCGATTTTGAAGCCACTACAAAAGATGAAACCGGAAATTTAGGAAACACACCTCATGATCAACTCACCGATGATCATAAGAAAAATCTTTCCAAAAATAGTGAAGCTAAAATGGTTTTATATAATGCTTTACCCAAAAAGGAATTCGAAAGAATTTCCATGCTTAAAACCTCTAAAGAAATTAGGAATTCTTTAGTTGTAACTCATCAAGGAAATCAACAAGTTAAAAACAATAAAATATATTTATTTGTTCAACAATATGAACAATTTTCAATATCGGATGAGGATACTATAGATCACTCCTTTGCTAACTTTAATACTATAATTACATCTTTACAAGCACTTGATGAGTCTTTCTATAGTCGTAATCATGTTAGGAGATATCTACGGGCGCTTCCATCCAAGTGGAGATCTAAGGTGACGGCAATTGAAGAATCAAAAGACTTGTCAATCCTCACCCTTAATGAATTCATAGGCAATCTAAAGGTCTATGAGCTTGTCCTCGCTAATGATGAGTGTCTAAATACTCATCATTTTGTACCATTTAAACCGCAAAACATCCGAAACACTCGAAATGCATCAAAATGATAAAAATATCACAAATAAGTGTTTTATGTGTTTTAAATGCAAAATATCAAAATCGGTGAAAACGATCAAGTTTGCATAATTGGTAGTTTTAGTCCCCAAGTTTCAAAAGTTGTCGAAGCAGGTCCCTGGTAAACCTAAATAAAGAAAATATCATTTTAAGTCCCTAGGATTCTTAAGTTGTCAAAATTGGTCCTTGAGATTTAAAATTGCAAAATTACAATTTAAGTCCCTAAACTTTGAAAATGTCAAGTTTAGTCCTTGGAAATTTGAAAATGTCAAAACTAGTCCTTGTACTATTGGAACTTGTCAATTTTGGTCCTTGTGACAACTTTGGAGAAATTATGTTTGGTCCTCTAGTTTGGCGAATTGCAAAACAAGTCCTTGATAATAAAACTATCCTTTGACCCTTTTGCATTTTAGACCCATGCCATTTATAAACCTTTGAACCACCGCCAAGTGACCCCTGTCACATTACCCATTTTGAAACCCTCGGTCAAATAAAGTCAAACCCCGCCACTTTTACCGCTCCACCTTCTTCCCCACTTGCGCAAACTCGTGCACCTCTCCCATCCACCTCTCACCTTATCCTTATCCTCACCCTCATCATCACTCCTACCCATCACCCCCTAGTTGCAAATTCGTACACGAGAGGTCAAAATAGTTTTCCGCCAAAACCAATTCAATGGCCAAGATCATTTCGGTCATCCAATGGCTCCAATTGTAAGTGGGAATCATTCAGAGAGGTGAGAGAAGACAAATGGGTGTATAAAAGAGAGAAGAAAAGGAAGATAGAGGCGTTAGCTAGTTTGTATTATTCATGTATGTCGTTTTCAATTTCAATGTCTTAGTTTAATTTAAAAGCTTTAGTTTTCATTCCTATGTACTCAATTCAAGGTATTTTATCATTATAATCAATATTCAAGTATCAATTCAAAGAGAACAACATTTCAAGTTTTAAGGTTCATCATTGCAAAATTCAATTTCCATCTCTTATGATTCAAGCTTCAATAAGCTTTATTTAAGCTCAAACAAGCTTATCTAAGCTCAATATAGCTTTTGGTAAGCTTTAGAAACAGTTTCAATCAAAGTTGCTAAAAGTCAACGAAAGTCAACTAAGGAAGCAAAATGGGTATAAGTTTGGAATTGGTTGTTGCGAGCTTGGAATGGGTTGAAATGGATTAGAATAGTGTAGTGTTGGGTTCATATAAGCTCCATCATAAGTCGGGCCTTGTAAGTTTGTTAACTCATTTTCGGTTCTATGCGTTTTCATATTGTGCTTGTATTGGTATTTATGGTAAAAAAATAGTTTAAACTTGTTTAATTAGTGGTCATTAGAACAGTTTAACTCAGTTTAATCAATTATATATACTAGTTCAGTGATTAGCTAATTTAAAGTTCAAAACAGTGAATCAAAAGGGTGTTTGGATTTACTGCTGGATCTGTGATTTAGGTTAGTTCAGTGGGTAAAACTTGCTGTTTCAGGCTTGTCTAGCTCATATGTACTCATTGCTGTCTTAAAATTTGCATCTGCAAAGCTCAAAGTCAAAATCACAATTCATCTGTCTTAAGTATTTAACTGTTGAAATTTTATAAATTCAAAAGCTTGTTTTGTGTTTCAAAATCATAGAGATAGCTTGTAGTGGCTTCATTTCATTACTTAACATCACATTCAGTGGATAAATTAGTTGCAAATCTCAAAAAAGTCAACATTTCATTTCTGCTCAAAAGTCAAAAAGGTTGAAGATCTCAGTTTTCACCAAACTAAGATGATTTTTCCTTGACTCAGTTTTTGGTCAATTCAAGTGTAACTTAGGACTTTAAAAGTTCAATTGGTCTAGTATCTTATTGGGATTTTATAGAATTTTAGTAATTTTTTTAAGCCCCAACATAGCTTGTCAAAAGTAGTAAGTGTTCAGGTAACCGAGTCGACTTACCTTGACTCCGCATGTGTTTTGCAGACCTTGTACCCACTCATCGAGCTCATCTTGGGCTAATCTTTGGTTTACAAGATCTTGGCCAGTCTAGTTTAGGTTTCAACTTTGTTTTGAGGCTCACTTTTGAGAAGCTTGTGCTTTAGCTTAAAAGTAGTACCTCAAATGATTTTTAGCACTTAATTCAAACAATCAAATATGTGCAATTTGTATTTTAGAGATTAAGGCTTATTGTATTTAGTTGCTTTTGAGAGTTTTTAGCATATTATAGGTCCTGTGTGAGTTTGGTAGCTTATTGTGCCCTTGTGCTTATTTCAAGTGCTTTTTACATAAGCACTTGCATGGCAGTTTCATATTTCTACACACAAGCCACTGTTTTTCTATTTTTCTCAGATTCATAATATTATTTTAGAGTTTTCCTGAATTTTTCACATTTTTCTAGGTCAGTTTGCTATTTTTCTCAATTAAAAACAGTTTTTAGCACTTTTTAAATAGCTTTTAATCCAATTAATTCAGAAAAGTTTCAAAAAAATAATTTTTCATTTTTCTTAAGTTAAGATAAATATAAAAAGTAAAAAAATTATTTTTCCAGATTTTTCATAGTTTAATTTATAATTTCTAGCAATTTAATTAGTTTTAAATAGTTTTTAATTCATAGAAAATAGAAAAATAATCAGAAAAATATGAAAATAGTTTTGAAAATTCTCTTTTGTTATTTTAGATTTTTCCAAGTCATAATTTTATTTTTCTAGCTTTATTTCATATTTTCTTGTGTTTTAGGTTATTATTAAATAGTTAAAATTAGTTTTAATTAATAATAATTAATAAAATAGTTATAAAAATAATTTTATTTTTCTAAAATTTTCTTTTATCATTAGGTTTGTAAAAATATCATTTTCATATTTTTAGGATTAATATCGCTTCGCTTTTACATTTTCTTGTATACGTCACGTAGTTTTTAATTTAAGTTTATTAAAAGAAAAATCAAAAACATCATTTTAAATATAGTGATAGCGTTTATTTAATATAGTTTATCTTTTTAATTTCCTTTAATTTGCATTTAAGCCCCTGTAATTTATAGACTTTTTCTGTAGTTATAATAAATCAAATCTCTGTATCCGTTCAAATCTTCTCGATCACTACACGTCTGATTATTCTCGCACGGCTCGTTGGGACTTAACGACCTGGGGAAACACTATACTCTCCTGGACTTCATTGCATTTGTGTCAAGTCGTTTTAAGTTTGTTACGGTCGGCCATTCACAAGTGGCCGGCTTGAGTGATTAAACTTGACGGTTTAGCTCGAATCAATGAACAAAAGCGTTCGCAAGTGGTTCGTGGGGAATGAGCGAGGAGGAGGACGAAGAAATTTGTCTCATGGCAAATGACGAGGTATGTCACGAATACTATAGTAGCTCATCATTAGATGATGATTCATTGCATCATGAATATGATAAACTTTGCAAAATTAGTTTAAAGTAATTAACAAAACAAGTTTTGAAAACCAAAATGAACGTTTAGAAAAGCAAGTCTTTGAGTTAAAAGCTAAATTAAAACGCTTAGAAAAGGGAAGATAGCAAGTGGGGAATGTGAGCTTTATGCTCAACTTCAAACACTAGTTGATCATCCGGATTCTAAGATTGCTATAATGAGTACTAATACTCTTGATATAATATTAGATAGTGTTAAACCGGAAACAACCAAAAAGGATTAGGTATTCACAACTTGATGCGTCAACTAGTGAAAACAAAGAAACACAATTCGTCAAAGCAATAGAAAAAAAAGTCACTGTAGTCACGGATCCAACAAAATTTTATAAGAAACAAAGGTCCATCATTTTCAAAACCAAACACATTTATCAGGAGACCTAATAATGTTTATCCGAGAAGTAACCATCAAATGGGATGGAATCCTAATATGAAAAACGGTTTTCCATTTCAAAACTTTGCACCATGGAATGCATACTCACCTTTTCCATATATGTCTAACATGAATGAAATGTATAACACTAATGGACCCATGAACAAATGGGGACCAAACTTTTGAGTTAATTGTTTTCTTAGGTGTGCTTAAAGGTTGACCTAGATCCGGATGAATGGATCAAGGATAGCGGGTGCACGAGGCACATGACCGGTAATAAAGATTTATTTTCCACATATGAATCCTTCAATGGAGGAAATGTGGTATTTGGAAATAGCAAAAGCAAAATAATCAGTAAAGGTACGATTTCTAACAAATCTCTAACCATTAACGATGTGTGTCACTTAGAAAACCTAAAATTTAACCTCTTAAGTATAGGTCAAATATGTGATAGGAAGTGTAACATACTGTTTAATGAAACCGGTAGTAAGATATGGAAAAACGGTATCACTATAGGAAGAGGAATTAGGAAACATGGAGTCTATGTCATTAAAATCGGCAATGAACCTAAAGATAAACTTTGTCTTACTTCTATGGATGATACTTCGACCTTATGGCATCGAAGATAGGGTCATGCCAATATGCGACTTCTTGAATCGCTATCATCCAAAGATCTAGTAAGTGATCTACCAAAACTAAAATATGAACATCACTTTTGTGATGCTTGTAACGTAGGTAAACAAGTCCATGCTAGTCACAAAGCTAAAAATATGGTCTCTACAACTAAGTGTCTAGAATTACTTCACATGGATTTATTTGGTCCATCCGCTATACAAAGTTATAGAGGCAACTACTACACTTTGGTTATAGTGGATGATTACTCTAGGTACACATGGACTAAATTTTTAAAGAATAAAACTGAAACGTTCGATTACTTTGAAATATTTAGTAAGAAAATCCAAAGACAATTAGGAAGTCCTATAGTGTCTATTAGAACGGATCATGGTAGGGAATTCGATAATGAAGTGCAATTTGGAGCATTTTGTGACGCTAATGGTATTACTCACAACTTCTCGGCTCGTCGCACTCCACAATCGAATGGGGTAGTTAAAAGAAAGAATAGAACCCTACAAGAAATGAGTCGCACCATGTTAAATGAGCAATCCATACCTCAAAATTTTTGGTGCAATGTCGTTGATACATCAACGTACATACTTAACCGAGTCTTAATTAGACCATTTTTAGGTAAAACTCCATACGAGTTACTTCGAGGCAAAAAGCCTACGTTAGAACATTTTAGAGTCTTTGGTAACAAATTTTTTCTACCTAACACTAAATATTACCTTACTAAATTTGATCCTAAATCAACCGAAGGTATCTTTTTAGGTTACTCTCCTAATAGCAAAGCTTATGTCATATTAAATAAAGAAACAATGAAGGTTGAAGAGTCATTAAACGTGAAATTTAATGAGAGTCCACCCAAACCTACCCTACCTCTTGTCGATGACGAGATAGTCGAAAGTGAGGCCATAGAAATAAAGAAGATGAACCATTAAACAATGAAATCATCAATATTAAAGAATCTAAAGATCAACCCGTAGTTAAGGTCATAGGAAAGTTAAATGAAAGAACCTTAAGGTTTCAAGTCCAAAACCAAAGTAGCTTATTTTGTTTTGTCTCAACTGTTAATACAAATAAGCCGTAAAAACGTTTATTTATATTTTACGATCTTCTAATGTTTTGTCGATAACAAATGTAAAATCATTTTAACGAAACAAATATAATACGTAATTGTTTGAGCCAATAGTTTTCTAACACACTTAACGTTTTCACATAAAACACTAAAACAAGTATAAGTGATTTTATGATATATATATGTACAAGAACTAGTGTTTACATATTGGGAAAAATATATACACAACTAGTATATATTATATAAATGGGTAAAAACTACAACCTATGGAAAATATTCATAACCCATGGTATTGACCCATACCCATTTGACTAGGTACATTGAACTCATGAGATACATTGTATCTAATAAGAAACCCATGGATCAACCCATAACCCATGACCCATGACCCATAACCAAAATACCCATGGGTAAAGTGGAGTGTCCCACGGATCCATAGGATTACACTAGACGGATCCTTGTGGGAGGGATCCATGGGATCCGGGAACAGAAGCTTTCTCCTCTATAAATAGTGAGCCATTTCTTCCTTTTGGCTTGCCACTCTCACACATACTTTCCCCAAGTATTGTAACTCTCTAACCACTGATCCTAAGGGATCTTGCTATGTAGTTTGTCTTTTGTTTTTGGGTGATTCTCTAGGTTCCTCTTAAAGGCGAGATCACCACTTCTTGAAGTCGAGCAAGCTCAAGTCCATGAGTTTCCATGCTTCGTCATCATCAAGACTACTGAGGTTCTCTTGTTGATAGTTCTTTCTTCCTTCATAGAAGTGTTGTGTCAAAGGCATTAGTGAAAGATGCCGAAGGAGTCAAGACGAAAGCATTAGTGAAAGGTGCTTACGTCCGTGTCAATAGCATCGGTGAAGAATGCTAAAGGTGTCAAGACGAAGGCACTAGTGAAAGGTGCCAAGTGTTGTGTCAAAGGCATTGGTGAAGAATGCCTAAGAATCAAATCAAGTGGCATTAGTGAAGAATGCCAAGGTCGTATAATCGATGAGGTGCATCGTTATACATATACTATTAGTTTGTTTCCAAGGATGGTGATATCCTTGATGGTCTTGTAATAAGGAGTGGATCTCCTTGGGATTAGGTGTTGTGTTGTGTTGGGTAGTAGTTCCTCCATTGTAATGGAACTAGGTACTCAGCCTAGTACCTGATAAAGGGTAGGTGACGTTGTGATAGGTGTGGTTCAACTTGGTGTGAAAGAACCCGGTGGTTAGCCTAGTACTGGAAAAAGAGTAGGCGACGTTGTGAAAGCTTCTTCGCCATTAGGAGATTGGTGTTGTGTAGTGTTTACGAACTCTCGAGTAGGTGACTCGGGGAGTTGAGTAGGGCAAGGAAGGTGTCCTTGTAGCCGAACCACTATAAATACTCGTGTCGTGGTTATGTGCTTCTTATCCTTTATATTACATTACACTTTTATATATCTATCTATCAACGTCCAACATACACATCTAAATAGATTGACATAAGTCAATCTAAATATTTAGAAGGATGTTTTAAATTGGTAAAACTATTCAACCCCCCCTTCTAGTTTTCCACAATTAGCATCAGAGCTTCGTTACCAAGTTTCTTAGAGTATGTTGTACTTTAAAAACTTGATACGATCCGTGTATGTTTGAAAACTACAAAGAAGGATTTTTCAAGTCATGTTTTAAAAATCATTATAATGTTTATTGTTGGACAATGATAGAATGTTCTAACATTTTCCTTGTTAAGTATTCTCCATACTTGGATTTGGGCTTACCAAGAAGATCATGAAGAATCTATCTAAATATTTCTTTTCGCAAAAAGAATGTTTAGTATTGTTTTTCTCACACATGAATCTGGAGATTCCAAGAAAATCACAAAGCATTTCATCTAAATACTTCTTTTCTTAAAAATAATATTTAGCAAAGGTATGATCGTTAATAATTTATTTTTGTTTTTATTATTGTTAAAATATTAGTTGCATAATTAATATCTATTAGTAATTACTTAAGTAGTTATATATATTAAAGTCATCATCAAGAATAGAATTCTTCGATTGATTTGTATAGACTACACTACCAACTTGTAATAATGATATCTTGGTTATTCGATAGCCTTAATCATTATCTATCACAAAGGAATTATTGACACTCCATCTATGTCAATAAATTTCCATGTGAAACTTCTTATATTATGATAAAATGGGATTTTATTATAATCTTTGATAAACCTTCCAAGAATTGTGACTAATTCTTAAAAAGGGAACCACGTCTAGTAGGATTAGTACTAAACCGTCAAAAACTCAAATCACAAGTTATTGAGCTTAAACATCAAACTCTAGGAGTTTTTAGAACTCCCAAACCAAAGTTATCAAGGAATGCTTAAGCTGATTTTTGCTGTCATGCCGGATCCCTGCGTTTACACTAGCCGGATCCCAAATGAGAGAGATCCACGGAATCCGTGCAACAGAAGACAACATAAGTCAGTAATGATCACTCTAGATGTTCCACAACTATTTTCCCCTCAAAGACTCATGAACAAGAACACAACTACTGTTCAAAGGAGCAATTTGATCATTTCTCTCAACCACAACAATCACTTGTGTAAATATAATCTTCACTACATTGTTAATTTGATTCCTTGATTACTAGGATAATTTGATTCCTTGATTACTAGGATTACAATTTCTTCATTTTTAGAAGTTGGGTTCAAATGGGTTTATGATAATTTGTTACCACATTGTTTTCTAAGATAATCCAAATCAAAGAATCAACATTGTTAATACAAATTAAACTCATTTCATGAATTCAATAAAAATGATTTGAGCAAAATTGTAATCAAACCCTCTAGGTTACTATTCACAATTAACACCACATTGTGGTTATGTTGTTTAGGAATAATCATGCCAAGAAACCGACAACAAGACTACCAAGATACCGCTCATTACATACCAATGTACCATAGAAAAGATGGACTTAGTCCCAAAGATAGGAAAGCTTTTAAAATGACCGAAAAGAGACTTTTTCATGAAGGTCGAGTAGTAGAACCATCATTTCTTGCTAATACCGACATAAGAGAAGATTTTGGAGCTATTGGGTTTGATTGTTTATTGGACATAAACGAACAAATTTGCCCGGTTTTTGTACTCGAGTTCTACAAGACAATGGGGATTGTTAGAAATGATGATGGGTCCATCTCGATTGTATTCACCATAAATGAGCATGAACACACCCTTTCACTTGTAGAGTTTGGAAGAATAATAAGGGTTCCATATCAAGGTGTTTGCATGTATTCTAATGAGTGGTCTTTGGAAGAGTTACACACTATGGTTGATAATCATGAAATCTACCACATGTTAATCCTGGAAGCAACCACGGTGAGGGACACCGTGTTCATGCCAAGAGCATCCCCATCAAGGGTCATTAGGAAGTAAAAAGTGATCTATAAGGATCCTTTACAAATGGAGCTCTCCGAGATGTATGCATTGTATAGGAAATGGGAAAATGTGGTGAGGAAGAATGTGTTGTGCCTAGTAGGAAACAAGGATCACCACAACGCATGTCTAAGTTTCATGATCTATTGCTTAGTAACCGAGACTCGCTTTAACCTCGCCTACTACATGATTAAGAGAATGGCAAGTGTAAGAAGCATGCACAAAATGGTGCTTCCGTACGCAAGGCTCCTAACCCGTCTTACTAAATTCATCTTTGCATTAGATCCTTCTCCGCAATCCTTTGATCATAGCTATTGCAACAAAGTTATGGTACCACTAACCGAGGGTAGAACTACAAGGTTTATGGTGGAAGGCAAAGGCCTCACCCACCCACGGATTCCTCGGATGAAAGGGGAGGCAAAGAGAAGGTGAAGGTAGTAGCAACCCACTCGGAAATACCGATCTCGACCCCTTGGACTACATCAACCAAATGCCGGACGTTCCTAGTGCATCACCCGAATGGCAACAAACCAAGGGAATCTTCAAGTGCTTCGCCAAATTCTTGAAGAAAAAGAAGTAGAGATGGTGTGATAAAGAGTGGAGGATAGGTGAAGACGAGAGAAGGAAGGTAAGGTCATAAGGACCTAAAGTTTGTGAAAAACAATTTCAAATAATGGGTTGTAACACCTAAGCAATACTTATGTAGAATAGGATGTAGCATGTAGGTCTTGCCATAACTTGGCACTAAACAATCCTAAACTTAGGAACATGTAGAATGAGATTTTACGACTCCTTGAAAATATTCAAGTAGTCGTCATCACTCATTTTTAGAAACTTGTAGTTGTCCCACATTTGCTATGCGTTATACTTGATATGATCATGCTTTTAGTCCTTATAGAAATAACTAAGAAAAGCACTTGCTTAAGAATGCAAAATGGTACATTTGCTGAAAGCCTCGATCTGCGAGGCGGATCCCAAAATTATAACTAGCGGATCCCTCCCGAGAAGGGAACCGTGGGACCCGTGACTCTACGGATGAGCAATATGACTTGCTTACATCAAAATAGCTCACTAGATCACTTCACACTAGTCAAACATAAGACTTTAGAGCCAACTAAGTCTTCCTCAAATACTTGAAAGCCTCACACTCACCCATGGCTTACCTAGGATATATTTCAAAGTGTTTTTGATTTATCAACTCATCAAAACTCACCATATTTCCGCTCCAACACTCACACATTATTTATCACATCTCATAACACTTAGTTTGATATATCCATCAATTTTAGCAAATTGGCTTTAATCACTTTTGACTCAAAATTAGGCTCAAAACTAGTTTTACATTTTCCTTATTTTTAAGATTTTAGTAAATTTTTTGGGCATCATCGACTTCTAGGACTAAATTCCACCATCTTTTCATCCCAACACAAATGGTATTTTCTCAAGCACTTAGTTAGACTACCTAAAGTGTACTTTCCAACCCAAAATCATCATTAAACACCATCACCCCTTATGGTTGAGCATTTAAGACATCCACTACTCTAGACTTCCAAATTAAGTCAAAACCTTGAGATACATAGGTACTAAACCTTTCAAAAGCATAATTATTTCACTTAGAATCATCCTCAGACGGATCCACAGTTTATAACCGCCGGATCCACAGTGAGAGGCATCCATTGGATCCGTGGTCGCAGTAAAGCTTAAATCGACTTCCTCTTCAATTTTAAGCCACCTTTGATTATCTAACCACTTTTAGCTTTCATTTATTATCTCCTAGAGCTGATCAATATCCCAAGGGCATGCTTAATCCTCTTAATGGCCAAGAATTAAATTCCTAATTCAAATTAGCCTTTATAAACCAAACACTCTTGAGGTTAAGGCATCACTCCCACCTAGATTTCAAAAATCAGCAACTAGAAGCTCATATAGCATCTTTATCATCACCATGACCAAAGCTCTTAGCAACAACTCCTCAACCAAAGGCTCATCCAAAGAAAGGGTCATATGATCCGGAAATTTCATCCATCGAATCATCTCCCATAAGAGATAACAATGCTAGAATCTCACCTCAACAAACTCATTCAACAATTTCTAAGAGAACCGCAAGGATTAGCATCAAACCTTTTGGGCTAGAAAAGGGTCATCTCGTTCAAAACCAAACATAGCTAGTTCTAGTAAGCCATCTAAGCCCTCATTCCTTGCGCATGGAATACACTCACTTAACGAGCCTCTTCCTCACCCGAACCTCTACTCACTAGAGCATTCACCACCAAGAACCTCCCACTCACCTACTTTCTCATTAAATAGGGAACCACCCACAACACCGAATAGTCCGTCATGGGAAACAAGGAACCATCAAGGACTTGATAATATGGAGGAATTTCCATTACCACCACCCTCATTTTTAGTAGAACCTCATCCCACGTCTCAAAATGAAACCCCACAATCATTCGTAGAGCCTCCTCAAAATATCCATTGTCCTCCAGCTCCAAACCAAGACAATAATTGCCCAAATTGTCTTATCACTTAAGGACTTGTTCAAGAAGCATGAAATGAATTACATTTCATGTTTAATCATCTTCTTGAGATATTGGATCAAATCAACAAGTCCACTCACCCCTAGATTCAAGCACATTGGTGTGCTTTAAGTTTTAGTAACTCATTAGTATTAGTAGAATATGTATGGCTAAATCATTCTCTTAGTTTTAGAGATTTGTTTGATTATCTCTTTGTTTTATTGAATGATATCTTATTTGCCATATTGCTTTGAGTACATGTTTGTTGTTTGTATACATATCTCACTTTCATATTTAGCATTGTTTGATATATCATCATCGCTGAAAAACCTGTTACCAGACATACGGATCCCCAAAATAGGCCTAGACTGATTCCTCCTTAGAGGGAACCGTGGGATCCGTGGTACAGAAGAACATAATTCTACTAACTTGAGTCTTATTTGCAGGAAATTATGCACTATGCTCTTGTTTTCTAACCTTTATTTTATAGATTTTCAAAATACACATGAAGATATTGACACCATAAAGCTAGGGGCAGCTTTGTGTCAAACCATATTGTAAAACCATTTGCAACATAATCCTTACTTGGATTATACTTCATAACACCCTATTGCAACGTTTCAATCTTCAAGGGGGATCATTTTCATCACAAGGATGAACCATTTGCAAACATAATTGCAATACAATAGCTTACTTACTTTTATGTACTTGACGCCCTCACAAAGGGATGGACTCGTCAAGGGAGTTAAGACGAGAACCATTCCGTCACTTGCTCTCTTTACATATTTTTTACATGTCTTTTTAAAATAATGTGTTAGTTTCTTTTTGACGCTCTTTTGTTTCGACAAAAGGGGAGAAGAGAGTAAAACTCAATTCAAACTTTTTTAATTTTAGTTTTCCTTAAAACAATTTATGTTTTGTCATCAACAAAAGGGGATATTGTTAATACAAATAAGCCAGAAAACGTTTATTTATATTTTACGATCTTTTAATGTTTTGTCGATAACAAACGTAAAATCATTTTAAAGAAACAAATATAATACGTAATTGTTTGAGCCAATAGTTTTCTAACACACGAATCGATAACGCTACATGCATCGTTCGCGGTCAAAGGAACTTCCTTTTCGTCGAAAGCAAGTTTTTCAACACCCTAGGCGATGAACCTAATCGTTGTCGTGTAGTATTAGGGTAAGCCACGGAATTGATATCGTTCTCTAGGGAATAGGAATGCTAGTGGGAAGTTACTACGCTAAGGTTGGGGTTGAGGAAGATTATTTTTATCTTTTATGTTTTTGGGAATGGAATGGTACGAATCTCGGGGTTGGTATTTCTACCGATTACTTCTACTTATCTAATTATCTAAACTAAGGTGTATGCAGTCTATGTCTAATTATTGTGTGCTCGTATGATGATTTAAAGATGTGTTTACTTAGGTTTTATTACTCCTTAATTATCTCCTATTGATGGTTTAATTGTCACGTCCTTATTCTTAATCGCGTTTTGTGCTAAGGTCGTAGGGTATGCGTTTATCCCTAACTCTTTGAAACTACCAAAGGTTATCGCCTACAAAATCTCTAGGATTTATAAACTTAACACTAAGGTACTCTTCAGATGGTTTAGCCTACAATGACTCTAGGTACTATAAGCTAAGGTTCAACAAAGATTAATCAAGCATTAACTACACAACGGATGACCTTCGCAATACTAGATCGTTAACAATTAAGATAAGAGACAACCAATCAATATTCAATAATTAAGTTTCATATTCCTAAGCAAACACACAAGTAAATTAGCGGACATGGAAACATGCAAGCATACACACAAGTAATTGAAGACATAATTGAATTAATGAAGTAAAACACTTATCTTGATGTAAGATAGGGTTTGGAACCCTAAAATAATGTACAAGATGACCTTGGTTCAGTTTAGGTTTTACTCCAAAAGACTACACACGAAAACTAAAAATTGGATTCTATATATAAGATTACACATGCGACGGCGTCACCTTTGATTTGTGACGCCGGGTCGCCATCATTAGGGTTGATCGTCTTAGCCACGTTAGTATTGCGATGGCGTCACCTTATGCTTGTGACGCGTTCCTTCGATCTCGGCGTCGTTCGGATCAAATCTAGGCCGTGCGAGTTGCGACGACCTACTCTTTTAAAACCTGAAGCCGTCACTTGTAAATAAGCAATTTGGCTCTTGAGCCGTCACAAAGTGGTCCGACGGCGTCGCGAGATAACACCGACACCGTCCCCTTCGTTCCATCACTGAGTGTCTCGATTCTTGACTTTGGCCATTTTCTTCAGATATTCGCGCCTTTTCGTCCGAATAAGTGTCATTCCAGCATTTTTCCTTCAAGATACCTAAAAGTGAAATGGAGCGATATTAAGTAATAACGGATACAAAATGATCAAATAAGGGCTTAAACGACCCTCAAAAAGGTACATTTTAAAACCTTATCAAATATCCCTACACTTGGTATTTGCTTGTCCTCAAGCAAATGTGCTTTTAGCCAATCAATTTATAAGTTAGAGGTCATGAAACATTAGTTTAGAACGATTCACAACACATATAAGCCCAAGAAAGTCATAACAAGCACGAAATTACATACTAGCACCTCACATGGGGTGTTTGGATACTCACATCTCTCGGTGTATATGAAATATAACAAGTTGGAAATGGAAGATAAACACTCACTAACCGGTCCTAGTACATAGATTACCATAGGCTTGAGACTAGATCAAACCTCCATCGCTTTGACGTAAGCACCTAGGAAAGACTATCAAAGAGGTCTTTTAAAGGGTTGTAATGTTAGGCTTACGGTAGGAAACAAAGGGTTTGGTGGGATAGGCGATTTAGTGGTGGCAAGTCAAAATCTTTATGTTACAAGCATGCGAAGAATGGCGTTGCTAAGCCAAGACTCGACACTCTAATACCTAGATAACTGAAACAAACAAACATAAATTGAAAGATAGATGTAGGATGGTAGCGATGATTGTTTTTTTCAACACTCTATTTTTTCTTTTCTCTTTTCTATTTTTTTGATTTTTTTTTTTTTTTTTTGCATACACTTTTACTCTACCATCTTCTATGATAACATCAAAATGATAGGGATTTATAGGCACATCCCTACACTTGAGTTTTTTTTATTACTCTAACACTAATTATGACCCAATTGAAAAGATCAAAACACTTGGAGTACATTATTATACAAATAAAGGGAATTTGAATTTAACGTTCCTTCCGTCATCTCATAAAATTTAACTTTTCCTATGAGTCCCAATCGTCCCAAAGCGTGTACAAAGGATATGACTCGACTTAGCAACTTATGTAAGCAACAAGATAATTGAACTAAGGGTTAAGTGTGATAACAATAATGCACTAAAAGTGAGTGCATACAAGGTAGGCTAAGGCGATTTGGGTGTACATTTGGGGTGGATTGTAAACAATGCTCTTCATTGATATTCGGAAAACCGAAACATCACGAGAACCGCGAAAAGGATAGGCTCGAGGGGTTAACTAGGGTATCGTGTACTAAAGATGAGTACAATGCAAAGGTGTGGGGAATTACTCAACCGATGTGGAAGAAGTAATTATATTACGGGTATCAAACAAGGGTTATCCTAATGCCTCTTATCATTTAGTTATTCCTAACTACACAAGTGTAGTCTTACTAGCGATCTCGGATGCATCACAAAACAAGTTCTAGAATCTATTATACTACCGGTTCACACTCTAAGCATTAAAGATGAATGCTTTAATTCCAACAAATCTAAGGCGATCCTTACATTTTGGGTGGAATTTAAGTGGTAAAGGGTTTTGTGCTAGTCATATAATTTCCTATCCATGTGATGCTTTATTAAGACTAATGGCCCACTCCTATATGTCATGAAAATTTTAAATTTGGTGCCAAAATTACCCTAACCGACATTTTCTCATGGTTTATTACACAAATGAAATTGGACAAAGAAAATAATCAAGCATAAGCATAGTTTCAAAGTTTCGCTTTATTTTCCTCCCAACACTTAAACCGAACATTGTCCCCAATGTTCCCGAAATATCAAAGTTATGATAATGGTGGGTAATAAAAGACGAAGAAACTAATACTCCCCGATTAGCTCGGTAGGATCCGTGTAAAGTGGTGGTTACATCTTTCTTCAAGAAGAATGTTTACGTGAAAAGCTCCTTCTCATCTTATGTATCTTCTTCTTGATAAATTAAACCTGCACACTTGAAGAAAACAAACGAAACCTTTGCGTAAAATCGGTGGTAATAATATATATAGGACTCTACTAAAGTAGGATATAATGCTTGTGGAATGGATGTTTACAGAATTTCTGGAAAATTAATACGGAAAATTTCAAAAATTATAAGTAGCTCATAAAACGAGAAAAAGTAATCAGTTGTTTTGCTCCTTCCTCGACGCCCGTCAAAGTTATCCCGACAAAAGCGGTCTGCGATTTTCTGGAAAAATTCTAGAAAAGTTACATCTTTAGAATCGGAAAACTTCCTGCAAAACATCCATTATGACTCGATACAAGTATTTGACTCGAAAGGATACACATGTATATTATTTAATTAATTGAAATTCTCATGTTTACGTTTCTTTTGAAAACGTGTGTAATCCTCCCTACACTTATCCCTTATGTAAAATACCTTTATATGTAATTAAAACGAGGTTAAAAACAAAATAAAGCATTTTTACAAATTTAAACATGAGAATAAACAATCAATAAAAGATATATGACATAAAAAGTAAACAATTAAGCATGGGTTGCCTCACGAAGCGCTTTTCTTTATTTATGAGTCTTCTAGCTAGACTCGTAGTCGTGCCCTACGTTGTCTCGTTTTGCATCCTCAATGAGAATTCTATCATGTTGACAAAATTTTTATTGACTCTATACCTAGGCCCTAGGGTCAAGCAATCCTTATAATAAAGCCTCCTTCTTCCCACATGAATTTAAAACCTTTTTCAACATCGTCCTTGCTTTTGTCCTCAAAAGGTCTAATGTTGTCTCGCTCAAAAGGGATAGATGGCCATATTCATTCGTCTTCCAAGGCATCCTATAAGTGATCTCATCATTTCCTTCCTTAAACCTAACCGTTCCATCATACTTGTTATGGCTCATTTTAGATGTTTCAACAAACGGTTTTCCTAGCACCACTTGGGATAAGCTATAGTCAATGACACACCCAATGTCTTCTAGGACTACAAAATCAACTAGGTAGGTGAAATTTCCTATAATGACGTGTACATCCTTGACTCTTCCCACAAAGTTGCAAACTCCACCTGGATACTTAGGGTCTCTCCTAATCTTAAGTCGCTCATTCATAAAGTCATTGTAAACAGCAGATGACATCACATTAATGGGAGATTCCGTATCTATGTAAGCATGTTTGACATTCCTATATCTGATCATACAAGGAATTTTGAGGTTCAAAGAATTTCCTCTCCTAATCTTTGGACATATCCTAATGATGGGTGATCGGGATTATCGATTATGTATTGATGGTAGGCAACCTCTTCCTTAGTGGGGTAAAGATTAAAATAAGCACTATCCTCCTCATTCACATTTTTATTTATTAAGCCATCTTCCGAATTCTTGTTGATCATGGAGCCAACTACTGAGCGCTGACCACTTTCTCAACAACTTCCCTAATTGTGTTATAGAATACCTTCGCAAATCTTGAAGGTCGGTGTTTCTACTCACATAACGGCTTCGGCAATTGTGTTGGTCATTGGTTTGGGTTTTGAGTGAAAGTGATTTATTTGATAGGAATCAAGCAGAAGGGGGAACAAAGGTCACAAAGAAGGGGGATAGACTACGAGAAAGCTAAAAAATGGGAAAAAAAATTTACTTGATAGGAATCAAGCAAAGAAACGTAAACGAGGTGGACTCTAACTAGCTATTCTATTCCCGACAGCGCCAAAAACTTGATAACGCTACACGTGTCGTTCGGGGTCAAAGGAACTTCCTTTTCGTCGAGCAAGTTTTTCAACACCCTAGGCAAATGAACCTAATCATTGTAGTGTAGTATTAGGGTAAGCCACAGAAATTGATATCGTTCTCTTGGGGAATAGGAATGCTAGTGGGAAGTTACTACGCTAAGGTTGGGGTTGAGGAAGATTATTTTTTATCTTTTTTATGTTTTTTTGGGAATGGAAAGGTACGAATCTCGGGGTTTGGATTTGGGGGTTGGTATTTCTACCGATTACTTCTACTTATCTAATTATCTAAACTAAGGTGTATGTAGTCTATTTCTAATTATTGTGTGCTCGTATGATGATTTAAAGATGTGTTTACTTAGGTTTTATTACTCCTTAATTATCTCCTATTGATGGTTGAATTGTCACGTCCTTATTCTTAATCGCGTTGTGTGTCTAAGGTCGTAGGGTATGCGTTTATCCCTAACTCTTTGAAACTACCAAAGGTTATCGCCTACAAAATCTCTAGGATTTATAAACTTAACACTAAGGTATTCTTCGGATGGTTTAGCCTACAATGACTCTAGGTACTATAAGCTAAGGTTCAACAAAGATTAATCAAGCATTAACTACATAACGGATGACCTATCGCAATACTAGATCATTAACAATTAAGATAAGAGACAACCAATCAATATTCAATAATTAAGTTTCATATTCCTATGCAAACACACAAGTAAATTAGCCGGACATGGAAACATGCAAGCATACACAAGTAATTGAAGACATAATTGAATTAATGAAGTAAAACACTTATATTGATGTAAGATAGGGTTTGGAACCCTAAAATCTTGTACAAGACAGCCTTGGTTCGGTTTAGGTTTTACTCCAAAAGACTACACAATGAAAACTAAAAATTCATATTCTATATATAAGATTACATATGCGACGGCGTCACCCTTTGATTGGTGATGCCGTCGGGTCGCCGTCATTAAGGTTTCATCTTGGCCACGTTAGTCATGCGACGGCGTCACCTTATGCTTTTGAAGTCGTCCCCTTCAGTCTCTGACGTCGTCTGGATAAAATCTAGGTCGTCTGATTTGCGATGACCTACTCTTTTAAAACTTGACGCCGTCACTTGTAAATAAGCAACTTGGCTATTGAGCCGTCACAAAAGTGGTTCGACAGCGTCGCAGATAACACCTGATGCCGTCCCCTTCAGTTCCAGCAGCCTGAGTGTCTCGATTCTTGACTTTGGTCATTTTCTTCGTATATTCGCGCCTTTTCGTCCGAATAAGTGTCATTCCAGCATTTTTCCTTCAAGATACCTAAAAAGTGAAAAGGAACGATATTAAGTAATAACGGATACAAAAATGATCAAATAAGGGCTTAAACGACCCTCAAAAGGTACATTTTAAAACTTTATCATTAACGTTTCACATAAAACACTAAAACAAGTATAAGTGATTTTATGATATATATCTACAACAACTAGTGTTTACATATTGGGCAAAATATACACAACTAGTATATATTATATAAATGGGTAAAACTACAACCCATGGAAAATATCCATAACCCATGGTATTGACCCATACCCATTTGACTAGGTACATTGAACTCATGAGATACATTGTATCTAATAAGAAACCCATGGATTAACCCATAACCCATGACCCATGAACCATAACCGAAATACCCATGGGTAAAGAGGAGCGTCCCATGGATCCCTAGTATTACACTAGACGGATCCCTTGTGGGAGGGATCTTTGGGATCCGGGGAGCAGAAGGTTTCTCCTTTATAAATAGTGAGCCATTTCTTCCTTTTGGCTTGCCACTCACACATACTTTCCCCAGTATTGTAACTCTCTAACCACTAATCCTAAGGATCTTACTATGTAGTTTGTCTTTTGGTTTTGGGTGATTCTCTAGGTTCCTCTTAAAGGTGATATCACCACTTCTTGAAGTTGAGCAAGCTCAAGTCCATGAGTTTCCATGCTTCATCATCATCAAGAATACTGAGGTTCTCCTTTTGATAGTTCTTTCTTCCTCCATAGAAGTGTTGTGTCAAAGGCATTAGTGAAAGATGCCGAAGGAGTCAAGACGAAAGCATTAGTGAAAGGTGCTTAACGTCCGTGTCAATAGCATCAGTGAACAATGCTAAAGGTGTCAAGACGAAGGCACTAGTGAAAGGTGCCAAGTGTTGTGTCAAAGGAATTGGTGAAGAATGCCTAAGAATCAAATCAAGTGGCATTAGTGAAGAATGCCGTTGTATAATCGATGAGTTGCATCATTATACATATAGTATTAGTTGTTTCAAGGATGGTGATATCCTTGATGTTGTTGTAATAAGGAGTGGATCTCCTTGGGATTAGGTGTTGTGTTGTGTTGGGTAGTAGTCCTCCATTGTAATGGAACTAGGTACTAGCCTAGTACACGATAAAGGGTAAGCGACGTTGTGGTAGGTGTGGTTCACCTTGGTGTGAAAGAACCCGGTGGTTAGCCTAGTACCGGAAAAGAGTAGGCGACGTTGTGAAGGCTTCTCCGCCATAAGGAGATTGGTGTTTTGTAGTGTTTACGAACTCTCGAGTAGGTGACTCGGGAGTGGAGTAGGGCAAGGAAGGTGTCCTTGTAGCCGAACCACTATAAATACCGTGTCGTAGTTATGTGTTTCTTATCCTTTATCTTACATTACACTTTTATATATCTATCTATCAACGTCCAACATACACATCTAAATAGATTGGCGTAAGTCGATCTAAATATTTAAAAGGAAGTTTTAAATTGGTAAAACTATTCAACCCCCTTCTAGTTTTCCACGGCACCATAGAACCTAAGAATACACAAGAAGCCATAAAAGATGAAAGTTGGGTAATGGCTATGCAAGAAGAGTTAAATCAATTTGTTTCTAACAATGTTTGGACACTTGTCCCTCCACCTAGTAATCAAACCATAATAGGAAACAAATTGGTATATAAAACAATTTAGATGCAAGCGGTGTAGTGTTTAGAAACAAAGCTAGACTTGTTGCCTTCGGGTATAATCAACAAGAAGGAATAGACTTTGATG
>CM040238.1:188075486-188437017 GCA_022545495.1 Chrysanthemum lavandulifolium | reverse complement strand
AAATATTGAAAAAATACAAAAATAGCTTTGAAAATTCTCTTTTGATATTTTAGATTTTATAAGTCTTAATTTTATTTTCTAGCTTTATTTCATAATTTCTTGTATTTTAGGTTAATATTTAATAGTAAAATTAGTTTTAATTAATAATAATTAATTAAATAGTTATAAAAATAATTTTATTTTTCTAAATATTTTCTTTTATCATTAGGTTTGTAAAAATATCATTTCATATTTTTAGGGTTAATATTAATTTAGTTTCACATTTTTATTTATGCGTTACGTAGTTTTAAATTCGGTTTTGTAAAACATAAAATCAAAAACATCATTTTACAAATAGTGATAGCGTTTATTTAATAGAATTTATCTTTTTAATTTTCTTTAATTTGCATTTAAGCCCTTGTAGTTTGTATACTTTTTCCTTAGTTATAATAAATCGGATCCTTTTTCGTTCAAATTTCTCGATCACTATTCGTTGGGTGATTCATCGACATTTCGTTGGGACATAACGACCCTTGGAAACACTATACTCCCGGATCTTCATTGCATCGTGCTTGAGTGTTTTAAGTTTCTTCTGATTGGCCATTCATGAGTGGTCACTGCGTGAGAAAACTTGACGGTTTAGCAGGCTCCCGGCGTGGCGCCAAAAACTTGATGCGAGTTTTCTTGACTGTGTCTTAATATTTATAGTGTCTCGCTATACCTATGGTCACCTAATGCACTAACAGGCGGTGTACCCGATCGTGTGTAGTGTAGTAAATGGTAAAGTCGAGGTCGTCCCAAGAGCTACGTGTGGGATAATTACTAAGTCTAATTGTCACGAGAATATAAATGGTTTGATATGATTTTAATTAATTAAACTACGAATGCGAGAATATAAAAGCAATTAAATGGTAGAAAGGAAATCAATAGAGGAATAGTGGTGCTAACCTAGTTAATCATCCTAACTAGTTATGTCTCGTCTACTTACTTCCATTACTTGGTGGGGTCAAATTCGAGAGGACAACATTTGGTCAATTCGCCTAACCTATCGGCAAAGATGCCATCACGGAGAAATCGGTAGCACCGTCATAAGCCCTGTTGTTCCCGGTCCCTAAGCCGAGTCATTAAGTGCCGCTACATGATAGATTCTAAATAGTGAGTGCCCGACCGTTAGGAACTTAGACACTACACCCCAATTCTTAAGTCCATCCAAACGATAGGTGATCGGTTGGTCAAATGCACAAGTAGAAAGGGTCGTCGATTGGTCATATCTTACCCTTCCCGTCTCGATCCGCTCACCTAGGGTCGGTTGGTCATATCTCCTAGGCAATTGGCCTCACCGTCATTCAAAACTACCGAACGGGGGTGACTACCAAAGAACTATGCATGCATACACTTAGAAATAATTATGCGGAAGTAAAGGTAAACGTAAACAAAACAATTAAGGAATCATAACTAGGCTAGCACCAAAGGGTGCTTAGCAGCTCATATTAATCATGCACATCAATTCAATATTCAAAGGTACGAAATACATGAATTGAAAGTAAAAGAAATAATAAACGCTAAAGCTTATCGTAATGGTGTGACTTCTCCCTTGGAAACGACTCCGTATGCTTCTCTAGACCTTCCTTGAGTATTTTCCCACGTTCTCGAGTATTGTGTGTGAAATGGAATGATTAGAAATCTTTGGAATTAGGGTATTTATAGGCCGTGTTTGGGTTCTGGCGTAACAAAATATGAGTTAAGTCGTAACCTCAGTAAATGCACTAGATACGCTAGTTACTGGCGTAACCTTATAAGTGGTTACGCCGTACTCTTTAATAATCCTAGTTACGTGCATAGTGATGCGATGATTACGGCGTAAGTATCGGTACGTGGAACCTCTTTTGACCTAATGGAGTTACGTCGTAATCTTTAGAAGGAGTTACGCCGTAACCTCTTGATGAGTTGGACTTGAGGTCACGCAATAGTTACTACGTAATGTGAGAGGCGAGTTACGCGTAACCTCTTCAAAATAGGCATCTTGTGATAAATCCTTAGTAATGTTTCCATTTCCGCGTCTCTTTAGCTCCAATGCTCGCAATTTACCTGAAAGTGTAAAACAATGGAAAACAAGCGTAAATCCATATACATGATATAAATAACGAGCATTAACGGGAGAAATTGACACTTACTAATCAGGACTATTTGATGTTATCAATATTTAGTTTTGGTTCACTTTTTTGGATTTGGTACGTTTGTTGATTCTGTAATATGACATGAATACATGTAAGATTATTAATTTAAATTTTGATTTGTGCATATTGGAAATATTTTCTTTTGATATTGCTAGAAATATACGAAAAATCGTAATTTTGCTATTTTTATATGTAGCGAAATTGTTGCAAAATGCGTGTCCGAAAACCGTTGCTATTGAATGGTTACAAAATTCGTTGCATAATATTTTGTTGCAAATACGTTTTATTGCAAAATGGTTAGAAAAGAGTCTCTTGTAAATACTTGTGCCAGTTCCAATGAATTTTTATCTGTTAGAAATCATTGCAACTTTTTGGGTTGTTGCAAATTTGTAGCAAAAATATTTCCATGGAGCATTATTAATACAACGGTGCAAATCTATTTGCAATCGTTATAATCCCGATTTGCACCGTTGCATTAGGCCGCTTTGTTGTAGTGGATGTACACAAACTCTCGAGCACGCATGGTGTCATTTCTTTCATATTACACTATCGCGGTACGCAAGATTTTGGTATGATAATCTTGCACTTGAAATTATTGACGATTTTCACCAACTACATGATAAATTCAAAGCTAACTTCTTACAACAAAGACGATTCCGGAAGACACAAGCTGAAATACTTGGAATTCACCAAATACTTGGAATTCACCATAGACCAGAAGAGTCCTTGAAAAATTACTTGGCACGATTCGGTAAAGAAACACTACACATGACCAATCGCTCTGACGGTATAGTAACGGAGCTTTCATTAGCGGACTTCGTCCAGGACGAGTTTTCAAGGACTTAATTGACCGACCACCTATGACACTAGAAGACATGTACATACATGTTAACGGTTTCATGAGAGTGAGCGACAAATAATGCAAACCGACTTTGTGATTCTAAGGGTTGAATTACTTATAAAAAAACTACAGTCGATCTCAAGAGCTCTTATTAATAACCCGAATGCTTTTATAAAATGATCCGGATAATTAATTACTTGAGCTACGGTGAGATATGGTAGTAACTAACCTTACTTAAACTTTATGTATTAATATCTTGTTAGAATATTAGTGTGTAATAGTTAGGATATAACTCCAGGGGGATATTTATAGTTTAGCTCAAACTTAAGGAGGTTATTCATGTATTAGGAAACTCTTTAACCTCCTCAACTGTAAATTCCTTGTTCACCAAGGATTAGTTTCTTGTAACAACCCGCATTTTTCGAGTTACTTTTCATATTTTTGAAAAGTTACTATTCACTTTTACTAATCACTTTCACTATTCATCCCATAAAATTTTTAATCCACATTGTCGTAAGATAAATTATTTTAGTAATAACACGAGAGTTCGACCATCGTTAGATCATTTTCATAAAGTTATTAAGAAAACATCGTTTTAAAGCTTCATTTTGGTGGAACATCATTTTAACATCCATTATGAAAACCGTGTCGACAATTTTCCCGCATCGGATAAATTTTAGATCACTCACAATTAATTTTAGAATTTTTAAGATTTATTTTTATGTTACCAAATAAGCCCATCGCAGAACAAAACTAAACTTACGTTTTAAACAATTCTACTTACATCCGTGCTTAACGATTCTGTATTTGTGTTTCTAATATGTTTTGACACTTTTACATTTTGGAAAAGTCAAACATATTTCCTCTCCTTTGACCATAAAGGAATTAACCTTGTATCGTTCTACATTTTTGCTTAAATCGCGTAACTTTTAAACTTCACAAATACACGTTAAGTTATCCGCGTGTGAAAACCATTTAACATCTCATATCATTTTAGACTAATTTTAGTCTACTCTAAATAAATTCACGGTCGTTTCCACGAAATTTCGTTCTTTTCGATAAGCAATGAATTACACGCTTTTACCCTTATTTCGACTTTAAGCGGCGTTTTGCACCCAATGAGACTTATCACCCATTTTATATTTTTAGATGGAGTATAATGATGAGTTTTATCATTCCTGCAAGTTTCATATTTTTACGATACCGATTTTACGTTTTATGGCTTGGTTAGCATTTAGCGGAACCAAATTTTACTCTAAACTTAAGATAATACCAAAACTATCCACATAAGTCTTCTTATCTTATCTTGGCGTCCTAGAAGTCATCACCTTGGTGGCATGATCCTAAGCATGCTTCCTTTAGATCATTTACATGTGTAAATTTAACCATGGTTAGTCTTTAACCCAATATATAGTTAACCATAATCTCTAGCCTATAAATACCAAGCAAATCACTTCATTTTTCTTGCACCACCCCTTCTTAACATCTAAAGTCCTAAACCAAAGGCATTTCTTATAGATCTTGTAAGAACATTCATGTGTTCTTGAAGAAAACTAGCGTTTGATCTTCGTTCTTGGAAGTTTTCAAGAAAGAGTCGTTATAATCTTCAAATAACTTCAAGTCTTCAAAAAGACGTTGTTATAATCTTCATTTCTTCTTCGGGTTCTCAAGAAGGCGTTGTTATAATCTTCTAATAGCATTGGGTTTTCGAAGATTGCAAATTCTACGTCGAAGCTCCGCTAATATTTTATTTTTCCATAATACACAAGTGTCCTATATTAAGGTAAGTATATATAACTCAAACTTATTTAAATACTTATAAACTTTGTTAGTTTATTTATTGTATTTATAAACTCTTAATATAGCATATAATCAAATAATTAAAATACATGTTTTACGTATTAAGCACTACAACACTAGGGAACTTCATGTCGGGGTTCATTTGGGTAAGCGGATCGACGAGTTCTTGGATTTAAGATTTAAAGTGTCCTAGCTCCTCGAGCGTTCTTGCATGACCTCCGAATTATGATGGCCCTAACAAGTGGTACAATATCTATAAACTAAATATGTTTCACATATTAAAGATCTTTCTATAAACATCAAATAATAATTGTCTACATCATGATCAACATAGAAATATATATATATAGAATGGTTTATGTTTTCCTAAACATTGTTCCAAACCTAAGTCACAACATCCTATTCTAGGTTGCTCGTAGAAGTTCTCACGGCATATCCAAAGATTCTCATTATACATGTGATATCATTTATTAAGGTGAGTTCATAGCCCCACTTTCTATTACTTAATTGTTTTACAAACCCTTGGGGAGATACATGCTTTATTTTAAATCGAACACATTGCTTTCAAATTATACTTGAATATATTAGTTGCACTAAGTACACTATTGCCAAAGTCCCTATTATCATGAACCATTAATCACTTGCGGTGAGCGAATCTTGTGGATAGATCTATCGGAATGACAAATCCCGTTTGTGTTGACCGGTAGGCAAACAAACGCACTCTATTTGAAGATCCATAGGTTTAATGGCAAATTACCTATTAGAGCAATTGTTACTATCTTATCAATTTCTATTGACAAGTCATTAATGTTTTCGGTATCATGAGCTTAGTGCAATAATATCTCTTTGGTTTTCAAACCATTGGTGTGAATTATAACTCACACTACAAACATTATGTGTTCAACTGATTTCCAAACTCTATGAATTTCACTCAACCTTTGTGTTGATGGTTTAACATGTATTTGGTCCATAATGTCGGAAGTCGCACGGAGGAGCAAGGATCTTGAAGGCTATAAATTTTATTATCATTCGAAACCAATTTAATGTATTTTGTAAACTTGGAACCATCTGGGACCTCATTTTGTAAACTCGATATTTATATAAATCGAATGATAAATCTTTTAAAACGACTCCATTAGAGTTCGTTTTCTATTATTATATTGTTGTCCCATGAAGTAACACCCGACTTGAATTCATTGCGTATCTCAAAATTGGGGTGTTACAGATTGGTATCGAGCCACGAGTTATAGAAAGCGGGTCTAATGAGACTTAAACTATAACTACTTTTTCAAACAAAAATTTTATAGCCTTCCGTTCTCCGTGCCTTCCATCCTCCGACGATTATGTGACTTTTAGGCATTTTAAGCTATACAAACATACTAGTATATTGATATATACACTTGACATAATTTCAATCATAAACAAAGTACTTAACATATCTGCGTATGCCTATTCTAAGGCATTACGGCACAATCATATTTTCCTAATCTCCCAATCATGCATCTACCCGTGCATTTTAGGATTACGAAGCTTTATCCAAGACATTATGGCGACTACAATGGTCTTTCCTACTTCAGACATTGTGAGATACAATGGTCTCATTCATTTTCAAGACCTTTGTGAGATACGGTGGTCTCTATTACATTCTCGGACCTTCAAATCCTACAATGGTCTCTATTACATTCTCGACACCCGTAAATCCCTGATGGTCTCTATTACATTCTCGAACTTTGTAAATCCTACGGTGGTCTCTCTTATATCCTCGAACCTTTGTGAGATACGGTGGTCTCTATTACATTCTCGACAACGTAAATCCTACATTGGTCTCATTTATTCTCAAGACATTGTGAGTTACACAATGGTCTCTCCATCATTTCTCAAGACATTGTGAGTTACACAATGGTCCCTCCATCTTATCTCAAGACATTGTGAGTTACACAATGGTTTAATTTACTTCACAGACATTGTAAGTTATACAAAGTCTCTAAAAATTATCTTATAAACAATATATGATATTGTTTTACATGAAACCCGTCACAGTCTATCAATTTCCCTAATGGAAATACAAGAAATAGGATTTCTAAAGGACAAAGTGACTCATCATCTACATAAGCTGAAGTTCAGCAACGTTCTCTACATTCATCAAATCTTCTCGTCATTTCTTAGAAGTACTAGTCTGATTAGGTTTCAAGGATATCATTCAGTCGTATTCCTTTAAAATTCACTTTTGATTGTAAAACAAACTTGACATCTCTACGAGAATAATGGTAAGCATCGCTACACTCTTCTAATCGTCAACATGTCACATCACTATCTCGAACCCCATTATAAATCAATATATAAAACTTCACGATTATCACGTTTCCTTCAAACACTAGTTGACATAAACACTATAAGATATGACCTTCATCCCGAAACCACCTAAGACATGATCAACTTTGGAAATGGTTTGGATAACCACTTGCCACTAGCAAGACTTTCCCTACAACGGTTTTACATCATTACAAACCATGTCACATCAACAATATCTTACACCTTTGATTAACAACAGTTACCACTAACAACAACAAAAACTATTCCATTTAAAGGCACTATATTGACAAAAGTATTAGTTAACCATTTCTTTGAACTAAGGTGTTTAGAGATCACCCACGAAACGACTAAGAAACCATACAAATACAAATTAGGCTTCATGCGCACACTATCACCAAAACTCCATGTTAGAAATTAAGGTTTTATTGATAGCCTCGATACAATAAGATATGATTCGTTTTGAGAATCGGTAAAGCCAAACTTGAGGTATATTAGACTCAATAAGATTTTAACAAAACCCTTTAGGTTATCAACTTAAGCCACATGGTACATAATACTTTCTATGACCGTAAACTTGAGAACGCAAAGATTAGAATCGCGTATACACCCACATTTTCTAGACACTTCAACGTCGGATAACACATTGAATTCGGGACGGAATTCTCATTAAGGTGGTGAGACTGTAACAACCTGCATTTTTTGAGTTACTTTTCATATTTTTGAAAAGTTACTATTCACTTTCACTATTCATCCCGAAAAAATTTTTAATCCACATTCTCGTAAGATAAATTATTTTAGTAATAACCTGAGAGTTCGACAATCGTGTTAATACAAATAAGCCGTAAAAACGTTTATTTATATTTTACGATCTTCTAATGTTTTGTCGATAACAAAAGTAAGATCATTTTAAGGAAACAAATAAAACACGTAAATGGTTTGAACTAATAGTTTTATAACACACTTACGCTTTCACATAAAACACTAAAACTAGTATAAGTGATTTTATGACTTAGATACATATGTACAACAACTAGTGTTTACATATTGGGTTAAACATATACTTAAACTAAGTATACCAAAATGGGTAAAAACTAAGTGTGTAAAACCCTAAAATCTAAATCGCGTGAATTGACAATTTTGCCCTCAAACTAAAAATTATAAAAACTCGGAAACACTTCAACATCGTTTAACAAGTATTATCTCATTAATAATATATGCACATTATGAAATAATAAACTTATGTTATAAATTAAATGAACATGAAAAAATTAATCCTAAGTAACTAATTAAACATACCAAATGTACACATATTAATTTGGACTACAAAGAGGACTAAGTACATGATTTGGAGATAAGTTTGGAAAGTTACACAATTGGTCTTCCCCCCCCTATGGCCGGCCTATGAGGCTCCCTAAATAACTCACTCAATCAATTTTATTAATCTCATTTATCATTTCATTCTTCATTTCAAAATACAAGAAAACCCTAAACTTCTCTCTCATCTCCATAAGTGGCGGCATCCTTAATTCTTCATCATTTGATCCGAATTTCTTCCAAACAAAAGGTTCCTAGGAGGCTCGTGATAGTGTATGATCGATTGGTGGACGTGGTGATTGTGTTTGGTTCGAAAAGGAGCTTGGTCGTGGGTTGTTTATTGTGGCCGTGGGTTTGTGTAAGCCAAGGGAGGCTTGGTTTTGATTTTGGTGCTTTGATTCTTGTTCCTTGTCACATACACGCTACGAGGGTAACGTATCATCATCTCTCATCTTTTCCTTTGTGTTTCTCATTCCAATTCGTGGCCTTGGATGGGTTTCTAGGGCTTGTAATGTCGATTTATATCTCACATAAAATCATAAATATTTGTCACATGAAATGATAAAACAAAAGTACATAAAACCTTGATTATTAATCTAATGTAATCCTAATGATATATGATATGTAATATGAATATGAAACTGAAAATGGGTCTTTATATATGTCGACATATATATGTGAAATAAAGGGTTTAATGAGCTTAAGAAACTATCGTATATGTATGTGATAAATGGATTTGATAACGAATGATTTATGAAATGGTTTTGGTCATGATAAGGCGTACAAATTGATCTTGGGGAGGGGTGGTTCGAATTAAAATGTTATCACATAAGGTGTATTATAATCTTGTAATAATCGAGCTAAAATGGTTTAAAAGCGGATTCGTAATCATAATCTAAAACTATGGTTTGTAATTACATGATTAAATAAAGTTAAGGGGTTGTTTTGTAAATTATGAAACTTGATGGATTAACTTGTTAATATAGTAACTAAATGGATTTAATGAGTAAAATGAGTAAACTTGCTATATTTACACTTTTAACCCTATAATTTGTAATATTGACATTTTAAACCCTAAACTTTTGTAACTTGTCATAAATGATCCTTAAATCATATTAATACTCATTTTCATTATTTAACTATAGATAAGTGACTAAACTTGCTAAATATGGAAACACCTAAATATGGAAACACGGAAACACTAATTATGGAAACTTACTAAATATGGAAACACGCTAATTATGGAAAGTTACTAAAATAGAAACACGCCTAAAATAGAAAGTTTCCTAAAATAGAAAGTTACTTAAAATGGAAAGATTACTAAAACGGGAAACTTACTAAAAATGGAAAGCCGTCTTAAACGAGTGTTTCTGATTCTTATAGAACGTTACTTAATTCATATAGGTTCCGGGCGGCGTGATTGATCTCATTTCTTGACTTTACTTTCATTGTTTGCTTGCTTCGAATAAGGTACAGATATTCTGACCTTATCTCTTAAGGTTTCTCGTGATTCTTATACATCTTTCGATATTAGCTTGAACTGTTACATTGTACTCTAAGCCTCATGATTAGGGCTTCCCTATGACTTTGCTATGCTCCCTTTGATATGAACCTTTGATATGAACCTTTGATATGAATGAAACATTGATATGAAACTTTGATATGGAATATGATATGAACCCTTATGATATGTATATGCTTTGACCCTTGATCGATACAGGAGCAAAATTTGTTTCCTAGTCGGAAGGTAACTGACCGTGTCATTGATGCACCAATGGCATGACTTTAGTGTGGTTGAGTGATGTTCCACACCGTCCCCATTTGATATGATTATGAGCTCACTATATGTATATGATTTGGCCATTATATGTTTTGGGGGCGTATGGATGCATCCTAGATTTGATTTGTTTCGAGGATTTAATCGATTGGAGCTTTGTTTGGTGAATGATGTCGGGTGCAATCCGCGTCTTCACATTTTTGGGAGTTGATCACTCCATGGTTATTTGAGGTCTCCCCTCCTTTATATGGTATTTCGAGGTCACCCCTCGGGATACAACTGATATGATATGATATGATATGTGTTTGATATGATATGGGCTCGTGGTTGAGGACTGACCTTTCATTTCTATTTCTATTCGTTATCCTTTGTTATGCCTTATGATATTCTCATTTGCACCTTATGATTATGCTACCTTCGTTACTTAACCTTCGATTATTCGTTTGTTATATATATCATTCACTTGGGCTTTTAAGCTCGGTAGCGTTTTCTTTCCATGCGGCAGGTAATTAAGCTAGATGCTGGGATTCTTAGCTATGGGTTTGAGTGATGAGCGGATATGCGGACTTATGGCTTTAGTCATCTTAGTTTCTACTTCATTATGTTGACATTATTAGACTCGGATTATGCTTATTTATGTCTTGGAATATTTCCTTTGATTCCTTTGAACTTATGTAATGTTTAAGCCGTGTTGGCTGGATTTTCCTTTGGTTATTTATTTAAGACTTCCGCTGCTTTGTTATGTTCATTATGTATGCTTTGATATGACACCATTTTGTAATACTTCTACCCTTATCGGGTTGGGGTGTTACAATTATGGTATCAGAGCTCAGGTTTACGACTTGTAGTCGGGACACATGACATATGGACCTAAGCGTTATCCGTAGAGCTTAAGTTTTGTTGGTGAGGTTTGGGTAGATTCTAGGTTCATTTTCATCGTTTCCGTTCATGATCTTCATCTTATTTTCCTAACCTTTGCTAATCGTTTAATGAACTCTTGGATGGTCCAAACTCGTAGGAGCAGCGGCGACAACGGGATGGAAATCCTAATTTGAAGCTTTGATTGCAGCGCTCGGCCTCTGCCATGCCGAGATGATTGCTACCATCACTCGGAATGTTCGAAATGGCGCTAGTTCTTACGGTGGGGTGATAACCCACCTACACCCATTCATGTATGGATCGGCGCTTCAACAAACTTAAGCCAATCCCTTTTAACTCGTGACTTCACCTAATGAGGTGAGGATGGATCACGCACTTGGAAAAGCTTTTCAATGTCTTTGGGTTGTGGTGATGATGTGAAAACCCGACTTCTTGCCTTCAAACTCGGGGTGATGCCTAAATTGGTGGAAAGCCTATCTCTTGTCCAAAGAGAGAACTTTCTTGATACTTGTGCTTGGGATACCTTGAGGGCATCTTCTACAAGCAGTATTTCCACAGTCGAGCACTACGATATGAGAGGAGTATGAGTCCATTCATCAGTTGGATAAGGAAAATTCTCACAGTATATGCAGCGATTTATGAGGATGGTTGGGTTTGTAGGTGCTACGATTCTTTGGAGATGCTCGTCGTCGAGCTCGTAAGTTCAAATGGGGTTAAAGAAGTGGGTGCTAGGCAGGATGATCAACCATCGATATCTTGAGGTGGGCTGCGATTGCGGATGATGCCCGAACATCGAGTTATTGCATGAGGAGCGGGGTTACAACAAGAGGAGCAGGGATGGTGATCGTATTCATCCTCGGGGTCGACAGGACCAGGACTCGGGAGTTCGAGGGTAGACATGACCGTGGTCGCGACCGTGGGCGTCGGGATACTAGGGCACATGGTTCTCGGAGTCTGACGGATCGGAAGCGACCGTCGAGTCGTGATCTTTGAGGTCAACGTCGGGTTAGGGACCAATCTTATCGTGGTGGTCGGCGGGACCGTTCTTACAGTTCGTCATATCGGTGGAGGCCGGCGAAGTTTTGCCTCCTCCTCCACTTTGCAACACTTGTGGTAAGCCCCATCCGGCGTTTGCTTCAAGGCCACGGTGGTTGCTATGGATGTGGATCTACTACTCATAGGGTGAAGGATTGCCTACTCGGGAAAGTGACTACTCCGGGAAACACGGCCAAACCAGCTCCGACTAAGGGCCGTGTGTTTTCTGTTACTCGGGACCAGGCAGCGAACACTCCAGGTACCATTACCGGCATTATTCATATTGGTGATATTTCTGCTTTTACTCTATTTGATACCGGCGCTACACATTCTATGATATCTACTTCGTTTATAAGGAAGTTAAATATGACACCCACACCTTTGTTAAACCGAGTCTCTATTTCCACCCCTATGAAAAACCAAGTACTTATTGATCGTGAGTATGTGGATTGTCCCTTACGTTTCGATGATGGTATTCGTTCGGCTAATCTTCTTCCTTTGGATATGATTGATTTCGATATTATTCTGGGTATGGATTGGTTGGCCTTGCATAGGGCTACCATTGACTGCTATGCTCGAATTGTTATCTTTGGTAATATTCACCAACCTGATTTCGTTTATCATGGTGCTCAACCGCCTAAGTCGGTTAAGATCATCTCGGCTATGGCTTCGCACTCTCATTTCGCATGGTTGCCTTGGTTTCGGCATCCATTAAGGATACTTCTCTTGAAGTTCCTACCATTGAAAGTCTTTACATTGTCTGCGATTTTCCGGCGTTTTCACGATGAACTCACGGTATTGCTCGGCTAGGAAGTTGAGTTTGGCATCGATTTGATTCACGGTGCCGAACCTATATCTAAAGCTCCTTACCGTATGGCACCGATCGAATTGAAAGAGTTGAAGGAGCGATTGCAGAAGCTGTTGGAGAACGGCTTTATTAGGCCAGTGTTTCACCTTGGGGCGCACGGTGTTGTTTGTTAAGAAGAAGGATGGTAGTATGAGGTTGTGTATTGACTACCGTGAGTGAACCGTATCACTATCCGTAACCGTTATCCCTTCCACGCATCGACGACTTGTTTGATCAATTGCAAGGTGCAAAATTCTTCTCTAAGATCGATTTGAGGTGCGGTTATCATCGATTCGTGTGAAGGAACAAGATGTTCCTAAGACCGCGTTCGTACTCGCTATGGCCATTATGAGTTCTTGGTTATGCCGTTTGGTTTGACTAATGCACTGCGGTCTTCATGGATCTTATGAACCGTGTCTTCCATGAGTACCTCGATAAATTTGTAATCGTCTTCATCGATGACATCCTTGTGTATTCTAAGAGTGAGGTGAGCATGAGCGACATCTTCGTATAGTATTGGAGACTCTTGACGTGAAGTTGTATGCAAAATTTTCTAAGTGTGAATTACAGGTGAGCCAAGTTGCTTTCCTTGGTCACGTTGTGTCTGCGATGGTATCAAGATGGACACATCTAAAGTCGAGGCTATCACAAAATGGCGAGACCTACTACCGTGACGGAGTGAGAAGTTTCACAGGCCTTCTTGGTTATTACCGTCGTTTTGTTGAGGTTTCTCTCGATTGGCGTTACCTTTGGCGCAATTGATGAGGAAAGGGAAAAGTTTGAATGGACGGAGGCGTGAAAAGAGTTTCGAGGAGTTGAAAGCGTAGATTGGTTTGCGCTGTTTGACACTTCCATCGGGTTCGGAGGTTTTCGATTTATAGTGACGCGTCAAAGAAAGGGTTGGGTTGTGTGTTGATGCGGCATGGTAAGGTGATTGCCTATGCTTGAGGCAATTGAAATCGTATGAGGAGAATTATCCTCGCATGATTTAGAGTTGGGCTGCGGTGGTTTTGCCTTAAAGATTTGGAGGCATTACTTGTGCGGTGAGTCGTGTGATATCTTTCTTGACCACAAAAGTTTAAAGTATATATTCACACAAAGGAGCTCAATATGAGGCAGTGGAGATGGCTAGAGCTTAAGGATTACGACACTAACATCCGGTATCACCGGGTAAGGCTAATGTGGTTGCGATGCACTAAGCGAAAGTCGGGTATGATTGCTAGTTGGAGATTGAACCCGGGGTTCTTCACGATCTTGGTGATGGATGTGGAGTTTTGTTTTCGGGGTTATGATGGTTATTAGGCGAGCTTGAAGGTTGAGTCCAACCTTATATTGCGGATTAAGGAAGCTCGGAAGGATGATGGTGAGCTTTGGTCTATAGTTCGAAATATCGAGGCGGGTAGCGAGGCGGACTTGATGTTGATGGTTTCGGCGTTGTATGGTATGAGGGCCGACTTTGTGTTCGAATGATCACGCTTGCGTGAGGCTGTTTTGTCGAGGCTCATAGTTCCCTTTCACTATTCATCCTGGTTCTACCAAGATGTATCGGGATCTTAAGCGACATTTACGGTGGAATGGCATGAAGCAGGATGTGGCTTTGTATGTTTCTAAGTGTATGACTTGTCGTGAGTCAAGATAGAGCATCGGCGGGCTAGTGGTCTACTTGACCATTGGAGATTCCTACTTGGAAGTGGGAAGAGATCTCTATGGATTTTGTCACGGTTTGCCTCTCACTCGTAAAAGACATGATGCGATTTGGGTGGTCGTTGATCGGCTAACCAAGTCGCTCATTTCTTACCCATTCGTATGTTGATCGTGTTTGTAGATTGGCAGAGATTTTTTAGAGCAAGAAATTGTTCGACTTCATGGTACCCCAACAGCGATTGTGTCAGATAGAGATCCTCGTTTCACGTCTCGTTTTTGGAAGAGTTTGCATAAGGCTTGGGGCACTCGTCTTAAGTTCAGTACGGCGTTTCATCCGCAGACAGATGGTCAGTCGGAGAGGACCATCCAGACCTTGGAGGACATGTTACGTGCATGTGCTTTAGAGTGGACCGGGAGTTGGGATGAGTATTTATGCTTGGTGGGTTGCCTACAACAATAGTTGGCATGCTAGCATCAAGGCGGCACCTTATGAACTGTTATATGGGAGGAAGTGTAGAGCACCTATTTGTTGGGACGAAGTAGGTGGCGTTTGATTGAGGACACGAGATTATTGAGGTCACTAATGAGAAGGTGGCGATTGCTAGGGAGAAGTTGAAGGAGGCTCGTTCGCGGCAAAGAGTTATGCGAGATAAACATCGTCGTGATTTGGAGTTTCAGATTGGTGATCGGGTATTTACGAAAGTGTCGCCTTTTCGGGTGTGAAGCGTTTTGGAATCAAGGGCAAGCTCGGTCCTCGATTCATCGGACCTTTGAGATTCTCGGCGCATTGGGAGGTTTCCTACCGTCTAGCTCTACCTCCTCGGTTATCTCATGTTCATGGCGTGTTTCATGTATCTCTGCTGCGGGATACAACTACCATCCGTTACATGTGGTTTCCTATCCTTTGAATCGATTCAACCGGATATGTCTTTCTGGGAGGAACCCGAAGCTATTTTAGATCGGCGAGATCGAATCACGAGAACCAAAGTAATTCCGTTTGTTAAGATTCTTTGGAAGAATCACCCAGGCGTGAAGCTACACGGGAGACCGAGGAATCTATCTTGAGCTAGTTATCCATAATTCTTTTCATCATCGGGTATGTCTTCGTTTATTGCTTCGTTTCCTTTTCAATTTTCGGGGACGAAAATTTTCTTTTTAGAGGGGAAGAGTTGTAAAACCCAAAAATCTAAATCGCGTGAAATGACAATTTTGCCCTCGAACTAAAAATTATAAAAACTCGGGAAACACTTCAACATCGTTTAACAAGTATTATCTCATTAATAATATATGCACATTATGGAATAATAAACTTATGTTATAAATTAAATGAACATGAAAGAATTAATCCTAAGTAACTAATTAAAAGTACCAAATGTACACATATTAATTTGGACTACAAAGAGGACTAAGTACATGATTTGGAGATAAGTTTGGAAAGTATACAATTGGTCTTTCCCCCCCTTATGGCGGCCCTATGAGGCTCCCTCATTAACTCTCAATCAATTTCATTAATATCTCATTTATCATTTCATTCTTCATTTCAAAATACCAAGAAAACCCTAAAACTTCTCTCATCTCAAAAGTGGCGGCATCCTTAATTCTTCATCATTTGATCCGAATTTCTTCCAAACAAAAGGTTCCTTGGAGGCTCGTGATAGTGTATGATCGATTGGTGGACGTGGTGATTGTGTTTGGTTCGAAAAGGAGCTTGGTCGTGGGGTGTTTATTTTGGCCGTGGGTTTGTGTAAACCAAGGGGCTTGGTTTTGATTTTGGTGCTTTGATTCTTGTTCCTTGTCACGTACACGCTACGAGGGTAACATATCATCATCTCATCTTTTCCTTTGTGTTTCTCATTCCATTCGTGGCCTTGGATGAGTTTCTAGGGCTTGTATTTCGATTTATATAACACATAAAATCATAAATAATTGTCACATGAAATGATAAAACAAAAGTACATAAAAACCTTGATTCTTAATCTAATGTAATCCTAATGATATATGATGTATAATATGAATATGAAACTGAAAATGGGTGTTTATATATGACATATTATATATGTGTTAAAGGGTTTAATGAGCTTAAGAAACTATACGTATATGTATGTGATAACGGATTTGATAACGAATGATTTATGAAATGGTTTTGGTCATGATAAGGGCGTACAATCTGATCTTGGGGAAGGGTGGTTCGAATTAAAATGTTATCACATAAGGTGTATTATAATCTTGTAATAATCGAGCTAAAATGGTTTAAAACGGATTCGTAATCATAATCTAAAACTATGGTTTGTAATTACTTGATTTAATAAAGTTAAGGGGTTGTTTGGTAAATTATGAAACTTGATGGATTAACTTGTTAATATAGTAACTAAATGGATTTAATGAGTAAAATGAGTAAACTTGCTATATTTACACTTTTAACCCTATACTTTGCAATATTGACATTTTAAACCCTAAACTTTTGTAACTTGTCATAAATGATCCTTAAATCATATTAATACTCATTTTCATTATTTAACTATAGATAAGTGACTAAACTTGCTAAATATGGAAACACACTAAATATGGAAACACACTAATTATGGAAACACTAAATATGGAAACCTGCTAATTATGGAAAGTTACTAAAAATAGAAACCTGCCTAAAATAGAAAGTTTCCTAAAATAGAAAGTTACTTAAAATGGAAAGATTACTAAAACGGGAAACTTACTAAAAATGGAAAGCCGTCTTAAACGAGTAATCTGATTCTTATAGAACGTTATTTAATTCATATAGGTTCCGGGCGGCGTGATTGATCTCATTTCTTGACTTTACTTTCATTGTTTGCTTGCTTCGAATAAGGTACAGATATTCTGACCTTATCTCTTAAGGTTTCTCGTGATTCTTATACATCTTTCGATATTAGCTTGAACTGTTACATTGTACTCTAAGCCTCATGATTAGGGCTTCCCTATGACTTTGCTATGCTCCCTTTGATATGAACCTTTGATATGAACCTTTGATATGAAACATTGATATGAAACTTTGATATGAAATATGATATGAACCCTTATGATATGTATATGCTTTGACCCTTGATCGATGCAGAGCAAAATTTGTTTCCTAGTCGGAAGGTAACTGACCGTGTCATTGATGCACCAATGGCATGACTTTAGTGTGGTTGAGTGATGTTCCACACGTCCCATTTGATATGATTATGAGCTCACTATATGTATATGATTTGGCCATTATATGTTTTGGGGCGTATGGATGCATCCTAGATTTGATTTGTTTGAGGATTTAATCGATTGGAGCTTTGTTTGGTGAATGATGTCGGGTGCAATCCGCGTCTTCACATTTTGGGAGTTGATCACTCCATGGTTATTTGAGGTCTCCCTCCTTTATATGGTATTTCGAGGTCACCCTCGGGATACAAGCGATATGATATGATATGATATGTGTTTGATATGATATGGGCTCGTGGTTGAGGGTGACCTTTCATTTCTATTTCTATTCGTTATCCTTTGTTATGCCTTATGATATTCCCATTTGCACCTTATGATTATGCTACCTTCGTTACTTAACCTTGATTATTCGTTTGTTATATATATCATTCCTTTGGGCTTTTAAGCTCGTGCGTTTTCTTTCCATGCGGCGGTAATTAAGCTAGATCTTTGGGATTCTTAGCTATGGGTTTGAGTGATGAGCGGATATGCGGACTTATGGCTTTAGTCATCTTAGTTTCTACTTCATTATGTTGACATTATTAGACTCGGATTATGCTTATTTATGTCTTGGAATATTTCCTTTGATTCCTTTGAACTTATGTAATGTTTAAGCCGTGTTGGTGGATTTTCCTTTGGTTATTTATTTAAGACTTCATTGCTTTGTTATGTTCATTATGTATGCTTTGATATGACACCATTTTGTAATACTTCTACCCTTATCGGGTTGGGGTGTTACAAGGAGGCGGACCACGGATCCCTAGCTTTGTGCTAGCCGGATCCCAGTGGAAGGATCCAGTGGGATCCGGGAAGCATTAGAGGTTTTCCTCTATAAATAGTGAGCCATTTCTTCATTATATCTCACCTCTCTAACATACTTTCTCCCACGAGTTAAATCTCACTAACCTTAGATCCAAGAGATCTATGTTTGTAGTTTTGTTTTGTGTGATCTTTTAGGTTCCTCTTAAGGGAAGATCACCACCTTTGAAGTCAAGCAAGCTCGAGTCCATGAGTTGCCAAGCTTCCTCATCATCAAGGCTATTGAAGTCCTCTTGTTGATGATCCCTTTCTTTCTTCAAAGAAGCGTAGTGTTAAAGACATTAGTGAAAGATGTCTCAAGTGTCAAGACGAAGATATTAGTGAAGGGTATCTATCGTCTATAGGATAAGCACTTGTGGTAGGTGCTTAGAAGTCAAGACAAGAAGCATTAATGAAAGGTGCTTAGAAGTGAAGACACAAGACATTAATGAAAGGTGTCTTGTAGATCTAATCAAAGACATTAGTGAAAGGTGTCTTGTAGATCTAATCAAAGGCATTAGTGAAAGGTGCCTTAGATGTACATTCGATATGGTGTGTTTCGATGTACTAGATAGACTAGCATTAGATCCAAGGATATTGATGTCCTGATGATGTTGTAAAGGAGTAGATCTCCTTTGGGATTAGTCGTTGGTGTAGTGTGGTAGTAGTTCCTCCATTGCAATGGAACTAGGTACTTAGCCTAGTACCTAATAAAGGGTAGGCGACGTTGTGAAGGTGTAGTTCACCTAAGGTGTGAAAGAACTCGGTGGTTAGCCTAGCACGAGTATAAAGGGTGGCGACGTTGTGTTAGGTGTGGTTAGCCTTGGTGTGAAAGAACTCGGTATTTAGCTTTGTCTTAGGAAAAAGATTAAGCGGCGTTGTGAAGGCTTCTCCGCCATAAGGAGATTGGTGTAGTGATTACAAACTCTCGAGTAGGTGACTCGGGGGTGGAGTAGAGCAAGGAAGGTGTCCTTGTGGCGAACCACTATAAATACTCGCGTTGTGGTTTTGTGCTTCTTACTCTTATCTCTTCATTATATATCTTTATATGCTTGTTTATCAACATCCAACACACACAACCAAATAGATTGACATAAGTCGATCTAAATAGATTAAAGGAAGTTTTAATTGGTAAAACTATTCAACCCCCCCTTCTAGTTTTCCACAATCATTAGATCATTTTACAAAGTTATTAAGAAAGATCGTTTTAAAGCTTCATTTGGTGAACACCATTTTAACATCCAGCATAACTTGAAACCGTGTCGACAATTTTCCCGCATCGGATAAATTTTAGATCACTCATAATTAATTTGAGAATTTTTAAGATTTATTTTTATGTTACCAAATAAGCCCGGTAGAAACAAAACTAAACTTACGTTTAAACAATTCTACTTACATCCGGTCTTAACGATTCTGCCTTGTGTTTCTAATATGTTTTTGACACTTTTACATTTTGGAAAATTCAAACATATTTCCCTCCTCCTTTGACCATAAAGGAATTAACCTTGTCGTTCTACATTTTGCTTAAATCGCGTAACTTTTAAACTTCACAAATAAGCATTAAGTTATCCAGCGTATAATGAAAACCACATTTAACATCTCATATCATTTTAGAATAATTTTAGTCTACTCTAAATAAATTCACGGTCGTTTCACGAAATTTCGTTCTTTTACGATAAGCTTTGTGAATTCTGGCGTTTTTGACCCGTATTTCGACTTTAAGCGTTTTGCACCCAATGAGACTTATCACCCATTTTATATTTTTAGATAGAGTATAATGATGAGTTTTATCATTCCTGCAAGTTTCATATTTTTACGATACCGATTTTCGTTTATGGCTTGGTTAGCATTTAACGGAACCAAATCTTACTCTAAACTTAAGATAATACCAAAACTATCCACATAAGTCTTCTTATCTTATCTTGGCGTCCTAGAAGTCATCACCTTGGTGGCATGATCCTAAGCATGCTTCCTTTAGATCATTTACATGTGTAAATTTAACCATGGTTAGTTTTAACCCAATATATAGTTAACCATAATCTCTAGCCTATAAATACCAAGCAAATCACTTCATTTTTCTTGCACCACCCTTCTTAACATCTAAAGTCCTAAACCTAAGGCATTTCTTATAGATCTTGTAAGAACATTCATGTGTTCTTGAAGAAAACTAGCGTTTGATCTTCGTTCTTGGAAGTTTTCAAGAAAGAGTCGTTATAATCTTCAAATAACTTCAAGTCTTCAAAAGGCGTTGTTATAATCTTCATTTCTTCTTCGGGTTCTCAAGAAGGCGTTGTTATAATCTTCTAATAGCCTTGGGTTTTCGAAGATTGCAAATTCGTCGTCGAGCTCCGCTAATATTTTATTTTCCATAATACACAAGTGTCCTATATTAAGGTAAGTATATGTAACTCAAACTTATTTAAATACTTATAAACTTTGTTAGTTTATTTATTGTATTTATAAACTCTTAATATAGCATATAATCAAATAATTAAAATACATGTTTTACGTATTAAGCACTACAACACTAGGGAACTTCATGTGAGGGGTTCATTTGGGTAAGCGGATCGACGAGTTCTTTGGATTTAAGATTTAAAGTGTCCTAGCTCCTCGAGCGTTCTTGCATGACCTCCCGAATTATGATGGCCGAACGGTAGTACAATATCTATAAACTAAATATGTTTTCACATATTAAAGATCTTTCTATAAACATCAAATAATAATTGTCTATCATGATCAACATAGAAATATATATATAGAATGGTTTATGTTTTCCTAAACATTGTTCCAAACCTAAGTCACAACATCCTATTCTAGGTTGCTCGTAGAAGTTCTCACGGCATATCCAGCATTCTCATTATACATGTGATATCATTTATTAAGGTGAGTTCATAGCCCCACTTTCTATTACTTAATTGTTTTACAAACCCTTGGGGGAGATACATGCTTTATTTTAAATCGAACACATTGCTTTCAAATTATACTTGAATATATTAGTTGCACTAAGTACACTATTGCCAAAGTCCCTATTATCATGAACCATTAATCACTTGCGGTGAGCGAATCACGTGGATAGATCTATCGGGAATGACAAATCCGTTTGTGTTGACCGGTAGGCAAACAAACGCACTCTATTTGAAGATCCATAGGTTTAATGGCAAATTACCTATTAGGACAGCTGTTACTATCTTATCAATTTCTATTGACAAGTCATTAGCGTTTTCGGTATCATGAGCTTAGTGCAATAATATCTCTTTTGGTTTCAAACCATTGGTGTGAATTTATAACTCACACTACAAACATTCATGTTCAAGCGATTTCCAAAACTCTATGAATTTCACTCAACCTTTGTGTTGACAGGTTTAACATGTATTTCGGGTCCATAATGTCGGAAGGCACGGAGGAGCAAGGATCTTGAAGAAGGCTATAAATTTTATTATCATTCGAAAACCAATTTAATGTATTTTGTAAACTTGGAACCATACGGGACCTCATTTCGTAAACTCGATATTTATATAAATCGAATGATAAATATTTTAAAAGCGACTACTGTTGGAATCACTCCTAAACGACATTTCAAGTATTTATATCTCATGTGTAATAGGTAGCTTTATTATGGCCTTTATGTTTGTTTAAGGTAGCTTATGTAGAAGGCCCATAAGTTTGAGGCCCAAGCCAATAAGGAATAGGGAAGGAGAGGAGTGTTGCCTAGCTCTTGCCTATAAACTATTGTAAACCCTCATTTGAGGGTTGGTTGTTCAAGTTATTCTCTCATTCACTCTTATGCATAACCGTTTCATATCATACGCATGTGTGTGTGTGTTTAGCTTGTTCATCCGCCTTCATCTCTTTCTCTATAAGCTTGTGTTGTAAAACTTGTGACCTAACAGTGGTATCAATCGCCAAATAGTTGGGTGTACTCATTTGTTTTTGAAGTTTTGGTTTTGAATCTTACGCGTAGAGATAACGCTATCTTTGGTCATCTTAAAAACTCGTTTTTTACAATTTTTAATCCAAGATTCTTGTACTTTCAATGTTTTGAGGTGTTAAAATACTTGTTTTTGGCAAAAGTTTCAAACTTCTGGCGTGGATTCGTTTTAAGCTTGTTTTGTTCGTGGGTGTGGTTCTCGCGTAACCCGTTTAGCGATTTTGGTACATCAAAATTCACACTATTGTGTTCTTTTGGTACTATTGAAGCTATTCCATAACAAAAAGCGGTTTAGAAACACATTTGGGCGAAATCAAAGTTACGAGTAATCCTACAGTAACAAAACCCTAATATTACGAGTAAGACTCTCCTTGGTTTGATCTTCATTTTACGGTTTATTCCGTGTTTTCTTACTTGGATAAGTCTCGAAAATCGTCGACTTTGGATATCTTTTGCCTGTGAAGTGTAAAGATCATTTGAGCAAAACCCACTAATCTTACGGCAAGCATAAAGCTTACGTGAAAATCTCACGCTTAAGATTCATCTTACGGCGTAGACCTGAGTCCTACGCATAAGGTAATCCTCGCCTAACTTTCTCGCCTAACTTCTTTTTACGCATAATTTTAGTAGTTTTTCACCTTCACAGTAGCTAAAACCTCTGGCGTAACTCCTCTTTGTTCTGCGTAACTTTTGGTGTTTTACGCATAAGTGCTACTTGGTTCTTGTCATTTCTCGCCTAAGGATACTTCATCAACAAAGGTTCATTCGACTACAAGATCCATTCTTACTACACAAGTTTATCATCATGTCTCAACCACCATACTCTAACTACTTCCCTCACACTTATAATCATCAACAACAACAATTAACTCCACAACATCAACAATGGAATCAACAACAAGCCATTTATCAACAACAATTTAATCGACAACATACTCCACAACTTGGTGCAATTCCACAACCACAAATGGTTCAACCACCACCAAGTCTTCAAACTCTACCCTACACAAACGATTTCAATCAACATCCATCACGAAGCACTATGAAGTAACCCACTGGTTTGCTAAGATGTGTGAAGCTTTAGCGACCAACAATCAATTCATGAAGTTTGGATCACTTGATAGACCTCAATGCTCACTCCAGGAAACTACGATCAATGGGTGATAAGGTTCTTTAGGTTACGTGATGCGAAGAAGCCACATGGAAAGTTCTTAAAGAAGGTTATCTTGGAAGGTCCATTTGAGATGCCTCTCGTCACCGTGTGCGGAGATCCAAGCTGCTTTGTTCCACCAAGAGATGAACAAATCAACATTGCTCATTGCGGATCTAAATGCTCTGAACTTCTACACTATGAAGTGATGAACTTGCAATGGAATACATCCTTTTAGGATTACCAAACAATTCTTCGTAGTGTTGATGCTCAAAAGGCGCACAAAATGTGGGATCATATTCGTCTTCTTATGGAAGGATCATGCTCAATCGGAGGATTTGGAATCCAAAATTTACTTGGCTTATAGACACTTCATGATTGAACACGGAGACACTAGAGTCCTATCATCATCGATTTTCGGATATCATCAATGATTTGGATAAACCTGACATCATCATGCCAAGAATTGCGGTGAATACTAAGTTCTGAGTAGTCTTGGTCCGAATGGGAGAAGTATGTCATTTTCTTCGTCAAGCAAAGAACATGCATCATTCAACCTATGGATTGTTGTCGATTACTTGAAGCCTCATGAAAAGGAAGTTGATCGTGAAAGGATTCTCCGTGCTCAAATTGCTAGCGATGCATGGGACAATCAACAACTTGCCTTATATGCTCAGCGAATTATCCCTCTCGACCGGCAACTCAACCAGCGCTTCAAACACACCTTCACGGTCACAACCTCAACACAATCAATTGGTTCCATACAACAACAATGCTCGAGCATATGTCGATGAAGCGGCGAGGAAGCAGATCCGTTCGAGCATTGCAACAAGTTTGTGATGATTGCTAATGCTTTTGGCGTTACACCAACAAATCCAACAATCGTATTCGTTCCTCATCTAACACACGGACTCAAGCGGCTGTGAACAATGGACGTGTTGAAATTCGAGAATCGTGATTATGGTGCGTCGGATGGGCGGTGGTCAAGGGTTTAATCTTTGTGGGTAGGAATAACAATGAGCTCAGTGGTGGAGCAATGCTCAAAATCGGTTAAATGGTCTTGATGCTACAAGCGCAATGAAAGGACACTGGCTAATGCATGCCCAAAGCCAGGACTGAGGCGATGCTTACTTCAAAGAGGCCTTACCGGCTCTTGGGATGAAGGCGGTGGATCTCTTATAGACAAAACGAGCTTTATGGCGGATCACGAGACTCGAGATGATGATATGGAGGACTTGCAAGCGAATCGTGGTATTATGTTAATGGCTAATATGCATGAGTGCACATGAGTGATCTGAGCCCAGTGTATGACAACGATGGCTTGTCTCGTACCGAACAAACCATCATCATACTCGAACTAATCTCGCCAATGTCTCAGATCCGTAGCCGGATCGGTGTTCAAAATGAGTCTTCTACATCTTACGATGCTTTTCAAGTTAACCACAGTAGTTACATTTGGCGATCAAGATGACCTCATGGTTTCCTTTGATAATCAAATTGACTCCGTGTAGTCGTACTGAGGATCTAAAGAATGATCATGTTGAGACTCACGTTGAACAAGATGATCTGTTGCCTCATCCGGATTTTGCTCGGTTAATTCAAGACCATAAAATCAAAATGGAGGAATGTTATGCATTAAATCAATCCTTAAAAGTAAAAATGCAGCATTAACCAAGGATTTTGAATGTTTACAAATGCAACTCAACTTTTCAAAACTCAAGAAAACCAGTGAAAAAGGTTTTGAAGCCGCTTTTGCAAAATCTCATCAAAGCGAAAAATACTTAGAGACGGATCGTGATCTAGCGCCTCGAAGAATGCTTTGTTGTCCGAATTAGAACAACTGAAACATGAACATAAAAAAGCAAATTAACGCTCTACTTAGAAATCAAAAAGCTAAGTGAGTTGTTAAATTGTCAAAAGAGTTCTTTGCATACAAAAGCATTCAACGAATCGGGTAGATGACCTTCTACGAGAAATTCTCGGTTTGCAAAACAAACTTAAAGAGTTTAAAGCTTGTTTACAAACATGGTGAATCGATGCTTGACTATTGAAAAGTTTACCTTAAAACCTAATCCAAATGGATATGGAAAAATCTGGTGATTACAAACCTAAGCTTTCACTAAAACATTCAAATCAACTCACGAAGTTTCGATTAAAATACAAAATTGATAATCTTGTCATGAGTGTTGTTGAATACCATCGTCAGAGAGAATTAGATCACGAGACGGCGAGTCGATCAAAATTAAAAATGTTGTTTACAACAAACCTTTTAATTATAAAAGCGGTCACTTCGTCACACCAGCAGATTCTTCTAACACACCAAGGGTTATCATCAAAACACCAGAGTCTTCTATTGTTAATCCCAAGCAGGTCTTTGCACAAACTTATGGTCCTTTACCTTCCATTAGCAGTAAACTCACAACTTGAAAATCGAAAAATTCTTGATATTTTGACATTTTCATGGTGACCTCAAAATTTTACAACATGAGATAGAATATCGATCGAAATCAAAATTGAACATTTTCAATCGCCTAAAAGCGCGAGAACAAAGAGACATTTTTAGGAAAAATCTTTTACCTAATGTTAAAAACTTGAAAAGTTGTGCAATTGCACAGGAAAAGGATTTTCATAAGGAACTTAGGGTAATGAAAAGCGTTTCGAGAAAGCGAAACATCTATTACTAACACAAAGCATAAAAATTGTTGAGAAAAGATGTTGATCGACTCTTGGAAGATGTTATCTGTCTTTGATATCCATAATGTTGTGCTACTCATTCGTTTGCCATATGCATCGATCATATCTCTGCGATATTGTTGAAAGCTATTGTTGAGAACACCGATAATGTGCTTGGATCGAGTCTTTAAAGGCGAAAATAAGCGATTACACACGAAATTAACAATGCAAAAGCGTCGTCTTCATTGGTGTGAAAAGATATTCACAACCATCAACTCGGTTTTCAAAGAAAATCGCTCAATTGAGTGCTCAATCTTCGATCATCAAATTGAGCAATGGATGATCAAAGCGTGTCTTTGAAAAGTCAAATCTCAAAATGAACAAGAACTTTTAAAAGTTAAGCGAGGGAATATGGTGTCATATTTGATTTACTCAAAAGACTCGAGATGAAGCATCTAATGAACTTGATCACTATCTTGCTCACTAGAAAGTCATGAATTTTCTTTGGTTATATTAGGTACGAAAATCAAAATCGATTCACACCATCTCTAAGTTACGGAAATGTTAGGAAAGTATGAACAACTCCCGCTCTCTTGTGATTAAAGTTAACTTTTGTCACACCAGTAATCGTGAACCTAGAATTCCCTTTGCCAAATCACAAGTTGCTAATGTGTTTCCCTCTTTGAAGCAGGAATAGTTGCTTCTTTTCCAAGCGTCCGCACTTCACGGCCTAGGAGCACTCAAGCGAAGAATAGGAAATTGCGACCTAAGAAAAGATCAATAAGGATGCTAAAGTAGAAGAACACCCTAGGAATCAGAATAAAACTCAAGTTACTTCCACTATAGATGTTGCGTGCAGCAAATGTAATTGAAATAGTGATGTAACAAATGCTAAACCGTTAAGTATCTTTGATATTGATCCGATGCACTTGTGATGTTTGTCAAAGAGTATGAATCGATTGTCATGACAAATGTGTTGCTAAAGCTATAATCTCTAGATTACGAGAATCTAAGATGGAATACCTCTAGGCCCACTAATCATTCTAAGTACATGGCAGTAAGCCACTTGTCTTTAGATTCTAAAGCAACCCTTGCTATCGCGGATGGCTCATTCCCCTCTAAGATCTTTGTACCCACTAGTGCTTTCACTAAGACTAAAGCAAAGAGTAGTTATAGATGGAAATGGATATATAACACACTAGGATTTAAATGGATGCCTAAAATTATAAATGTGTGTATATCTAACATATACGCTTGGAACCTACTCCTGATTCGGGTTCCCATCTCTTCTATTCCATCTGTGTGCGCCGTGCGTAATGCGGTGATACTGATCATTCTGGATTGTTGATAGCGGATGTTCCCGAAACACATGACGACGACCTGCAAGCGTTATCAAGCTTTATTGCAAAGTTCATTGTACTTGTCAGTTAAGAACGATCACTTATGACCATCGTAGAGCTCTGAGATTATGTTAATGGGAACATCGAAATCGTGAGGGTTTATTATGTGGAAGGCCTCGATCTGTCACATTTTCGATGGGTCAATTTGTGATGGAGATTTGGAGGTTGCTTTCGGGGAAAACTTGTTTCATTAAGTGATCTACAAGGAAGCGACCTTATGTATGGCGCGTAATTCTAGTCTCTACACTATCTCTATACAAGACATGGTTGCTTCCTCTCCGCATTTGCTTACTTTCAAAGGCAACATCTACAAAATCATGGCTATGGCACCGTCGTCTATCATTTAAACTTTCAAACCATCACCAACCTTGCTCGACACAAACTAGTTGAAGGACTCACGCGATTCCGGTATTGAAAGATCACCTTTGCTCGACGGCATGAACAAGGGAAAAGCACTCGTGCTCATTTTCCTTCAAAGGTGGAACCTGACTCTCGACATGTGCTTCATCTTCTTCACATGGATTTGTGTGGCCCGATGCGGCGTGCAAGCGATCAATGGCAAACGCTTACATCTTGGTAATTGATGACTACTACGCGATGGACTTGGGTCTACTTTCGCCGTAGCAAAGACCAAGATACAAATGATCATCGCCTTTCTCACAAAGATACAGGTTCGACTCTGCGACACCGTCGGAATCATCCAGAGCAGACGAAGGCTGAATTTGTTAACAAAACCCTACGTGAATTTTGTAGAGAAAGGTGGAATTCGACGTCAAACATCTATTGCGCGGACACACGAACAAAGCGGAGTTGTTGAAAGCGAAACCCGAGCGTTAGTGGGCGCAGAACAATGTTAATCAATGCTAAACTTCCGGATTACTTAGGCGGCGCGTATCTCTTGCATGCTATACTCAAGCAAGTTCTATGATGCTAAGCGCCGCGACAAAACACCTTTTGAGCTTGTCCGCAACTACTAAACCGGACCTCGAACACTTTCATGTATTTGGATCCTGTGCTATCAAGATAATGATGCGTGATGACTTTAGGCTCAAAGCAAAGGCGATATTGGGTCTTTATTGGATCTTTGTGACAATTCTAAAGGTTTCAGAATTAAGAATCGTCGAGACTAAGGAGGTAATGGAAGCGATTCATGCTCGTTTCGATGAACTGGCGGATATGCCACGAGTATATGACTTAGAACCCGGTCACAGCCGTTTAAACTTCCCTCAACCCCTATCATCGGTGAAAGCCCTCATTAACTTTCGTCAACAAATGGAAAGGTTATTTGCTCCTACATTACTGTGGCGATATTGATGAGCGATGCTCACAATTGTATCCATTGCTTCATTGCACAACGATAATATTCCTATGCGATACACACTACAAGCAACTCTTGTTGAAGATGCCTACGCCAATTGACTCCAACGCAGGATTGAACACCGCTTCCGACATGATGAACCGGTGATGATATTGCGATAGAGTACCCCGCTGCGATTTTGATCCAAATCGTTCTTGACCCGTTTGCAAATGAGGCTGCTGCACGGATGTAGCGGATTCTTCAACAAACCATTTGAATCCTCGAGAATCGCACAATAGCCTCTGACATCAACCTACACACATAGATGGACTAAAGACCATCCTGCAGCTAACATTATTGGCAGCCGAATCAACCCGGTCGTTCTGAGACAACGTCTTCCTCGAGATGGTGAACTTTGCATTTATGCCCTCGCTTGTCGCGATGCAGACCTAAAAACATTAAAATATGATGACAAAGACAAGCTGGATTGAATCCATGCGGGAAGAACTCAACCAATTCAAGCGTCTTGAAGTATAGGGCTGGTTGAAAGACCAACCGGTCTCGTCATTGGTCTAAATGGATTTGGAAAAACAAATTGGATCTTTGAAGAATGTCATCGAAACAAGTCACGGACTAGTTGCTAAGGGTTATCGTCATGAAGGGATAGACTTTGAAAGATCTTTTTGCTCCGGTTGCTCGTCTTGGAAACATTCGGATATTTCGCGTTAGCAGCTCATATGAACATGATCTATCGAATGGATGTCAAAGCGGCGTTTCTCGATGGGCGACTTAAAAGCGGTCTATGTCGAGTAACGAGATGGATCGTTGATCTGAGTTCCCGAACCATGTTTACGTGAACAAAGCCCTATATGGTCTCAAAGCAAGCCCACGGGCATGATGCGATAAGCTATCATCTTTCCTCATTGCCAATAATTTCACCAAAACTCGGTTGACCCAAATCTTTTATACAATATCACCGGGCACACATCTTAATTGTTCCAATTCACGTGGATGACATCATTTTGGAGTCGACACATAAAAAGTTTTCAATCGCTTTTGCAAAACTAATGAAGAAAAATTTTGAAATGTCCGTGATGGGTGAACTTACGTTCTTTCTAGGGCCTGCAAGTTCATCAATCACCCGTGGTATTTTTAAAGTCGGTCGAAATATGCCCTTGAGCTTAAACAAATTTGGAATGATTACAGTGATACTTATGCCACATCATTAGCTCGTACACAAGAAATTAGTATGACGATTTACATGGGAAGGTGGTTGACCCCACCAAATACGAAGTATTATTGGTCCCTCATGTATCTATGACCAATGACACTGACATTGTCTTTCTTGGTTTATCTATGCTCCGTTATCGATTCGCGTCGGCTGAAACCCGCTTTCTACGAGGCTAAAAGAATCTCCAGATACATCGAGGAACCATTAATTTGGGGATCGGTATCAGAAGGATTCGGTTTTGAACTAATAGCTTTTCGCAGGCCAGATCACGCGGGATGCTTAGACTCGAGAAGAAATGCTTGAGAACTCTACAATTTCGGTGATAAAGCGGTGTCTTGGCAATCTAAAGCGGGCAGAACGTACATATTGTCATCGACCCGAGCGGATATGTAGCCATGTCCGCGTGTTGTGCTCAGTCATTTGGATGAGAACACAACTCAAAGACTATGGTTATGTATTGTGCGAATCCGATGTCTTGCGACAATCGGAGCCATTGCAATCGATCGTGCAACTCAGTTCGATTTTCAGTAGCGCATCATCGATCTTCATATCATTTCATCAAGGACCCGCGTGGAGCGGTGCCGTTGAATTATACTTTGTGGTCTTGAATACCAATTGGCGGATCTATACTGAAAGCCTTGCCTCGCAGGTTTAATGAGTTAGTCCATAAATTGGTATCACGGTGTTGGCTCAAGAGGAATTGGATGACCTCTTAAAGCAGTCTTAAAACTTGTCAAACACAAAACATCTTTGTATAAAATTTTCAAAACAAAATACAAAAATATAAAATCCGATAAAACAACAAAAATATTCTTCGAATCTATATTTCTTTCAACATGGCAATACATTTCTTCCAATCAACACTTTTATCTTTCAAAATTCGGTATTTTTCCGATCAAGTGTTGAGGGAAAAATAATCCATTAACCTTCAAAACAAGCGTACTTGCATGTTATCACATCTCGGTTGATTCTTTTACAAATGATGGTACATTTCCTGGTTCAAAGACACTCCTCGGACTTTAATTAACAACCTTTCATTATTTTCTCAAGTCAAGGGGGAGTGTCGTCAAGGTTCTTTTCTAAAATCTTAATTTGGAAGTTAAAAAGCTTTGGATGTAAATGGAAAAGGTGGAGGGACCAAAACTGTCAAAATGATAAAGTCTATTTTAATAAAAATCCTCTCCACCTAAACCTTTCACTTCTCATTTGCATTCTTAACCTCAAAAGATCCTACGCCTAATAACCACTCAACTACACCGTGCTTTTGATCATCAAGTTGTAAGTTGTTTCTTGTGTAAAACATGTTTCTAAGCATAGGTATTTAATCTCATTCAAATCCTACGCTTAAAGCGGTGTTTATAAGTGATTATGTGTTCTACGATAAGCGTATGAACACACAATCATTGTGTGTATGTTCGGGGTAAAATGGTTTGTTTCAAAACGCTTCTTAAGCATCAAGGATAACATTTTACCATCAAAATCCACCCGAAACTCAAATTGATGATTTTTGAAAACTAGGGTTTATAAGTCGATTTGGGTATTTTCGAATGATAAGTGATTTGATCAAAAGATTGTTGTGGTATACTCTTACGTTGTTGAATTGATGATTTCCATAGTCTATAACCACTCTGTAAACACGAATTGGACATCAATTCAAACTAGGGTTTAAAGTTCATAAACTTTGGGTGTTTTTGATTCACCGTGCATAATAAGTGTTAAACCTTGGTCTACATGTTCTCACAGCGCCTATGATATACGAGTAAAAGTTTGGTGTTTAATCTATGGTTAGAATCCATACGCCGTAGATCTAGGGTTTAGTCTCTACGCATGCAATCCACGCATAAGCGTGTAACATATGTTAAATGCCATGATCTATTGATAAAATGAATGTATGTGTTAATGTTGATGATTTGATGGATTTATTTCAGCCTTTGCTACACGTAATATTCGTAATCAAGGTGGTTACTAATCTAACGCATAAGGATTACCTTCAGCGTAGCTTGTTATCGCGAAGACTTGTCTCCACGCGTAGCTTCTACGCATAAGGGTCTATTGAATGGACTACGCCAGATCCCGGAAGGATATGCGTAAGCAAGAAAACCCACGCTTAAGGTCAACTCTCACGGTAGCCTTACGCGTAAGGTTAATATATGCCTACGCATAAGCTCTACGCACAAGGTCTCCTTTTCCTACGGCGTAACATTTCTTACGCCGTAAGTTAGGATTCTACGCGTGAAGCCTCACGCCCAAGCATATATCATACCCGCTCACGCCAGACTTTGCCAAAACTACGCTTAACCTCGGATTGACCTTCATGATGAATTGTTACTTGTACAAACTTGTAAATAAACTAATCTATATCATCACGAATCCAAAAATGTCACTAATAAACTTAAATCAAATCGATATATTGTGAACAATAAGTGATAACATAAACTTTAAAACTTAAAGTTAACTAACTCACGAAACATTTCACGATATCATTGAACTATTGAACATACAAGTGACTTAGGACTCAGTAATAATCATTGACAACGTACATTCAATAACTAGACAATAAGACCCTACATTGACTAACATTATGTCTTTCGATATGTTGGTTCTTTTGGCTAATGTTATTTCGATCACGACATGGTCGAACAAATGAATGTGGATGCACTCAAGTTCTCTCCATTGTTGATATCTATCCTCATGGCTATCCAATGAAGATAGGAAAGAATAACCTCCGTGTTGACTTTGACACCCTTACTTGCTCGAATCTTCATGTCTTATTGCTATCGATATTCTCGAGGACTCATCCGACGTAACATGCTTACTCACTCGCAACCATTCCCGAGATCTACATCCAGCAGTTACGGAACACCATGGAAAGGGTCAAAGAAGGAAGGGCTTTGTGATGATGTCAACCACAAACAAGTCACTATTACACCTGCAGATTTAAGGGTCGCTCTCCTTATTCCACAAGTCAATCCAACCAAACTTTATGCCACACCATCAAGAGTTAACTCTCCAATTCTTAATCAATATCGGTTATGATGAGGCTACGGAGTAATCACCAAGCACTCTCACGTGCAGCTTAAGAGTATTCCTCAACCATGGAGAACACTTCTTACATGATCATCACCAAGTCATTTACGTCGTGACAGTGACTATGAGCATCCTAAGCTCATAGAACTGCAAATATTTTGGGTATCTGTCAACTTGAAACACATCGCTATTGAAGCTACGATTTGGGATGATATGATGTCATTTCTCAACAAACTTGGCTCAAAGATTCCCTACATCGGATATACTAAACTCGTTGATACAGAGAGCACTTGGACTTCATCCCGATATTCCCAAGAGGCTCAATGACCCCGATAATCACGACATGTTGATTAACCTATTCTATCTCGCTGAATCAAGGAAACGCCCACAAAGAAACAAGGTGTCAGTGTTGCGCGATTCCTTGGCGAAGATGTCGAAAGCTCAAAGCGTACTAAAGGTATCTAGAAGCGATAAAACAAGGCAAAGTTGGTCATCTTGACGAAAAATCTTCTGCACACCTGTAAGGAGAACCGTAAGAGGAAGTGCAGGGAAGCATAACAAGCACGTGAGTCAAAGGAAGGTTACTAAAAGGAAAGCTCCTTAAAAGGATTGTTCCGTAAGGAAGCCGAACCTATTCCCACCCTTGAACCTCAAAGACAACTTAGGATGAGAGTTTCAAGATCTTGAGATGTATGAAGAGGTTCATTATTCTACAACTGCAACTCAAACACACGCCTCGATGGACAAAACCTCCAAGTCCTCCAATTGCCCAAGAAAAGGGAAGACTCAAGCTATCAGGACCTTATGATGAGAGCTCGATGAAGAAGAAGAAGAGCAATTGGATAAATCATACAGAAAAAGTTTCACAACGTCAGACACATTCTAAAAGGTCACCGAATTTGCTAAAGATCAAATGGGTGGCCGGAGGATCAAGTGGTGCTTGCGACTCTCCGCATCCCGATGCGTTAATCAACCCGATAAGGGATCCGTGCCACCACTCTTCTCGCAACAACAACACTTTGTTGAAGACACCATTGTGTATGATTTTGAGAAACAGAAACCGAGAAAGAAAAGTCTAAGGATGACGAGGATGATTATACAAAGTTTCTTCTAGAGCAGTCCAACTCACTCAAAGGAGAAAACCTCGAAACTCTAAGGACATGAAGTCTCCTCATGTCTCCTCATCATCGACTCTTCATCTCATTCATCACCACCACCATCAACTAAGTCAACCGATCATCATCCAATCCGTGAAGAAACCACCTAAATCTTGGATTTCAAACACATGCAAAAATTGTGAAAGTCGTCAAACAAGTTAGAAAGAAGGACATGCTTCAAAGAAAACTTAATTGGTATGTTTGAACAAATGCAAGATTTATATGATGAGAATGACGAGATGCGGAAAGATAGGAAAGTTATTCGAGAATTCATGAGAAGTCATCGTCGGGAATTGAATGAAATGATTGAAGGTTACACAAAAGTACCTTGGGATGTCGTTCTAAAGTCCAAAAGGAACTGGAGAAGTCAACAAGAGAACAAACCCCAAGTTTCTTCTCGACCTTGTCCCGGTGTGACTAGAGAAATATTTTCCGCATAACCTCACCCCTAACATCGCCGAATTGGTTAAACATACAATGGCCAAAGAAGGTGATCTCTCCGAACTGAAAGCATCGCTAAACTAGTGATGCAAATGTCAAAGCGATCCGAACGCTTACTCGTGATGAAGCTAAATTTTTCAAGGTCTACTTGCTTTTCAACTCCGCCCATCATGCAAGGAGTCACCGATCAACCCAAACGGCCAAGAGATGACGATGATAAGGATAAGGACTCGCACTAAACGCCGAAGCGCAACTGGTCAATCTACATCTATGCCACCTCCTCCACATCGGACTTCTTCTCAACATAAGTCTCCATCACCTCGTCTTCACCGATAAACCTCGGACGATTCGTAGTTACCACCCCCGACTCATAAAACAGTGACTACTTGAGTACACGGGTGGTGACGATGAAGAGGTCCTTGAGCCCGACAACAACCCACTCACCTAAACAAGTGCAGTAAACCACAATCATCATCAAACCTTCAAAATCAAAGAAGAAAACGATCAATGACGTCAGATCATGGCTTGATGACGATAAACTGCGGAATTTGATTGGTTTGCTACTCCTGTTAACGACACTCCCACCTCAAGAAGGTCAAGAATTGGTAGAGCGGTAGTACTTGAGCATGCAAAATCTTGCAAGAAAGATTCGTGTGAAGAAGATGACGAACCGAGGTTGAAGATCAAGAATGACGAGATTCCTTCCGTTGAAAAACATTTCGAAAGTGCAATCGAGGTTGAATATCACCTTGAAAACATTGCTCGAGCCATGTCTAACAACATGGATTGGCTCAACCTGAGCAAACATCGACTTCACTAAACGGAACAACCTCCATATTACATCGACCGACCAAACCTCTACCTACAATCGCCAACCGGATGAACCAAGGATTCCTTCAGATATTTCTTCAACACGCTTCTAGAATTTCTTCTCCATGGTGGCTTATGGTTCAAGAAAATACGCTACATCATTAACTCTTCCATTCCCAGCAGCCTACCTACTCAAACTCAGAGTAGCTATCGAGGAACGTGCAAATCACTTGTTTTCTCGACAAAGTGCAAGCATATGCACCAAGATGCATTGTATGATTCATCATTGGTCTAACGTCAAGAATCTACTAAGGTAAGCTTTCGCCTGGTTCGAGAAGTCTCAACATGAAGTGTATTGCTCAAAGAACATCGCGGGCCATCAAACACATTGATCTCAATCTAAATGGGACTACACATTCTTGAAGAATATCATAGTCAAACGCATAAGATGAACAAGACTATGAATTCTCAGAGGGTCGACTTTGAGAACTTGTCCCTCAACGACATCGAAGACTTGTACCTTGCCAAAGCATGTGGTCGATGAGACAATTCGATCGAAATTCAACGTGAATTCATCAAGTCGGTTCTCATCTTCATTAGACGCATTGTGATCAAAGAACGTGGTCAAGATATCCGATGGTCGTTGAATCATATCGTAAACGTAAACTTCACTCCACCATGGCCTGATCTTCCCGACATCAACCACCAAACAACTTACGCCATCGAAACCTTTCGCACATTGTTTATCATAGTGAACTCGCGGGAGAACCCCTTAATGGCGTGTAGTGAGCTCCATAAATTCGGGATCATACCTTGAAGATGGTTAGGGATGGATTGGCGACTGATTGAAGGATATACGCTTGATAGGTTGGGAACTAGCTACCGAACTCTCGTGGATAGAAGGGATGCGGAGAAGGATCATCACCACGATTGATGAACGGTTGTTCGAAGGGATCGCCCAGGCGCTTGAAAGCTATGTTGGTGGTAGACCGTGATAAACATCACCGGCCAACGCCTGCAGCACTCCACGGAACATCACCGAACTTCCCGGTACCCCTCGAATTGTTTCCTTCATATGATTTTGGATGAATGTTTATATATGTGAATGGCTTGTGCACACATAATAAAGGTACAACCCGTAATGGTCAAGAAAGGACCCGTGGTACGCCGCTACAATCCTTATAAAAGGAGCTTAAAGTTTATTTTTGAGTAAAACCTATCAAACCTTTCATTTTCAAGGTTTTGCCTAAAAAGACAAGTACTTCCATAAGATTTCTCAAAACCTCAACCGCTTTTATCACTAATCGGTGGGGAGATTTGATGAAAACTTTGTTCAACAGCGTAAAAAGCGAATAAAAGCGGACGAAACAAATAAAACGGACGAAAACCAAGAAAAGCGAACAAAATGTAAAAAGCGTGCGGCGTAAAAAGCGAAAACGTAAAACGAACGAGAACGTAAAAAGCGTAAAAAGCCGGACGAATAAATATAAAAAGCGGTAAACGGATAAAAGCGGGCGAAAATGGATAAAAGGCGGCGAAACATATAAAAGCGGATAAAAGCGAGTAAAACGGACAAAACGTAAAAAGCGGACGAATACGTAAAAACGGACGAATCGTAAAAGCGGACGAATACGTAAAAAGCGGACGAAATGTAAAAACGAACGAGCGTAAAAACATAAAAACGGACTAATACATATAAAAAGCGGAAAAAGCGGACGAAACATATAAAAGCGGACGAAAACGGTAAAAGCGGACAAAAGCGTAAAACAAACGAAAACGTAAAATGAGGACTAACGGTGCAAAAAATATTAACGGAGGGATTAACGGGCAAATATTATTTAACATTTAACGGGTAAAACTAACGACGTTAGTGCTCAGGGATGATTAATGCTAAAGGTTTGTGGACTTGGGGATGTTTAATGCTGAACGTTTGAGATAGGGATGATTCTTGCAAATTTACACAAACCACAGGGATGATTTTTGCAGTTTACTCTAAACTTCTTATGCAAACTTTCATGAATGATTTAGACAAATAAGCATATAAAAAACTAAAACAGCTAAACTACTTTGATAATTTTGAGTTGATACACTATTAATACCCCCAGTGGGTCACATCACCTTTAATATTCACTTCGTCACTTTTTTCAAGACAAGTTTTGCTGGGCCGTTCAGTATTTACAAAGTTTAAGCGTTTAACTTATTAAACTTTATATTTGATTCCGCGTTTCGGGTTTATAAACTTTTGATATAAACAAAATTATAAAAATAAAAAAATAAATAAAAACAAAAAACGGGGGTCTTAATAACTCTAAGTTTCCACAAACACTTGGCTTGCACAACAAAGAAATACATGAGACATAACAACAATCAGAGATAAACCAATAAACTTGACTGAATGAGATTAAAACAAAGATAATAATACTTAAAATGAGGCTTTTTAGTAGAAATCTTACATTGCCACCATAGGTAGATCTAAGATAGAGGGTTTCTCCTTGAGGGATCTTTCGTCGGTATTTTTCTTCCATGAATATCACAATAGAGAAGGACAAAATCTCGAAAAAGTGAAGGTTTTAATTTGAATTCTTGAGGCCAACGGAGTGGAAGCGGAGTAGGGGCGGGTTCATGAAACCGAACGGCTACACCGTGCCGTGTAGGTCGGGTAAGGGGGCGGCTTCATTTTGCGAGTTCGAAACCGAATGTGAACGTTGGAAAAATGTGTACGTTGGACTAAAATGAGCCGTTATCCAACGGCTATGACCCAAAATAAAAAAAAAAAAAAAATTTTCACTCCTATTTAAACTAATCTTTCACCTCAATTTTCAAAATAAAAACACACAACACACAATAATTTTTCAAAAACACTAAATTATGGATCCAAGGAAGTAAAAACTTTCACCTCGCGTCAAGGTCGGTCTCAACCATCCCCGAATCAACCAAAACAAACTCGGTTAGGATTTAGCCAATTTTATTCTCAACCATCCCCGAATCAATTTTATGTTCCACAACCCCAATCTCCACAATTTTTCCTATATAATATGGGTCCTCCTCAATTGAATCCACAACACTACAACATCATCTGCTACAAGCGAGTTTTCCCGCTCGAAAACCTTAGTCAAGATGTAGAGTACGTGCGAAACACAACCACTACCAAATGAAGAAGGCGAAGATGAGGAAGTTCAAGAAGTCGATCCTGAGGAAGAAAAAGCTTTCGCGGGGAGGCCCCGAAGTTTGGACGCCGGCACAAGAGGAGGCGCTAAGCGGCATGGGTTCAAATCTCGAATGTGGTGTTGTCGGTAATGAACAAAAGTCCGACGGTTTTGGAAAGCGGATTCTCGAGCATTACGAGGCAACCGCGGGTTCGAGTTCACGAACATTTCATGCGTTGAATACCAAGTGGAGAACAATGAACACGGCCATGGGTATTTTCAACGGCTACTACCTCAAGCGGTACATAATCTATACTTTATTATTTACAATTACATTATTTTGTTTTAGCTATACTTTTTATTTTATGTGTCCGTAGTTTTATTTATAATTAAATTATTTTGTGTATAATGTAGAAACGTGCTAAGGCTAGTGGGTGCAACGACTTGGGCGTGGTGAGGCAAGTCGAAATGGATTTCTACACAAGAAGAAAAAACAATTTCTTCATACCGTATGTGGGAGGTTGTCGAGGACATGAGAAATGGACGAGCAAGAATGTTTTCAAGATATTGCCGTCTTTGCAAGCAATTCTTCAAAAAGGAGGTCTGGGAGTATGACGACAAGCAACACCATTCCCGACATGAATGAAGACCCCACCCTCCAATTGAATCAAGAAAATGAAGAAGAAGCAAGATGCATCCTCCTCGTCTATCTCAAGCGCTATGGATGAAATCAACGCGCACACACAAAAAGAAGACGTGATATTTGGAAGAAAAAGCGAGATGGCGAAACAATTGTTGGCTACACAACTCGAGGGGAAGTTCAAGAATACACAACGGAGTTGAAGTTTTTTGAGCCGCATGATCACATTCGTGATCCCGCTATGTTGGAATTAGTTCTTACCTGAAACGTGAACTTGCGGCCAAACACGGATGGGCTTGCAATTTTAAATTGTAGTTTCAAGTTATTTTAATTTCAACTTATGTAATGTTTTTTTTTTTTTTTTTTTTTTTTTTTTTTTTTTGTTGTAGTTTCAATTTTTAAGTTGTAGTTTTTAAGTATTATGTAATGTTTTTTATTTTTAATGAAATGATATGTTTTTATTATAAATATTGTATGTGATTTTATGTATTTAAAAAAAATTTGAATTGGCATTAGGTTCCACTCCCACTAGTTAGGGTAGTGTTAGGGTAGTATTGGGGTAGTTTTGAGTTGGAAGGTTTTTATTGGATAGAGGTGATGTGTCACCCTTGGGTATTAGGGTAAAACTTACACCCTCCACCTGAATGAAGAGAAATATAGAAAAAGTGATGCTTGGGATGTAGAATTGGGGTTTTAGATAATTTGTGAGTTGGATTATGACATAAGCAATTTCAAAGTAAGCATCCTCATTGAGTGACACATATGTAAAAGCAAAACTCCTTTTAATAGGATGTATAGATTTTATTACAGAGCTAGATAAAATATCGATACATATATACACAAAGTTACAAAATATTGTGAGGATCGAATTCCAATCTCGCCACATTGGCTTAAAGATCTTGACCTATTATGAACAATCTAAGAGTAAGATGACGTTTTTTACTTCATCAATTGGAATGTTTTTCTTTGGCGATTTTGCCTCCAAGTACAACTTGTTCTTGTATCTCTATAATACTCCACATGATGGTTTGAATGACCCCATCGAGATAGCCTATAGACCATTTGGGGAGACGGGTAAAATCGATTCGTTTGATCAATTTATCTAAGTTTCGTGGTTTATTATCCAAGTTCCACCATTTGATAACCAATAACCAAGTCAGTGGCGATTTTGTACTGAAAACAATAAATGCCATTACAAATAAATACGGGGTAGTTGATTCTACACACTTTTATTTTCACACAATTTTAAAGTGTGGAAGTTTTTATTAGTTTATTAACATTTAATGATGTGTAAAAATTGATTACATTAGCAAGTGTGGAAAAAAATTGCAAAACAATAGATTTTTCTTTAAAAAAGCCCACACTTCTAAGGGTAAAGAATTATAAGATTTCACCACACTTTTATTTGTAATACCCAAATTCTTTACACTTTGATAAAGTGTGAGAACTTTGAGTGTTATAAATACCCTCCAAACCTATAAGGATTTGGGTTTTGATAAGGGTTAATATACAAATATGTAACTAAACTTTCTAACAAAGTTCGTCTAAGTAACCGGACTTTCATTTTGTTTATTTAGTTTACTAAACTTATAGGAAGTATTTTTTTTTAGTGTTGGTAGGAGTGACTTAACCGTATATTTTTTGATATGTTAAGTAACGTAAATGTTGTATTTTTACAAGTTCAGTGCTGTTTATAAATATTTTTGTAAGTTCAGTGACCTAAAATGTCATGTTTTATAAGTTTAGTAACCTAAGTGAACAAAATGAAAGTTCACTAACCTAGACGATTTTTTTTGAAAAGTTTAGTAACATATTTGTATATTGGAATAGGATCCTCTCAAGTTGTCTTGTACAACTCGACTCAAGTCGAGAATTATGAGCCAGGCTGATTTGATCCAATGGCTCACAATCATCTAACTCGATCGTTTGTATAACACAACTGAGAAAGATCTCATTCCTCAGATATTAACCCTTTAGATAGATACGTTACCAAACTATCAACCGCTTGCCTCACGTTACCAATCGTCTTTTTTTTTTACTTTGGGGTTTGAACTATTGAAACGGTTAAATTTGGTATCGAACTGCGGTGATCGATTTCTAGTGTTAATTCCGGTTACATTGCCGGTGGCATTTGACTTTTGATACAAATAAGTTAATCAACTTTGAGAATTTATTCACCAAGTTACTAACTTTGCGAATTTTTACACACTTTTATATCAATTTTATCCACACATTTTATACACGTCTTTTTATACACACACTTTTATACACGTTTTTAAATTTCAACGGCTACTTTTCTCTTAAATACGCCTTTATTACCTAACGTTTAGTTACTACTAGTTATATAGATCAAAGTAATGTACGACGACATTTGTGACGGTACCAATATGCATATCATTACACTTTGGTTATATAGATCAAAGTAATGTACGTATGCGACATTTGTGACGGGTACCAATATACCATGTAATGTTAACATAATAGCACGACTTGGTCGGTTGTTGTACGTCTACTTGTGTTTCGAGAGTTTTCTTGCCATGTACGTTTGGCGTGTTTTCTTTGTTCTTGTGTTTCATTTGGCCGGGCATTTGATATCTACCTCTTTCATATTCTGGCATGATAGACTAATAACGAATCGTCTGATTAAGTTGGACGTAAACAAAGTAAGAATATATACGCGTACAAATCAAATCTCGTTCAATAAAACAATAACATACGTGATTCACTGATTTGTATACACCACACTTTTTCTTTAGTTAAAATTTCATTAGCTGCACTGATTTTTTGGTCCATTTCGAAAATAAAAGTAACTTTAATTGGTCAACAAGTTTAATGCATTTGGTCTATAGTCAATAGGCGCCAAACATTATAAGAATAGAAAGATACTTCTCTCAGTCCCAAATTTAAGTCGGTTTGACTTTTTTCGACTTTGATCTTAAATATTTTCGTTTGTATTATATAACACTGATGAAAATTATACCAAATGAAAATACATTTAAAACACAATCCATTTATATATTTTGCATCAAGTATTATATAATACAAACAAAATATTTATGGTCAAAGTTTGAGTCAAAAAGTCAAACCTGACTTATAATTTTGACGGATGTAGATACCAATGCTAACTTAAGAAAGAAATTACTTTTATGATTTTAGCCTTCAAAATTCAAATTATAACTTCACAAGCAATTCAAAGAGAGTATTATGAACATATCTTATGCTCAAAATAATTGTTTACTTTAATATAAAATCTCAAGATACTGTGGTTAATTAAATTGTTTGCTAATACTTGTATCTAAGCTATCAAGATATGAATATACAACTAATTAGTTTTGACATAGAATTGAATAAACCTCAAAACAATAAGACCTTGTTCTCATTCTCATTCTCATTCAATTCATGAAATCAATTCATGTTAAAAAGCAATTAACAACAAAATCACTAAACTACCTCTCTACCATCAAAAATTAAACTATAACAAACCCTCTAATCATCTAAACTAAATCTTCAACAACCTTATAAATACCTCTTTTCAACGGCTAATTTTGAATTCAGATTCAAATTTTAGATGAACAAAACAACAAACTTTAGTAACCTAGGCGAATAGATTTACAAAGTTGAGTAACATAACCTGCCAAATAACGTGATAAGTTTCTGAGTTGGATAACAGGGCCCACAAAAAGCTGACGTGGAGAAGGTCAAAACATGATCTCCCGGTTTCCGGTATTCGGGGTAACCTGAATGAACACACTTTTGTTGTTCGGTAACCTTAAAGTCAAACTGATAGTTCAAACCCCAAAGTAAAAAAAAAAAATAAAAAAATAAAAATAAAAAATAATAAAAAAATGATTGGTAACTTAGGCGAACAAAAGTTGATAGTTTGATAACCTATCTATCTAAAACCTTAAGGATTTGTGAACTTTTTTGACACAATTATAACTCGTGAAAAATCTATCGTTTTACAATTATTTTCCACACTTGTTAATGTAACCAATTTTACACATCATTAAGTATTAATAAAATTAAAATAAATTAAACACATTTAAAAAGTGTGGAAATAAAGTCTATAAAATCAAATATCTTATTGAATTGTGTGCATCCGATTCAAGATCCTCGTCAATATTAAGACACGTGAAATGCTATTGTTAATCAAACAACATGAATTTATGTACACTTTGATGGGAATCATTTTGTGTCATAAAAGACATACAAACTCACTCTCCCGAGCAAGGCAAGATTGATTAGGATGTAGGGCAACTAGCTAGCCTTAAACCCCAAAGAAGCCATAGGGGCCCTTGACGCGAGGAACGCCGAGACAGACTTATAGTTGACATTCATACACATTCAACTTGAAGATCATCGACTCATACCAAATTTAAGCCCTCGCATTATAACACTTGTCCCGACTATTAACTTGAAGTAGAAAAAAATGAGAGATGAATTGTATACCATCGAACTTATAAATGTACAAACTTATGAAGAAATGGAAAAAAAAATGATTACATTTGGTTTATAGGAATATAGACTATTTAAGTTAAATAACATACATCAATAAGCATATAAATATTCAATTGTTGAGAAACCTTCTGCACAGAGCTAAGAGACACCATTCCTCCATTGCTAGCAATTTGAGTTTGCAGTCAAGAATCAGTAGGTTGGTTTGAAGAAAACCCAATTTCATAGGTTTAACTTCAAAATTCAAAAACATATACCCAGAAACGAAACACCTTCTATCATTTCTATTCCCATTGTTCTCAAACCTTGGGCACAATTAACAATTCACCCTTCTACCTTCATACCAAGATTTCCAGACAAGTCACATTTCACTCTAGCGCTAACCTGCATCGCTCATGACCCTTTCCAAAAGCATCATCTAACCGCACATCCAAACAACACTATGAAGGCGATTGATAGTCAAGATTAATCATAGAAGACACGGGATTGTAAAGAACCAAGTTAGCACCAAACTCATAGTGTGCGAGCGATTTTAATTGTTTCAAGAAGAGACTCGGCGAGGAACCTCGATGAGTCTCATGATAATTTTGTGAAGCCAGAAAAACACAGTTACAATTAACATTTAGAGTAAATTGCATAAATCGTCCTTGTGGTTTGGAAAAAATTACGGATCTTTTCCCTATGGTTTTTTTAAGTAGGTCATGTCCCTGTGATTTTTTATTTTTACGGATCCAGTCCAAATTTCGCCCGAGTCCAAACGGGCGTTAAAAAGGACCTAACTTAACTTAGATGGACTAACGTGAAGGTTAACCTTGTAATTTGAGGTTTTCTTCTCAAAGTACAAACCACAAGGACGATTTATGTAATTTACTTTTTTTTTTAATCTTTTTAAATTTCATTATACGATTTTTTTTTTTAATTTTATTATAATAAATTTAAAAAAAAAAAACTTTTTTAATATTTTTTTAATTTTATTAAAAAAATTATAATAAAATTTTAAAAAAATGTTATTTTTAATTTTATAAGAAACTCTTTTAAAAAAAATACATTTTATTTAAAAAAAATTATAAATAAATTAAAAATAATAATTTTAATTTTATTAAAATAATTTTTAAACCCTTTTTAAATTTTTTTGAAATTTATTACAAAATTTGTTTGTTTATATACGGTTTGTACATTTTTATAAGATTTTTGGACGTTTTCTACAATATTTTTCGTTTTGAACGTTATTATCTGTTTTTATGCGTTTTATCCTTTTTATACGTTGTTTTCATACATTTTCTTATGATTTTATCCGCTTTTACACTTACGTAAGTTTTATAAATTTTCATATGTTTTGTTCATTTTATACGTTTTTGTACGAAAAGCCTAAAACATACAAAACGCACTAAAACGAAAAAACGTATAAAGCGCTCCAAAACGAAAACAAATCATATAATAACGGATAAAAACGTGTAATAACGTCCAAAAATGAAAAAAGCTTATAAAAAACGGATGAAAATGTACAAAAATCGCATAAGAACGTATAAAAATGCACGAAAACGTACAAAAACGGACAAAAACGTATAAAAATGGATGGACATATATTAAAATGTACAAAAATGGATGAAAACATGTAAAAATGAATGAAAACGTATATAAAAGTAGAAGACGTATAAAAAGGATGAAACGTATAAAAGCGGACGAAAACGTAAAATTATACTTTTTAACAAAATTAAGAAAAAATTAAAAACGCCTTTTTAATTTAAAATTATTTAAAAATAATAAAAAATTCGTATAATAAACTTTAAAAGTTTTTTATTTTTATTTTTATTTTTTAAAGAGTAAATTATAAATCGTCCTTTGGGTTTTTTAGAGTGAAAATCAAAATTAAAAAGTCACCCTTTAGTTATGGAGCAATTGCAAGTTAGGTTCTTTTTAATGCCCGCTTGGACTCGGGTCAAAATTTGACCTGGATCCGTAAAATCAAAACCACAAGGACATGACCCGCTTAAAAACCCACATGAATAAGATCAGTAATTTTTGCCAAACCACAAGCACGATTTATGTAATTAACTCTAACATTTATATTACACCAATTCTCAAAAATAATAATAATAAATAAATAAATAAATCTTTTATATAATAAAGGAATTACATCGTTTGAGATGATTTTGTCGATTCATTCTTATTGAAAAATCAATTGGGTCATAGAGAGCTCGATTTTGCCACGTAAGCAAAATCGTGTGATGTGATTGGTTAATAAAAGTCAAAATTAAATTGATTTTACTCAAACTTTAATAAATTTGGTGGAGAAATTTGGTTGATAAAAAACACATAAAAATATAGGTGTCAAATTTGTGAAACAAAACTCAAAAAAGATGAGGTAATTAATAAAACTTTAGTGGTTGAATTTTTAAAATTATATAGAGTTAAGTGTAATATTATAAGTCTCCATGTTTTTAATAACTTTGGATTATAATCAAATACCCCTTATACTTTATACACTTTATATTTTATATCTTAAAAATATAATGTATATGTTGTTTTAAAATAACTACATATAAATTTGCATAAGATTATAAGTATCAACTTTTTACTATATATGTTCAATAAGGACTCATTTATTTCATTTTTAAAAGTTTAACCTATGTTGACACGAGTTTACATTTTAAATGCGGCTAAATTCTCGAAACGGAATATAATTATTAAATTGTAAGCACGGTTACTTTAATGTAAAAATAAATACACGTGATTGTACTTATAACAACGACTCATGTAATTCTTATTTATTTATATAAGGATATCTAGAAAAACATTTTAAAAACTTTAAGGAGTACACTTTAACGTTATCAACGCTTATTATTTGCTATTAAACTTGCATCATGTGTACGACATAATATCGATGAGTGAAATTTAAATTACAATGTCAACATCTTTGTCATTAAATAAAATTAAATCTTGAGTTACCTAGCGAAATTTTACAAATATTTTACTAAATTTTAATGGATATTAATGCATAATGAAAAACTCGTGCATAATATTAGTTATACTTATATCACAATTTTCATGGGCAAATTTTTATATGTGTATATCTTGAACTAAAATGTTAAAATAAATTTGATTTATGTGTAAACTTAGTGCGTGCATGAAACTTATAACTATATAATTATATGTAGTTACCTTTAAATACACAATATTCGGTATTAATACAAAATAATTTTTTTGTCAAAACCTCGTACGTGTAAACTCCGTGCGTGCCTAAACTTATAACCATATAATTATATGCAATTACCTTTAAAGACATAATATTCGGTATTAATACAAAAAAAAAAAAAAAATTGTCAAAACCCGTGCGTGCAAACTTCGTGCGTGCACGAAACTTATAACCATGTAATTATATGCAATTACCTTTAAAGACATAATATTCAAGATTAATTGAATAATTTTTTTGTCGAAAATCGCGTTTGTGCGGGTATTATAACTAGTAAAATGATGCGCAATTAGTACCTTTGATTGAGTCCTTTGGTACCCTCAAATGTTCAAATTTTAGACGCAATAAAGACAAAGAATGTATCCAATCGGATAAGCTCTATGACAAATTTATTTACTACGATTTGTTGTGACATGATGAAATTTATTGAAGATCGAAACTACAAAGCTGTGAAGAGAAAAAGGACAAATCCCTTGATTCTCTAATGCAATAGCCCAACAAATAAGAATCGACATTACTCTCTTGAATACAACTAAATGACCAACATTCAATACTATCATCAAAGCATAACCATCAGTAATCCCACTTGAAACAAGTCCCATCTTGCATTAGCAGCTCCACCGCGGGTGGTCCTGGTTGACCTTCTTTTTGGAGGCATTTTTCTGCATTATGAAAAGGTGATGAAATATAAGACCTTTAAACAAGGTAAGTATCATGTAATAGAGTAAGCATTGTAGATAGAACGCACGAATAAAATTAACTATGAAAGGGAAGACAATCGGATAGGAAATTGAGCTTGTCATAGATAAAGATTCGGTTACAGAGTTCACAAAATACAAGCCGAAATACAAGTCACATCAAACACTAACTGTCAACAACTCAGTTTAGTGTAGTACAACCTACAACTAAGATCTAAGAACGATCGCGCTCGGTATGACGCTCAATCTTGGCGACAAGCTTCACTGGGTAGCCTCCAAGCTCTCAATATGCCTCATTTGGGCGGCTAACATAGACTCTAAAGCCGAGGTCCTCTGCCACTCGGCTCTAGCGGTGTCTCGGGCTATCCACTTGGTCTCTCTAACTCCTCTAGTCTACCATGCAATTTGGCATGTCCTCTACCAAACACCCGCACTGTACTATCTAACTCCCACGATCTCCTCACAATGAGACTCAAACGGATCCGCTCTCGCCTCTCCATCTCAATGCTCTCAAACAAAACATACGTGGTGCGATCAAGAGTCTCAACATGCTACTCATAGGTATATAGATGTGCTAGCTCAATCCTTTCCGGTGGTCCGTATGGACTCAAGTAAGTTCTCATGGAGTCTAGCCGATCAACACCCTTCGATGAGGTTAAATCTTCCTCATCCGGGAAACTGGGGTACTGACACCGCTTGTCCATCGATTAGTCTTGTTATCAAAAAGTATGAACTCGACTAGTAGAAGCGAGCAAGACGCCCATATCTAAAGCAAATGGTACAAATGATGGAGACGATGGAGTGTACTCGGACAATATATTGTATAGTAATGATCATGCAATCAACATCCTTCCAGATAACCTCATTACCTTTCTCTTGTCTGCGGAGCATCGCAGATCTCTACCCTAGCCCCATCGGTACATCAATATCCATATCCTCACCCACAACTTGGGCAATTATCGAGCTTTGTCTCACCTCATAAATACTCTGAGCCTCCTCAACAATCTCCTTGCCATCCCGTGGCATGAACTCCCGATCCAATCCCACCTGTATCCATATCCATGTTTGTACATGTATGCTCGGAATACCCTCAACCGGTGTAGACTCGGGTTGACTCTTCTTCCGGGTCTTCTTCGACTCTTCCTCGTGCTCTTCTTCAGAATAGGAGTCATTAACTCTTCCGAGCCTTTGATGAGGTGATGACAAGGTAGTGATGATGATAGGGATAATTGAGTAGTAGATGGACCCATATAAGCGATGTGGGTCCTCTTGGGAGGTGATCTGAGGCAATAGCGAAAATCGCCACGATATCCGGGTACTGATCGATCATGCAGGGCTTTAGGGCTGCGGGAGAATAAGGTAGATGGAGAAATGGTAAGAGTGGGTTGAGTAGGTATATGTGAAATGGGTGTAGTATTTGGATGGGTGGTCGTACAATTTGTACGCATTTAATCTGCAGGAATGAGTGGAATCGATGAATGGCAAATGAGTGATCGCTAGTAAGATGTCTTTTGGACATCGAGGTGAATAGCGGTGATGGCATAGTATGTGAAAAGACGGTGCATATGTGTAAGTATATGGAAAAATACTAATAGTACATATGGCATAGTAAATTTAGTAAGTATAAAATATAACATGCAATCATAAATAGACCATAAGTAAAATGGCAAGTAAGGATGCGGTCAACTGGTGGACGTAGGGTAACATTTTGTAAAAAGTAGTTATAGTTTAGGGTTTATATGTATCTAGTTCTTTATAACTTAGGCTCTGATGCCAATCAGTAACACCCCCAAATCTGGTTTAGCGGAAGCATTCGGGTCATGGGGTCTACTAAATCGAAAATCATAACACAAGAAATAAAGAACGAAATACATACTCCGTTTTAATTCATAAAATCGTTTTAAAACATTGTTTTACAATCATTGTTCAAATAAAAAGTACGACCCATAAGTTTTGTGATCCCAAGAATAAAACATAGACATGTGTCAAAACACTTCTTTAGGAAATCTCGACCACCGCCTCGCCTTGCCTTGCATTAAACTATCAATTCAAACACCGAGAAAAATATGCTAAAAAGTCGTAAAAGTCGGTGAGTTCATAGGTTTAATAGTAAAACAATAAATATGGACAAAAATATAAGCATATAAACATTACAACGAATATAATGACATATGAATGAAAGTCTATTATGCTAGCACTAAGTTCATGCAACCGAAGCTACGACGGTTTATATGAAAAATGAAGTCATGCTATTTATGGGGCCCAATGCGAGTGTGTCCCGCTACACTCGGTTCCGACATTTTATCGTTTCGCCTTGACCTAAGTATGGCCAACCGAGCGGATGAGTCACCGTCGATAGATCTATTTATAACATTCACGCTTCCCAATGAGAACCGACGGTTCATGAAAAGGGCATTTATAGGGACTTAAGGGCTTAGGCTAAACCACGTAATAGTAATCATGCAATAGTTCAGGTCTATAAAAAGATTTGCATATTTTCTCGCCCCAAAGTTTATAAAACAATTTATCAAGTAAAAATGAGGCTATCACCTCAGCAAATAGTAGTCCAAAGGTGGAAATCAATGAGTGTTGTGGAACCGCACCGACACGCGACCTAAGTAAATAGGGCAAAATTTAGTTCATTATTTTAGTTAAGTCTTTCTTAAAATGGTTGAATTATTATTGCTTGCGTAATGTCGCTAAGACCGAAATTTGTTTTCAAGTATTCATAAGGTTTTACTATTTGAAAGCATATGAATAAGAAATCGGAATGTATCGAAATTGAACGAGTCTTCAATAAAAACGATGAAGAATTTTTGACGAGTATGGTTTATACAATGGACTAGACTTTTATTAGATTACTAATAATAATATACATGTGTATATATATTTATCTATGTTGACACATAAATTTATTGACATAAATCAAATATAGTTGTTTTATCTAGTAAATGTTTCTTGTTTTAGTGTAAATTTGAAAGGTTTTCCAATTTATTATAAAAAAATTCATATAGTTAGTTACTATGTTCTTGTCAAAATTGATATAGTTCCCGTATAAGCCTTTATATGTTTTAGCGTTATATCGAACGATTAAACTAATAAATGTACGTTTAGAAAATGTGAGGGATTGGAAAGTATCTATCTAGACTTAATATAAAAGTTTATGTGATAAAAATTATATTTTCATAGTTTTGATTAATGTGTTATTTTACATGGCCTTAGTATAAGCTCTTGTGGCGTTGAATTTAATGACTTATGTATGTATACGAATGGGTTGTATCAAAATGATAAAATTTACGTTAGGACAATTGATTAGCGACTCGAAATGTTTAATGGCTACTATCTTTTGGTTCTTGGGAAACGCCCTAATTGCTATACTCGTGTAAAAATTTCTATGCGTGAACTAATTTGTGTTTAGCACCTAAACATACACACTCTTAGTTTCGGTGTGGGCTGTGGCCCAAAGGGGTTTCAGTTTGGCCAAGGGCCTTCGGCCCATAGATCAAACAAGCACCTCTTTTGAGAAAAACATGAGTGATGGCCTAATGTGCACATTTTGAAACTTTGCTGCAACTTGGAATGAGGAAGAATTTTATTATCTCAGACTTCTAGTCGAGACATATTAGACGCAGGGGACTCAACTTCAGGCGTTCTACACTCGCGATTATGACATCAAAACAACGTGACTTCGACCATGTGTTTGAGACCTCTCGACTGACCAACCAACATATACGCACAATACTCGGAACATACTCAAACTACTTAGATCAAAACTTTGTTCAAACCGGTTTCATATCGTGGAGTAAAAACACAAAAGGATTTGTTATACCAATCGATAAGACACAATTAACTCGTTACCGATATTAGACTACCGAATGTAACTAGGACTTAACATGACCACAACGTTTATGACTATATGTGCAACAGCGGGTTTGAAAGTCTAAGACTCAATTGGTTTCCTTGTAGTGGTTCGACCACTCAAGTAATCATCCTTACGGCTTGTGCCGGATGTTGAGCCAACCACGACTGACAATCCAACGCCCTCCATGAGGGTCTAATTTCAGTCGGTCGTCACAACAAGTCTAAAGATTAAAGAACATACATGTGAGTCAATTCGACCAACTTAGGACTCTAATATATAGTTGTAATATTTGGAAACTAGAATACATGTTGAATAGTTTTACCAATTTAAAACTTCCTTTTAAATATTTAGATCGACTTATGTCAATCTATTTGGTTGTTTATGTTGGACGTTGATAGATAGATATATAAGCGTGTAATGAAAGATAAAGAGTAAGAAGCACATCACCACGACACAAGTTATTTATAGTGGTATGGCTACAAGGACACCTTCCTTGCCCTACTCCACTCCCGAGTCACCTACTCGATGGTTCGTAAGCACTACACCAACTCCTTATGGGGAGAAGCCTTTACAATGTCGCTTAACCTTTTTCCGGTACAAAGCTAAATACCGGGTTCCTTCACACCAAGGCGAACCACACCTAACACAACGTCGCCTACCCTTTATACGGTGCTAGGCTAACCACCGGTTCTTTCACATCAAGGAGAACTAATCCTATCACAACGTCGCCTACCCTTTATTAGGTACTAGGCTAAGCACCTAGTTCCATTACTATGGAGGAACTACTACCCTTCACGACACAACACCTAATATCAAGGAGATCTACTCCTTGTTACAACACCATCAAGGATATCACCATCTTTGGAAATAAACAAATACTTATATGTATAACGATGCACCTCATCGATTATACGACCTATGTATTCTTCCCAAATGCGACTTGATTTGATTCTTCGACATCCTTCACTAATGCCTTTGACACAACGCTTGACACCCTTCACTAATGCCTTCGTCTTACACCTTTAGCATTCTTCACTAATTCTTTTACACGGATGATGAGCACCTTTCACTAATGCTTTCATCTTGACACTTTCGGCATTCTTCACTAATGCCTTCAACCCAACATCTATAGAGAAAGGAAGAACTGTCAACAAGAGAACCTTAGCTGTCTTGATGATGACGAAGCATGGAAACTCATGGACTTGAGCTTGCTCGTCTTCAAGTGATGATCTCTCCTTTAAGAGGAACCTAGAAGATCACACAAAACAAAAGACAAACTACATAGATCACTTGGATATGAGGTTAGAGGTTAGAATACTTGGGGAAGTATGTGTGTAAAGTGATGATTAGAAAGGAAGAAATGTCTCTCTATTTATAGAAAATTCTCTCTTGTTCCCGGATCCCACGGATCCCTACCACAAGGATCCGGCTAGCACAAAGCCGGGGATCCGTGGGCGCTCCTCTTTACCCATGGGTATTTTGGTTATGGGTCATGGGTCATGGGTTGATCCATGGGTCTTTAGCTAGATACAATGTATCTCTTGAGTGCTCACCAAGGTTCAATGTATCTAGACATTCTCTTGAGTGCTCACCAAGGGTTCAATGTATCTAGACATTGGGTATGGGTCAATACCATGGGTTATGGATATTATCCATATATGATATAAGCATGATGTCATGCAATGGGTTATGGGTCAAGCTCCATGGGTCATGGGCTTTGGGTTGTACCCAACTACATTCAATGTATTTGCCCAATGGGTTATGATACTTAAGTTTCTACCCATTTATATTACCCAATATACTACATACTAGTTATGTGTATATTTTACCCAAATATGTAAACACTAGTTGTTGTACATATGTAATATTAAATCATAAAATCACTTATACTTGTTTTAGTGTTTTATGTGAAAATGTGAATATGTTAGAAACTATTAGTTCAAACCATTTACGTATTTTATTTGTTTCGTTAAAATGATTTTACGTTTGTTATCGACAAAACATTAGAAGATCGTAAAATATAAATAAGCGTTTTACGGTTTATTTGTATTAACAATCTCCCCTTTTGTTGATGACAAAACATAAAATTATTTTAAGGAAAAGCTAAAATTGTAAAGTTTGAATTGTAGTTTTACTTTCTTCTCCCCTTTTGTCGAAACAAAAGAGCCTTGAAAGAAACTAACACATTGTTTTTAAGAAAAACATGTGAAAGAAATAAAAAGAGGTGAGCAAGTAGCAGGAAAGGATCTCGTCTTTACTCCCCTTGACGAGTCCATCCCTAGGTAAGGCGTCAAGAAAGTAATACTAATCTAGTTTGTTTGCAACTAAGTTTGCAAAGATTTCGTCTAAGTGACGAATGTGCTCCCCTGATGATTGCAATTTTGCAAAGGGATGTTGAGAAATGTAATCCTAATATTGCAAGTAATTTGCAATGTATTGTTTTGACACAAAGCTCCCCTAGCTTTAGGGTGTCAAAGGCTTCAAGTGTAGATTGAATAACTACAAAACAAAGGTTAGAAAACAAGTATAATGCACAATTTCCGCATATGTGATCCAAGTTAGTAGAAAAATAGTTTTACGTCTCACGGATCCCACGGTTCCCTCTAGTAGGGATCCGTCTAGGCAAATAAGAGGATCCGTATAGTGATGATTAAATTAAGCAATGGTGATGTAACAAGTAATGTTAATATCAAATAATGTTATCACAACAGTGATATATGAATACAACGTAATCATATACTAAGAGAAAACAAATAAAACAAGAGCATGTATTTTCATAATTAATGACCAAAGCTAGAGATAATGTGCTTGATATACATGACTCTAAAAGATGATCTAAGAAAATTCTTGATCGATACAATTAGACTTGGATGTTTTGAGGAGGTTCTACAAATGATGGTGGAGGTACATTGAGTAATGTAGGATGAGGTTCTACTAGGAATGAGGGTGGTGGTAATGGAAATTTTACCATATGATCAAGTCCTTGGTGGTTCCTTGTTTCCAACGATGGATTAGTTGGTGATGTAGGTGGTTCCTATTTAACGATAAGGTTAGTGAATGGGAAGTTCTCGGTGGTGAATGCTCTAATGAATAGAGATTTGAGAGAGGCTCGGTGAAGGAGTGTAGTCATGCTCTAGGAATGAAGGTTTAGGCGTTTTGCTAGAACTAGGTACGTTTGGTTTAGAGCTCGATGATCCCTTTTCTAACCTAAAAGGTTTAATGCTAATTATTGCGGTTCTCTTGGCAATTGTTGATTGGGTTTGTTGAGGTGGGATTCTAGCACTATTATCTCTTACGGATGATGATTCGGTGGATGGGAAATCCTAGCATTTGTGGGTTTAACCGGAGATGATTCGGTTGAGGAAATTTTGTGTACAACACGAGCAAGTTTCTTGGGTGGTTCTTGGTTGGATGAGTTAGCACTAGGAGCTTTCCTCATGATGAAATGACTAAGGAAAAGGTTTCTAAATCTGAGAATTATGTTGTGTTTGATGACTAAGGGATTCTAACAAGATGACTTATAAAGGGAAGGATTTGACAAGTGCATTCAAGACTTAAGCCTCTAATATCCTTTGGAATGTGATGATTATCATGCACAAGAGTCAACTTGAGTTTGTCTTCTAGGAACTCATTTAAGATGAGATGGAGTGTTTGAGTTAGAAAGATGAGTTGAAATGATTGTTTTAGCAAGATTTGACATAAATCATCATCCGGATCCTACGGTTCCCACCAATGGGGATCCGTCTAGGCTAATCCTAGGGATCCGGCTCTCGGCTGACTAGGAAAGAGTGGAAGTGATGTTTCTAAGATCTAAGATCTATATTACCTTTTGAGTGTTTCAGTTCTCCTAAGTGTCTTTAAATGGAAGGGTACTTAAATGTTCAAGAGTAATGAGTGATGTAGCTAATGATTGCCTTATATGGAAGAAATTGGAACTTTCATGAGTACCAATGAATGAGCAAAGATGACACTAAAATCTGAGAGTGTCAATTGGAGCTAAATGATCCTAGAGATCGAGATAGTGACTTAGGATAATGTTTTGGAAAATATCCTAAAGGTTTTGAGATGGAAAAACTAGAATTTGATCCATTTGATCAATTTTGAGGTTAGGATGATTTATGATCAATTTTGCCATAATCGAAAGATTTCTAAGTCTAGATGTGAGGGATCATGTGAGAATGATGAGTGATCTAGAGGCGGAAGAGTAATGAGTTTAGGTGAAACGATAGATCGAAAAGCACTTTGAGTGTGATCCTTAATGAGCTATGAGTGAGTGTGAAGCTTACTAAGCTTGAGAAGGACTTAAGAGATCCTAAGGTATTAAGTTCAACTAGTGTGAAGTAATCTAGGAACATGGTTTGAGGTGTAAAGGATTGAAATTCCACTTCTATTCGCCGGATCCCACGGATCCTTCACTGAGGATCCGGATAGTTACAAACTAGGGATCGGCATCCAGGACAATTTTACTTAACGGTGGCGTTTAAGTCGAACTTAGAAGCTAATGATCTCTGATGAAGTATACATGTATACAAGTAAAACATACTAAGAGCATGTAGAAATAGCACATAAGCAATTAAATGAGATCTAGCTCACAAGTAACACATAGGTTTATCAAACTTAACAACTGCTATTCAAGAAGCTCAAAATAGATTTATGATCTAGATTAGTAAATCGTTTGTATTAACAATGGCGTGCGAGTAGATGATGGTGTTCAAGACAATAGTGTTGTTTTGGCTAACGGAAGCAATGAACTATGTATAGTCATTACGGATGGTGATTAGCATACAATGAACTTCGTCCATGAAGTCATGTAGCTCTTCTCGATCAAAGCAAGATAATCGCTTGATGAGGCAAGTGGTTGTGATTAACTAAAAGAAAAATTAATTTTACAACTTGTTTGATTAGTAATCCTAAGACAATGCAAAGTATTTCCATTGTAAACTTACTTTAGGAAAACATAGGAGTATAAATTTCCCAAGTGAGAGAATGAATATGAGACTGTTACTAGCGGTGCTCAATTACGGCTAAACACGACCATTTTTACGGGTGATTCCACATACCCAACTTCTATCAAGGAAGCAATTCAACCGTTAGGTCAAATTGAGTTTCTAGTGCAATAAGTTCTCCAGTATTCATTCTCAAGTTAGGAAAATTTATATTCCTACAATGGCCTATCGAAGAGTAACAATGATGATACTTTGCTTCGTTTAATATTATACTTGAGACAACTAAGGTGACGAAGGCGTCATGTTAAAAATAAGTTTAAAAGTTGTCCATATGGTAAACAACAAAAAATGGTTGGATGAGCTAGTTCAACATATGTTGTTGGAAAGCTTTGAGTTTGGACTTTCGGATATGAACAATTATATTTGCGTTGCAAAATAATTTACTTGAGTATATCGGATGAAATAATCAAGTTGTCAATCCTACTATGAAGCTTGGAGAGCGATCATGAAAAGGAAAATGGGAGAGTACATCATCAACACAAGTGTAGGTTATGATCCGATGTACATTCTTGTTGTTTTAGAAAATGATACAAGAACAAAAGAAATCATATAAGCACATAAAACATATATGTTGCACATATGACAAACTCAATCAAAAATCCATTTAGTGTGTTATATGTTTTAAACATTTTCAACCTATATGACTTATCTAAGTATCTAAACTAACATTTTCGACACAACTAGATGTTATCCCAAACACTCCTTCAAATAGCACATTGATTAGTAGAATATTACTAAATCGACAAACAAGAGAATGAATAGCAAGGTAAGGAAACCACATATATTATTCAATCAAACAAGCACAAAAGCTATTTGAGATAAGCAAATAATCAAGTAATGCAAAGAAGATAATTTATCATTTAGCATAGCATACGAAAGTTCTTTTCATCGCTTTGTGTTAAATATAAACATGTATACCAAGCTTGATTAGTTTCTTTTATATTTATAAATATGATCAAAACTTTAATTTCAATAGAGGACACATTGTTATTCAAAAGCGAAAACATCCGTCTCGATTAGATCAAAAGTTTGTGCAAAAGTTATGACCGAAAAATGACTTTCTATTATAAATCAATGATTCTGTAAATTATTGTTTTGAATCAGTTTATGAAATCATTTTAAATGAAAGTAAACTCAAATACCTTTAAAGCGATAGGTGGCACGACTTCTAACGACTTACGGTTAAAAGTTATGAATTTTGAAATTCGACACAAAAGCGTCTTACATACCAGGATCCCACGGATCCCTTGCTTGAGGATCCGTCGATGTAACTGAGGATCCGTGGATCGACACATAATTACAAAATGTGCGTTTTGACCCGATGAAAAGGTTTAGTCTTTGTAGACTTTTTAGTGAAGTTATATTACCCATTTTTACCTTTATTCAAGCTTGATTAACAAGATATCTAACAACAAAACTTCAAAGAAAAAAAATCACTAAAACACTTTTCATATTATGCTTATTATAAGATAGAAGCATATATCACCATTTTGTCCACAAGCAATTTAGCACGTTTTTGAAAAAAATGTAACTAAGAAAACATACCTTTGCTATATTCCCTTTTATGGTTTTAGAAACCATAGGCGCAAAATACTTCATGATCTTCTAAGATACCCCAATCCTTTGCTATATTCCCTTTTATGGTTTTAGAAACCATAGACGCGAAATACTTCATGATCTTCTAAGATACCCAAATCCTAGTATGAAGACTTCTGAAGGAAAATGTTAGAATGATCTATCACTATCCAACATATGATGATTTCTAAAAACATGACTTTTTGTTTTAAGAAATTCCCTTCTTTGTAGTTTTCAAACATACACGGATCGTATCAAGTTTTCAAAGTACAATATACAAAAAAAACTTGGTAACGAAGCTCTGATACCAATTGTGGAAAACTAGAAGGGGGTTGAATAGTTTTACCAATTTAAAACTTCCTTTTAAATATTTAGATTTATGTCAATCTATTTGGTTGTTTATGTTAGACGTTGATAGATAGATATATAAATGTGTAATGAAAGATAAAGAGTAAGAAGCACATCACCACGACACAAGTTATTTATAGTGGTTCGACTACAAGGACACCTTCCTTGCCCTACTCCACTCCCGAGTCACCTACTCGAGAGTTCGTAAACACTACACCAACTCCTTATGGCGGAGAAGCCTTCACAACGTCGCTTAACCTTTTTCCGGTACAAAGCTAAATATCGAGTTCCTTCACACCAAGGCGAACCACACCTAACACAACGTCGCCTACCCTTTATACGGTGCTAGGCTAACCACCGAGTTCTTTCACACCAAGGAGAACTAATCCTATCACAACGTCGCCTACCCTTTATTAGGTACTAGGCTAAGCACCTAGTTCCATTACTATGGAGGAACTACTACCCTTCACGACACAACACCTAATTTCAAGGAGATCTACTCCTTGTTACAACACCATCAAGGATATCACCATCCTTGGAAATAAACAAATACTTATATGTATAACGATGCACCTCATCGATTATACGACCTAGGCATTCTTCCCAAATGCGACTTGATTTGATTCTTCGGCATCCTTCACTAATGCCTTTGACACAATGCTTGGCACCCTTCACTAATGCCTTCGTCTTGACACCTTTAGCATTCTTCACTAATGCTTTGACACGGATGATGAGCACCTTTCACTAATGCTTTCATCTTGACACTTTCGGCATTCTTCACTAATGCCTTCAACCCAACATCTATGGAGAAAGGAAGAACTATCAACAAGAGAACCTTAGTTGTCTTGATGATGACGGCATGGCAACTCATGGACTTGAGCTTGCGTCTTCAAGAAGTGATGATCTCTCCTTTAAGAGGAACCTAGAAGATCACACAAAACAAAAGACAAACTACATAGATCACTTGGATATGAGGTTAGAGGTTAGAATACTTGGGAAGTATGTGTGTAAAGTGATGATTAGAAAGGAAGAAATGGCTCTCTATTTATAGAGAAAATTCTCTCGTTCCCCGGATCCCACGGATCCCTACCACAAGGGATCCGGCTAGCACAAAGCCGGGGATCCGTGGAAGCTCCTCTTTACCCATGGGTATTTTTGGTCATGGGTCATGGGTTGATCCATGGATCTTTGGCTAGATACAATGTATCTCTTGAGTGCTCACCATTCAATGTATCTAGACATTCTCTTGAGTGCTCACCAAGGGTTCAATGTATCTAGACATTGGGCATGGGTCAATACCATGGGTTATGGATATTATCCATATATGATATAAGCATGATGTCATGCAATGGGTTATGGGTCAAGCTCCATGGGTCATGGGCTTTGGGTTGTACCCAACTACATTCAATGTATTTGCCCAATGGGTTATGATACTTAAGTTTCTACCCATTTATATTACCCAATATACTACATACTAGTTATGTGTATATTTTACCCAAATATGTAAACACTAGTTGTTGTACATATGTAATATTAAATCATAAAATCACTTATACTTGTTTTAGTGTTTTATGTGAAAATGTGAATATGTTAGAAACTATTAGTTCAAACCATTTACGTATTTTATTTGTTTCGTTAAAATGATTTTACATTTGTTATCGACAAAACATTAGAAGATCGTAAAATATAAATAAACGTTTTATGGCTTATTTGTATTAACAATGTATTATGTATATGTTTCTTGTTGATGGTTCGAAATCTTGATCGAGATTATAGTGTCGAGTTACATGTTACCCTTATCGATGTTGGATGGTGGTGTTAGGTTTTTGACAGAAAGGAGATGACCTCCCGTTATATAATTTAAACATTAGAAAATTTCAGAAACTATAATTTCAAAATTCTTTGATCAGATTATGAACGCTTAAGCTATACTATATGTTGCAGTGTGCGAGTTATCCACTCAAAATAGTCAAGTAAGCCAATGTATGCTTAATTTAATATGCTCAGCAATAATAAATTATCATTTATTATTTAATAGTAGCTGGAAAATTACCGTGTGTCACGATCGTTTTCTATGATTCTTGTTGTGATCCCCATCAAAGCAACACCCGATTAGTCTTCCATTTGAATTATGATCTTGGGGGTGGAACAATTTGGATAAGGAAGAGTTTATTGATGAGCTTAGTGAAGTCCAAGGATGGATGAAGAAGCATTCAATAAAGAACCTATGGAGATAAAGTGCGACAATCTTATGGAGTGTGTGGGACCACTACGATATCAACCTTATCACAAAATACCCACGTTAACCACGCTTAAGCGTAGAACTCGTGAAACCCAAACACAAACTATGCGTATGAATAAAGAAATAAAGATGAAGAGATGGTGACTTGAATGATATAAAGATCGTGTATATGTGAGATAAAGATGAACACAATAAGTTGTATATTCCAAGGAAAGACATACACACACACACACACACTTTCAAGCACACCCTCAAATGAGACTTTGAGGGTTTATATAATACAAGTAACATAAAACCTAAAAGGCTTTCTATGGGCTTTGTGGGACTTGGACATGGGTTGGATTGGATATTAAGGCAAGCTTAACTAAACTAATACCCATTTAGCTTAGTCCAATCCACGAGCCCGTTGACTATTCTAGCTCGATATCTAACACGTTACAAAGTTCCTAAATATGAATGACCATCACTTCTAATAAAACTATTAAGTCTAACAATCTCCCCACAAGGGGTGGTCATTCAAATGATGCTCCACTTGATTAGGTCTTTACTTTTCTCGAGCTTGAACTTTGTGTGTAGATATAGAATAGTCTTGATTCTTTGTTCCTTCATGATTTGTGATCGAGATAATGTGGTTGTCGCCATTGTCAACCGTTGGTTTGGTGTCTCCATCCTTTCTCCACCATGCTCACACTTCTATTTGTCTTTTGGTTAACAATGATGTAGTTCTCGAGTCTTTAAACTTTGTAGATTCTTTGACATTGACGAAGAATCATCTTTAACTTTGTGTAGCCTTTGATTATGATGAGAACTTTCATGTGTTGTTGGTATGAGCATGTGGAGAATTTGCACGATCAATCCGCTCTGGAGCTTCCATAAGAAGAAAACATAAAAGCAGGTTAGTAATAAGCGGATTAAGCACTTACAAGTTTGAATTTCGAGGGTGTTAACAACATAGTGTGAAAACACGTCTCTAATTCTCACAGAGGCCGTTCTGAGCTGGAGTCCCACAAGTGAGATAATGCGATGTACCAAATACACCTCTGATTCGGATGAGTCGCCGAGGTACATCAAGCATCACCCCACGATCAGAGACCGTTTGAGACACACTAAGCGTAATCCACGGGAGTTACCTAAGTGACTGCTTTGTCGGTCGCTTGATGTTGACCACGGCGGAGTTTCCATTCAATCACGAAGATCACGGATGTGAAACTTCTCATAAATGTTCGGCGATTGCTAAGACTGCGTGGGACCCTAAAATATATCACTTGTGCCCTTATTGATGAACAATAAGCGATGTCGTGTCATGTGTTCCTATGAGATCTTTTGATGAATCTCGTGGCTCTAGACTCAATAGTGCATTTTGGTTTTCTGACGAAGACTAGGGAGAGGTCTCCTTCTTCAATACCAACGATCTCTAAGAGAAAGTCAATAGATTATGTAGGGTTCCCGGTGAGAATGAAACAAATCCTTTTAAGAGGAATTGAGTGGCTAGAAGGTTAGGTGCGGTCGTCCTTTGAGTCCATGAGCGTCTTTGTCTTCAATACCGGTGTCATCTAGTGACAACCGATGGCAGATGAATTGAACCCGGTTTACGCCTAAGGTTGAATATGGAGGCTATTTCTTTTCACCCTTTCTTTACTTTTTCTTTTAATTCTTCAACCCTTTCTTTCTCCTTTCTCACATTACTCCTTTTTCAATCATTCCTAAGGACTTCTAATACTAACAATTTGTGATGTCCTTGGGTAGATCCCTCCGACTCTGGCGGATCATAGACAATTTCTATCCTTAGTCACCTTATAACTCCATGATAGTCCTATTGTTGCCATAAAACCATTTTTCTTGAAAATCTCTCAGTGTTTATGATAGAAAACATGTTTGAAACACTCAGTGAGTTTTGTATTTTCGAAGCACTCCCCTTCATATGTGCTTATAAGTTTTGATGAAATCGCACATAGAGGTAGAGTTTGCACTTTTGAATTGATCGACTTTAAATAAACAAGACCGATTCGAGACACGTTTACATCACTAGAGAACTAGCTTGAAATTATTACCCGTCTGGTCAAGTCCATAGAAAGTTTCTCGAGATGGTACATGATTCCTAATCAATTCAATGGTTCCGTCTGAGTCGAGCTCATTTGAGATTCAAACAACGATCATTAAACTTTTTGATCACATTTTAATCACGTCTCCTCCCCTCAAAATAGCATATGTGTGATATTTTTGATATCAACGGATTAAAAACATTTTAGAATCTTTTAGGAGACAAACGGATATGATTTAAGCATGAATTTGGAACATTTTGTTTTATACTCCCCTTTAATAAAGCATAATCAATTAAAGGGTTTTAGAGGAGTTATCTTGAGCACAAAATATTTTGAAAGATTTTGAAAATCTTTTGAACAATCTTGAAAAGGTGCTCAAGATGATGATGATTTCTCACCATTTTGATATGTAGTGCCTTTGAGCGTACACTAGTTATTTTCATTAAAAACACGAGTTTTGATTTGAAAATAATCAAAAGTCATCATTTTATCCGGGTTTCGTCTTGATGTATCGAAAGCCATTTTTTGAAGAAATTTTGAGAAGCGACATGTTTTAGAAAACATTTAAAGAACTCTCGCTCAAGCATCTGTACATGCCCGTATCATTGTTGAATGACATTTCTAGAAGCGTCTGAATATCGATTATTCAGAGACATGTCGTGAGAAGAATATTTTGGATTTTATATTTTCTATTGTTTTGTATTCTTTGAAAGTTTTATATTTTTATATTTTGCTTTTGTTGGTTTTCAAATTTTGTATTTTGTTTTCAAAAATATTTACAGTGAAGCTTTTGGAAAATCAATTTCAAGAAGATTCGAGAAGGCGTTCTAACTCCTCGGGGTTGGGCTTCGCATTCAATTCGTCGAACTAAATAGTCAAACCTTTCTTTTGGAAGGGCTTTAGTTAATAGATCGGCGAGTTGGTAATCGATCTTCACGAAGAATAATTCAACAGTACCATTTTCGACGTACTCTTTGATGAAGTGGTAGCGGACACGGATATGCTTAGTCTTTGAGTGTTGAGCGAGATTGCATGATATGGCTATGGCACTTTTCGAGTCACAATACATAGGTATTTTATCGAAAGTAAAGCCATAATCTGTGAGTTGTGTTCTCATCCATAGAACTTGAGCACAACACGAGATAGAGACACATACTCGACCGGTTGAAAGTGCGGTGCAATCTTGTTTCTTTGAAGACCGGTGACTAACTTTTCACCCAAAATTGTGCTCCTCCCGATGTACTTTTTTCGTAACTTGATCACTGCGTGGTCCGCATCGAAAAGGCAATTAGATCAAATCCGGTTCTTTCGGATACCAAAGTCCCATGTGAATGGATGTCTTGGTGCACGAAGATCCGTTTAACCTCTTTGAGGTGCGATTCGGTAGGCTTTGCACGAAACCGTGCTAATAAGCAAACAACAAAATGAATATCGGTCGACTAGCGTTGAGGTACATGAGAGAACCAAATCATGCTCCGATATTTCTTCGGATCAATAGGTTTCCCAAACAAATCGGCTCCAATTTTTGGTGAAGTTACCATTGGTGTTCGACCGAATCACAATTATCCATACCATGATTTTTCAAAATCTCGGTTGTGTATTTAGCTTGATTTATAAAAATTCCACGAGGGATTGATGTATTTGTAAACCAAGAAAGAATTTTAGTTCCCCATCATGGACATTTCAAATTTGCTTTTCATGAGATTTTCAAAATGTTTTGAAAGATTCGGATTAGTGGACCCAAAGATGATGTCGTCCATAAATCGAACAATCAAATTGTCGTTTTGCATTTTGTGTAAACAAGGTAGGATCAATCTGTGCCTTTGGTGAAATTATGTTGGATAAGGAAAGAGACGATTCGTCATACCATGCTCTCGAGCTTGTTTCAAACCATAGATTGCCTTTTTGAGTTTGTAGGCGTGTCGGATGTTCCAAGTCGATGAAGCCTTACAGGTGACTCACGTACACTTCTTCTTTCGAGTTCCATTCAAGAACGCGGTCTTAATGTCCATCGATAAACCGTGATGTTTTGTGAAATGCATAGGCTAAGAATATCTGACTACTTCAAGTCTAGCTACCGTGCGAATGACTCTTCAAAGTCTATCCCTTCCTCTTGTCTGTATCCTTTGGCCACAAGGCGAGCTTTGTTGCAATTCTGATCATCTCTTCATCCCTTTTGTTCTTCCATAACCATTTGAGATCAATGACACGAATGTCAATTGGTCGTGGAACCATTCCCAAGAGTCATGAAGGCGGTATTGGAGAAGTTCCTCCTGCATCGATTCTATCCATGCGGGTTACGCCATTGCCTCGCGAATGTTCTTTGGTTCTATATTGCTAATTGAGCAAAGGTAAATGCACAAGTCGCAATCGGTGGCAAGTTGACGTCTCGTCTGAATTGGCCTTGAAGGTTCACCAATAACTTGTTCAATTGGGTGGTCTTTTGTCCACTTGAGTAGAAGGATACCGTTGGTTATCGTGTCACGAGTTAGATGGTTCTCGTAAGCTTGAAGATGATTCGGTGATTCCGTAGCAAGCGGGTTTTCAAATAAGTCTTCATCTAACGTTGCATCGTTTTAGTTTTGGTTTTGCTCATCAACCGCGGTAGAGCGGGTGCAATAAGCGGAGTAGATGTAGATGATGTTGATGGAGTTGGTGCATTGGTTTCGACCGTTGTAGATGCATCCTCTGTTGGTGGTGGAGGATGATTTTGGCGGTGCGGTGGAATGATGGTTTGATGCATTTGTCAGTTCCACCATAGTATTCATCGAACATTAACTCGAAGAAATTCTCCTATTCTTGTTCTTTAGGATTGTCAAGCGAAGTTGATTGAGCTCTTTGAGGTGCGAGTCACGAATCGATGTGTCCGTAAGTCTGCTTTGGTTTAGTGCGGGTTCTAGGCGAGTCTCTCGGAAGCCATATGTGAAAGTTCATCAAATTTCACATTCATCGTCTCCATGATCCTCCTAGTTCTTCCATTATACACCACAGATGCCCTCGAGTTATCTGAATATCCAATGAAGATTCCAATATCACCTTTAGCTTTCAATTTACCTAGATCTTCTCTCGTTCGTCGGATAGCACAAAGCGCCAAACACGTGAAAGTAAGAGATATCGGGTTTCGTTGTTCACAAGCTCATACGGGGTTTTATTGAATCTATGATGGATTAGGGATCGGTTGAGTGAAACAAGCGGTGGCAACAACATCGACCAATAGAAATAATGGTGCACTAGAATAAATTAGCATTGTCGAGCGACTTCCACAAGAGTTCTATTTCTTCTTTCAACTACCCCATTCTGTGTGGAGTTCTAACAAGCGATGTCGATGTGTGATTCCAACATCTTCAAAATAAGTTCGTAACTCGATTAGTGAATTCGTGCGTTATGCATTCTTACAACCCTTATAGGAGTTTGAAGAAGTACTTGAATTCGTTTCGGGAAGGTGATGATGATGCACGGTGCTTCGTCTTTTGATCTCGAAACTTAACCCATGTATATCTTGAATAATCATCGGCGATAACAAGAATATACTTTTTCCCATTAATGCTTTCAACTCTCATTGGGCCACATAAGTCCATGTGCAACATATGCAACTTTGCTTCGAACTAGGTACGGTTTGGGTTTATATGATGCTCTTTTGCTTTTCCTTGTTCGCATGATGGACATAAGTGATCCTTGGTGTATTTGAACTTTGAAGTCCATTGACGATGTTGTCTTTGGCAAGATTGTTGATGGTGTCAAAATTGAGATGGGATAACCTTCGTCGTGCCACAACCGGGGATGAGTTCCGGATGCTCGTGTCATAAGACATATTGGTGATGAAGAGGCCATTTGATTGATGTCGATAGCATACAAGTTTGTATCACGATTCCCGGTTAAGAAGCGTCTGGTTCCGTGAATTTCGAACGAAATTGATCGCCACTTGATTCCGTCATGTGCTTGGAGCATCCCGAGTCGACGATCCAAAGACATATTTCGATAACACGCCAATAATGAAGAAGATTTTGAAACCTTTTCGATTTTGGTTCCTTTGGGTAAGAGGTAAAATCTCGATCACACTCATAGAAGTCATCTATTGGTAAGATAGGTTCATCACTCATTCTACCATTACGGAGTGTGAAAGTTCTACCCGTGGTTTCCAAATGTCATCCTAAAGTAAACATTATGCTCCATATCGGTAGTGTAAAGCCTAAGTCTAGTAACTAGTCTTCCTATTCGTTTAGCATAAGTTCTTTTGGGAACATTCTTATATGAGCTTAACAATCTCATTCTTAGAAACACAATCATCATGAACATTAGTTAAAGATTTCTTGCAAGTTAAACAAGCAGTTCAATGATTCATTAAACTTATCGATTTCATAGGTTCATTACATTCGGATGAAATGTCTTTCTTATTACAAGCGGTAAATTCCTAGGGTGTTCTTCTACTTTCTTCTCTTTATTCAGCGACTACTCTTAGAGGCAAGCGAGACTCTGTGTTCCTTGAATTGCTCTTAGGCTTTAGTATCTTGCTCCTAGAGGTGCTTCCTAGTCTGTAGAATGTAAGGCACACTCATTAGGATTCACATTCTTATCTGAAAGTGGTTTCGGCTTTCCTAGTCTCTTTAAAGTGCTTTTCTAAACTTATGTCGTTTGTTCCATATGTTTTAGATGTGGAGGCGAGCGCATTAGTGGTACTCATCTTAAAAAGGCCGGGAGCTAAAACTTTTAGTTTCTCGATAACCGCTTTTCCTTTATCAATATTTTGTTTAGGCAAGGCGGTGGAGTGGTTGGTTTGGATAAATCATGTTTCTCATTGACTTTTGGAGGAGGCATTGAAGCAGACATTTTGGTTTTAAAACCGATTTGGGAACATTGCTTTCTCCATGATCAATGGTTTTGTAATCTTAGTATCCTTTGCCTTTCCTTTTTGACCTTCCAGTGAGCCCTCAAAAGATCATTTTTAAGCTTTCATGTCATTGTAGGCACGCTCATCGACAATTTGTCATACTTGCATTCCTCGGTTTTTCGATCAAGTTGTTTAAAATATGAGACATTTTCTTTTCAAGTTTCTCAGTGCTTTTTCATATTTTGAAACAATTTGGAGGTCTCGGACTAGAGTCTTTCATGATCTTCAACATAATATGTTTGCAAAATGATGGACATAATATCGATGGTCGAACATCTTGAAGAGAGTCATTTAAATTTTCTAAAACTTTGATTTGTTCAACACGGTCATTAGCTTGCTTTACCGAGGATTTATGGTCCTTGACAAAGTCAGCTGTTTCTTTCAAAATGCTTGTTCAAAATGAATTACCCTTGCACCGATGGCATTCGGTGAGGGCAATTTGAGTTTCAAAAACTTTCTTTGTTCGATGTCAAAACTAGAGAACCGGTTGTTAGGTGTAATAGTGGTTTTAGTTTTAACGGTGTCTTGAAGATCCATGATTCTAGTTTTCACATTGTCTAAAATACTTCTCGCATCACTTGTGTTAAAAGGATTGTTTGAAGACATTTGTTCAATGTTCGAAGAGAATTTGAGACAACAACCGGTTTTAAAGCAGTGTTGACTCTTTGTTTAAAACACTTGGTGTGATGGAAAACTTTGACTTTTCTTTTGATTAACAAAAGTAATTCCGTTAATTTTGTTTCATTTGTTATAATCAATTGGTTTGATTTCCGAATTCTTTTGTTTCATTTTTGATCTACTCTCTCGAGATAGTTCTATCGTTTCAAGAGAATCACGAACAATTATGGGTTTATGCAAAACATTTCCCTTGTTTAACACATTAAAGATTTACGAGCTTTCTTGAGGAGCGAAGAAGGGTTGTTACCAAGTGCCATTCTATTAGTAGTATGAAAGCGGTTTACTTGATTAGAAAGCATCTTGATTGTTTGAGTTTGAATGACCCGTTTAAGAATCAAATTTTCCAAAGTTTGGATTTTTTCATTTTATCAAGAATTTCATCAAGAAGAGTATCTTCTCGTTTTGAAAAATCGACAATCAATTGTTTCATCTCTTTTCAAGATTAGAAAACATTTCTTTTTGTTTAGAAAGTTGGTTATTTAAATCGAAATTTCCTTGTTTAAAGATTTAATTTTCAAGTTCAAATTCACATCGAGTGTGTTGTACTTGATTTGCAATAGTTGTTCTTTAGAAACCAAATTTCGATAACCAATTTCTAATTACGATTCTTTGTTTTTACGAAATTCAAAGGCTTTGCGTTCTCCTTGTAACTCTCAAGCTCGGTGGTCAATTTAGCATTCGCGGCCTTAACCGCGATTGACCGTTCTAACTTTCTCAATTTCAATGCCACATTTATTGATTAATGATTCAAAGTAAGCATGTGTTTCTCATCGGTCTCGATATTTTGTGCCACGGCCTCCACTAGGATCCACATCCGAGTTTGAGTTAGTATTGCTACAACTCGGATTGTCGGTATGTATCATAAGTAGGTCTTGGCGTCACAAAATGTTGTTCGTTATGGTAAACACATCAAATATGACATTGTTATAGCATGGATCAATGATTGGTACCTCGAATCTGCGTTGGCGTCATAGGCGGGGAGGTGCGTCGAATCGATGTCGTACTTAGTCTCACGAAGATTTGCCATGAAGATGCGGTTTGCATTGAGTTCCTCGAGGTCTTCCAAATCATCCATAATAGCCATGAAGTCATGTTCCTCGACCTCAATTGAAGTCCAGTTGTTCCTTTTGTACCAACATGATAGCTTTACGAAGATCATAAGATCCTTCTTTTTCGGCTTAGTTGGACAATTCCTTGCCATGTGACCCAATCCTTGACGGTTATAACACTTAACTTTGATTACCTTGATTCACATTTCCATAATTCCCAGCGTTGGGCCGCAACATTCCCATTCGATTACCTCTTGCTCTATTCCCAACATTCGACCCATCGATTACCACGATTCGGAACCGCTTTGATTACCCATGAAATCGGTAGCATATCCCGATGATTCCCAATAACTCCAACCATTTGTCCTTGATGACCCATATTCACACCGGTACCGTGCAACTTGCACATTGCAGTGTTTGATGAAATCCTTTGGTTGTTGTTAGTTGGTGTGGAATAGCGACCTCTGAATGCTTTACCCAATAAAGAAAATACTTGTGACAAAGCTTCTTCGGGTTCCATTTCAAGATCGGTGATTCCTTGTTCTGGTAATGTTGTTGTTCGGTGGATAGGTTTGTTGTTGAGGATGTATTGTTGCAAGTTGTTGTTGGTGGAAGATGATGAAGCTTGTTGTTGTGTATTCACTTTGAGTTTGAGTCTTTGCAATGAGTGCCAATGGATCATGATTCTTTGCTAATCTTTCTTGCGACTTCATTCACTTCATTTTGGTTTTGTTTGGAAAATCGTTGAGTTGATCAAAGTTCACTTGATGTAAGTCTTTTTGTTTGGTTGAAAATAGTGACATATCGTCCCATTCTTACGGTAGATTGTTCAAGAACTTGATGTTGCTCACGATAGTTACGGGTGTCAACTTGTTTCGATCGGCTCATTCATTAAAGTGCGAGAACCTTCCATAGTAGGATTCAATGGATTCTCACGAGTAGATGTAAACTTATCGGCGAGTTAGCAACTTGTTCTCGGTGTCTTGTTGACCAATTTACGTTCCATGACAAAGTCGTCTAACAAGTTCCCACATATCAGCGGTTTCTGGCCGTTCACTGACAAAAGATGTCTCTTGGTAAACCCAGTTGGACAATATGAATTGCCATGTCATCGCTTGACTTTCTTGATCCTCTTGAGAGTATTCGATTCTTTTGAAGGCGAAAAAATGGTGGGACGGGAGGTGTTGCATCGGCATTTCGAGTCTTGGACTTGTCGAGGTATGAAGGGTCCATCACAGAATGGATTTGATCATCAATTTTCCATTAGGTTTTGTCTTGATGTAACGAAGCATTCGACTTGTCCATTGAAGATAACCACCTTTTTCCAACACAGGAGGACGGTTTTCGGCACCGGCTGCATGAATGTCTTGTTGAGTTGCCATTGATGAAGGTATGATATGATAAAGTTGATGTAGGATCGATTCAACGATAAAAGAGTTGTGGTTGATGACGATTAAGCTCGGTTGATGCAGTGAAAATTTGCTCTAAAAACGTAAAAACCTCAATAACTTTTGTTCGGAGCGTTTTTAGGACTTGAAGGTTGACCTCGGCGGTCTATTCTCCTCTTTCTCACGGTCGTTATGATGGGTAGATCATTTGAAAGCAGTTTCTGGTTCAAAGTTATAGCCGTTTGAAGTTTTGATCACAATCTTACTCGTAAAACTAGTACTTAAACGTGAGAAATGTTTATCGTGGGATTCTTGTCGTAGATAACTTAGCGTAGGATTCCTGTCGTAAGCAATATCTTCTGGCGTAAACTTAAGGCTTAGGCGTAAACAAAATGCTAGGCGTGAAATCTTATGCGTAAGTGGAACTTATGCGTAGATTGTTCAGCGTGGCGTTATGCTTATCGTAAACTTAGGTTTAGAACCAAAAATCCTTTACATTGTCACAGCGTAAAAGATATCCACAAGTCGAAGTGTTCCACACACTTATCCAGGTGAGGGAAGCACTAAGTAACCTTTGATGCTCGAAGATTCTTAGCCAAAACGTTATGCGTAGGAAGTTATGCGTAGAAAACTAGGGTTTTGACTTTCTTACGCGTAAGATTAGGGTTTTGACTTACGCGTAAAAAATTTACAATGATTCAACCGATTTCTTTTGCACATATAGCTTCCAAAACACTCAAATAACAAGATTGTTTTGACCAAAACACCCAAAATGCTTAGAACTCTTATGCGTAAAGCGTCACCTCGATAAACACGAGTTTAAAGCGATGTAAAACACGTAAAGCTTCAAACTTTTGCAAAACTAGACTCTTTAACACTAAAGAAACCTCAAACCACAAGAATCTTGAAGATTTTAGTGCAAAAATAAAGTTTTAAGCGTGACCACTTTTTGTTACCGAGAGCTTTACGCGTAATAACACAAACCACAAAAAAACTTCAACCAACCACTCCTAAACCATTGTTAGGCTCTGATACCAATTGTAGGACCTTACTTTTATCAACCTTATCACAAAACCACTTAACAAATACAAGTATCACCACGTGAAACCACGCTACGCGTAGAACACGTTAACCCAAACACAAACATAAAGCGTACAAGATGAAGAAGAAAAGATAAAGATGTTGGTGACTTGATGTTTATGTAAACCGTGTATGTGGAGAGAAAATATAAACACAATAAGTTGTATATTCCAAAGAAAGAACACACACACACACACACACACACTTTCAAGCACACCCCTCAAATGACCATTTGAGGGGTATTTATAGTTGGAATACATGATGCCCTAAAAGGCTTTCCATGGGCCGTGGATATGGACTTGGATTGGATTGGGTTACTTGGACTTATACAAGGCAAGCTTATCATAACGCCTAGCCATATAGCTTAGCCCAATCCACGAAAACGTTGACTATTCTAGCACGATATCTGACACACGTTATAAAGTTCCTAAATATGAATGACCATCACTTCTAATAAAACAATTAAGGCTAACAACATCCATATGTGCTGGATAAAAAATGTTGAACTGCAGTTAGTAGGTTGTAGCCATATGTAATTTGGACACCATGATGTTTGAAATAAAATTTCTTTATGTTAACTTTATAAGTCATAATGGGTTATTCCAAACACAGTCCTAAACTGCATATTCAATTGGTAAATGAAATATGTAAACAGCAATACCAAAGTACAAATGACAACAAAAGATGTTTTAATAGATTAACACGAGTCTGTTTGGTTAATAATTTTTTGGTATTTATTGACTTTATAAGTCAAATTGGGTCATTCCAAACAACACCTTAAACTACATATGCAAAAGTCAAGGGTTGAAAATTGTGAATGTTTTTGGCTCCATTTTAAGCATTTATGGTGTATTTACTCCCATATACGTGTTAAACAACCACATTTCATGAATTCTACGTGTTCAACAAACGCATTGTATCATATTATAGTTGCCTTCATTATATAATACCCTACATTTCATCAAACCTTAATCATACAAAAACATTTTCACTATGGCTGCACAAAAAGGTGGTCAAATGGTATGCCTTGACTGTTGGGTAGAAACTGAAAATAGGGCTGGATTGACCTTTTTTGCAAGGCGTCCACCTTATACAGATTTCAGGTAGTATGTTTGTCCAATGTGCCTTGACAGAAGGGGAAACAAATCTACTGCATACAAAGGTGGTGTTACAAGGGAAAACACAACTACTGCAGATAATGGTGGATATGTAGTGGGCCTAAATATATCTCCATATACTAGAGTTGGTGGTTCATTGGGCAGTGGTGATGAAGAAAGTGAACCACATGCAACTCAAAGACTAAGGGGATCAGAAATAAGTCAACCGCAAGTTGAAGCACCTGCAAGTCAAATACCAAGTAAATCACCTGCTAGTCAATTAACCAAGTGAATCACCTGCAAGAAATGCTATGTTGTCTTCAATAATAATTGTAACTTGACCGATATGTTGTAGTTCTTATGTTATAACAATGCAGTTTGGTTACTACTAGTAGTTTTTTCGTGTTGACTTTATAAGTCATAATGGGTTATTCCAAACACCCCTCTAAACTGCATATGCAGTTGCTAACTGAAAAATGTAAACAGCAAAACCAAAACTAAAACTGTATAAAAAAGATGTTCTAAAATATTATAACAATTTTGTTTGGCTAATAAATTTTGCCTATATGTTGACTAAATAAGTCAACATAGGTCATTCCAAACATCCACCTAAACTGCATATGCAAATGCAAAATGGGAAAATGGAAACAGCAAAACCAAAATATAACAATCATTACCAACTAATTATACCATATAAAGCAATATAAACATGTTAACAAGCATTGTTTTGATTAACCATCATCAGGAAAAAACGTACATATTCATTACATCAAAAACTAAAAATAACAGGTGAACTTCTTGATGGGAGACTTGATATTCATGGGGGGAGACTTGAGCTCTTTAGGGGGAGGCACATACCACTCATTCCTCTTTTTGCTGGAGCATCCCACTGCTGCACAAAGAGCAAGTACAACATTTGTAATCATTTTCTTTGTTTTTGGCCTTTCATGAACAAGGGTGGTAACAGGTTGTGAATTGGAACCATTAGGAGTGGAAGCCTTGGAAGTTTGGGAAGTGAAAGCTTTCAAAGTGGAATACTTTCCCTTTCTCACCCTTGATGTGGAATTAGTATTCTTAGAAGACAACAACCCAAACTCATCATCAGATGTGTCTGAAGTAATGATGACATCAACCTCATTTGCTTTCAAGTTGGTATCTGGAAAGATAGCCAAAACATAAACACATCAGAGTTCACCCATTACAACTATCTTACTTTGAAAACATTAATTCTAACCTTTTGCAAACTCCTTATTCTCATATTTTTGCCACATGTCTTCAAGTATCATCTCCTATATCCCACTTATTGCCATAAGTAGCCATGACATAGTCAATCATATCGTCAGATATCTTTAGTTTGCTATAATCCTTTTTTTGGCATATTCTGACACTGCTTGGATTTCTTGCAAATAATATAGGGTTATTTAGGCTCATTCCTGAATTAAAATGCCAATCGACAATGCACAAAGAAACGAACTAACCTTTCATCACTTTAGCTTCTTTCGCAAATCCAAGACAAATCTTCAAACATCTCATCGACATTTCATCTCCTTATAACCAAGTATCCCCGTATTTGGCTTTGAATACTCTACCATTTCATCGATTCTCGCTATAATAGATCGGTCCTTATGCGCCATTGTTAAATTATCTTCATGAGGGTTGTGTGACGAGGAGGAAACAATCAAGAGGGTATACGGATAGCTTTTCTATGGTTGAGTTAGATTATGGTATAAATGTGTATGGACTATAATACCCTCGACTAACTAACAGAAATCAGACGTTGACTTGGGTATTACGGGTCAAGGGATGAGTTTAGCCTCAAAAACCCATACTTTGGACTACTGACGACTAAAATGCCATGTTTTGGTTCAGAACGACGTTTTTGGCCAAGTTTAGGGACCAACAGTGTATTTTGGTCTTAGGGTGCGTTTGGTATCTTTGCCATGAATGACAATGGTATGAGTTTGATAGTAGTGGTGGATCCTCACCTATGAAAGATCCATACCTAATTTCTTGATGATATGAATTATGAATTATATCTATCATTCATTACCATGTGCAATGGTGGGCGCTCATTTTAAACAAACACATTTAATCACTTTCATAGTCATAATCTCATTCCCATAGTGAGATACCAAACACACCCTTAAGGGTCCGTTTGGTTTATAAGTGGGTTTAGATTAGGATTTAGATTTGGTTTAGGATTTGGATTTGGTTTTGGTTTTGAAGTAAGAGAAAAACAAAGTATTTTATTAAAAGTAAAATTAAAATTATTATTTAAAGATTAAAAGTGTTTATGTGTGTAAGAGAGATAGAGAGATGTATAAAAAAATAAAGGTGAGAAAGTATATAATTAATTAAAACCCATATAAACCCCACCTCACTTGCTTACCATGGGTTTTGTGGGCCCCTTCTCACTTTTTAAATCCAAACCATCCAACCAAACAATTAAGTTTAGGCTACAAATCTAAACCCTTCTCAAATCACCCATACCAAACGGACCCTAAAATTTTTTCCGTCAATCTTTTGTAAAAAAGTAATAATAACAAAGTAAAAAGGGGTGGTATAAGTAAAGGAAAGCACGTGCTTCCCACATTCAACTTAATTCTTAAAAAAATATTAGAAACCCTAGCCCCAATATCAGGCAACTTTTCCTGTTCTATTTTCCGGCCGGTCGTCTTTCAAGCCTGTCAATCACTCAAAACTATATGTCGTCACCTTCCAATATCTAGTAATTAGCTTTAATTCCATTAATTAGCAGATTTGTTCCTTCATTTTTATTATTTTTTTTTTTTTTTTTTTTTTTGATTATATAAACAATGGTAAACTGAATACGTGGAAAAATTGTATGTGTTAAATATGTTAAACAAGTTTGGTCCCTTGATGCGTTGGTAGGTGACTTGTGTATGTAATGGATCTTGATTGTTTTTCTTATGTGACTGTCAAAGATTATGTGTATTGGTAAATTATTTGTTATAAAATTGGTTCAACAATCGTTTTTGTTTTTTCGTTTTTTTATTTCTCGGTAAATTTCTCTTCGTTACCAAACAATGGATATAATTTGTAATTCTCTACATTTATATTCTCTGCTTGAATTTCTCTCTACCAAACGTGCCCCTATTTACTGTATTTATTTATCGGTAATAAACCTTCTTCTTTTTAACCTCGATATTCAATTTAATGATGATGTAACTATATCGTATTCGTTTATATTGCTTATCTAGGCTACGTTTGGTGCTCTAAATCTGTTACTTTTAGTTTAGGAGGCTCTGTCACTTTTAATTTGATTATCTAGGCTCTGTTTCTTTCTAGTGTTAATTTGAGTAACAAAACCACAATTTTTCAAAAGATATTATCTTTTCTAGCATTGTTTAGTTACTAGTAACCTCAAACTTTGATGTATATACTATATTGTTGAGTAACTTTGAACATATTATTATTATCATCATTTTGGTAACATTAGTTCTATACATGTTTGTTACTAGATGGAGAAACCTTCATCATCTTCATCAGCAATACGGCCGTTTGGCTCTGATAAAGATGTAAAGTCTATTATTACACATTATCTTAATTTTTTTTATTCATATATAAATTACACTAATGGCATTGTATTTTGTAATACAGGAACGTAAGAGACCAACCCTTGAAGAAGAAACAATCATCAAACTCACGCCTCGCTGGTTGCAAGAAACCTTGAAGACAGCCTTCAGTGGTATATTAAAACATGAGGATAACAAGAGACTAGCCTTCAAGAGTATGATAATAGCCTCAAACAAAGATAGGAGAATAGTCTTGAAGAAGAGAGTCTTGAGCAATGTAACAGAGGAACGCAACAGACACGAAATTGCAGATAGGTTAGGTTTTTGTCGATTACCAACTACATCAAACATAATGCCCCCTTCGGAATTAAAAATGGAACCTCCGATATCCAAAACAATGGAAATGGAATCTTATACATCCACAACAGTGAAACCTTGTATTTCATCGGAGCTTTTTGGGAGTCTGGGGTGGGACGAGCTCCGTTCGTCTCGAGAGTGGACGTCAGTGAAACCTTCTACACCAATACCAGAAGCATTTGTAAGTCTATTGTCAACGTCCAAGTTATCATTTTTTATATATAAATTTACACAGCTATAAGATGATTATGGCACTGGTTTTGTAATACAGGAGTGGATACGTGCCGTATCAACCGTTGAAGTAAGTCTATTATTAATGTACACAGTATCAGGTTTTCGTTAACTATATAAATTTACACAGTTAAGATGATGGCGCTGGTTTTATAAAACAGGAACGTGAGAAAGTCATAGCGTGGGCACGTTCTAAAGCATATGAGATAGAACTTACAGATCCTATTGTGAGTCTATTATTGACGTACACATTATCATGTGTTTTTTTGTTTTTTTTTTTTAATATAAATTTACACAGTTATGCTGATGGCATTCCTTTTGTAATACAGGAAATGATGAGATTGTTAATGTGGGCTGAATTTCTATTTACAAAAATCGTCCAGTTTCGTGAACCAGGAGTAAGTCTATCATTAACGTTACACAAATTTTTCTTCTTCTTTTATACATGGATTTACACAGTGTTATACAGAGATCTAGGAGCTTCTTATGGTGGGGACTTTCTACATTAACAAAGGAAGCTCCTGATGTAAGTTTATTATTAGGTCCTTTTTTCTTTTCTTTTTTTTTTTTTTTTAATATGAATTTACAAAGTTAAGCTGATGACACTGATTTTGTAATACAGGAACGTAAGAGATTGTTAAAGTGGGCACATTCCACAGCAAGAGTCGCAGCTCCTGATGTAAGTCTATTGACCCTTCACAATATCATGTTTTTCTTTTATATATAAACTCAAATAGTTAAGATGATTGCATTTTTTTTTTTTTTTTAATAAATAAAGGAGCGTAAGAGATGGAGCCTTCAAGAAGAAATCTTAAAGCCATTTGAAACTGCACTGGAACATATTCAAAGTGAGATGAACGAGTATGGAGTGAAATATGGAGAGATAAATGCAAAGAAACATAGTTGCCCTAAACACAAATACAGTTACCCTCACGTAAACCAAGAGCATATAATATATACTCTTAAAGGGAAGCATGGTCGTTATGAATGGTATATGGTTGCTTCTGATTTTTCTGCATTTTTACATTTTTTGGTATGCAACATGTACATTTAGTTTAACATTCTGAATATTGACAGCCAAAATGCCTTGTGGATATGGACCAAATATTTACGTTTCTATGGAATACCATTTAGACAATTACATAAAGGACCAGTATATTTTGGGAGGTAATATTTTTTTTTTTTCAATCTTGGTTTTGAATATACTAGAGTTCTTTCTTAACTGTAATTATAGTGTGTTTTTTTTTTTTTTTTTTTTTTATTGTAGAAAATCAAGGATAATTTTCCGGATTCTGACATGATTGAGGGAAGACCCTCGGTAAATGAACTCGGTTTTGTAACTATAGAGTTATCAGGGAAATGGATTGCTAAGGTATTTTTCTTCTTCTCTAACTCTATAAAAACATTACATGCAATGTTTTTACTTAGATTCTTCTTGATTTCTTGCAGAGCATTCATAAGATGCTAATAGATGGTCTATACACATGGGCACCAAAATTTTCTGTGAAAAAGGTGATTTTGTTCAAGCCCCCATTGGACAACAGAAAACTTTTTGATGCAGCTCGAGGAATGGCTATTACAGAAACGCAAATAAGGATTCTTAAGTTTTCAAATGTTGATGTGCGCGAAAGTCGTGCGCTCTTCTTCTTTCAAGTACATATTCAGTTGAACTAGCTGTTTGATTCTTTGTTATGTTAAATTGTTTTATATTTACATCTATATATATTACTATATGAAATTACATCTTCCGTCTGTTTGATATAAAATAGGCATATTTTGCAGTTTATGAGTTTAATGGTTTGATTTATTTCAGAGAAATCATAAAGCGCTTCAACCGGATAATAAACGGTTTCCGTTTGAAGAAAGAGAAGCATCTGTGGTGATAAAAGGACAAATACCTTTTATTCTTCCAAAGAGGGACTTCGAGAGAGTTTATGATGATATCCCCCGTTTCTGGTACTTATCTTTTTATGTATGAGGTTTTTCCCTATACATGTTATCCGGGATGGTGTAGCCTTTTTGACTCAAATGTACGTTGCCTCAACGGGTAAATCCCGGGACCATTTCCTACCCTTTCCTGGCCACCCCTAAATGCTCGCACCTAGCAAGGTTTGAACTTTGAACCCTTAACCTCTTGTGAGGAAACCAAAAACCTTACTGCCAGGCCATTTGGTGGTGGCTTACTTGCTAAGTTTGTCAAAACATATATATCCACTGGCTAGCTATATATTTGTTTTTCCTGTGTGAATTTATTGTAAACAGTGTTACATTTCACAAATGTTGTATGAATACAGGCATGAACTTTACAACAAGAAAGCAGATTGGATCATATCTATCGCTCCTGTGTGGCAACATGTGTATCATGAAATGTACTTGGCTGTAAGTAACTTTTACACAATAGCATAACTTAACTGATAACGTACTCAAAAAGATACAATAATGTTTCTTTTTTCCAGGCTGGTGAACTCGAAAAGTGGATCCCAATTGATGGGCACAAAACCACTAGAACAAATTTTGCAGGATATCAAACTGGCATATCAGCTGCAGTAACAGAAGATTTACGCGACAAAGCTTCTCATCGTCTTGGTATACCAGATATTGTTCATTTGTTCGTGATTTATCTTCGTGAACATCTTATGTGATTACCAAAAATTAGTGTGTTAAATTAACCGTTCAACTTCCTTTTATAAAGCAATCAAGCTTTCAACACGTTTGACTTGCTTCGTTTTTCTTAACCCATTAGAGATAAAACATGTACCAAATCATCAGTCTACTGATATTAGAATTGATTGATTCTGAAAATGGCTAAATTTCAAAATTTTCTTCTTATAAGGTGTGGCTTCTGACTTGTTTGGTTATAGCTCTAAAGCAATTTTGGAGTGCGCCTATAAGTAAGATTCTCATGCTTTCATCATAGTTTTTTCCCCTTACTGTGCTTACGCTATCGGTATCAATCATACTAGTAGAGTGGTGATTGTTACTTTTCTATGAACTTGCTGCAATCTATATTTTATTCCCAAAATTTTGTATATCGAATTAATGAATTAAAAAAGGGTTTAGGTCATTGAAAAGTACCGTTATGGTATGTGATCTGAAAAGTGTTCAATTAAATGTTACAAACTTTCAGAAATTCCAACTAGGTAATTAGAAGAAGGCTGTTCTACTGAACAGCCCACAGAACTTGTAATTTTGATAAATAGGGTAAAGATGTAAAATCATAGTAGGTAAAAATATTACTATCTCTATTCTCTAACTTGGTGCAATATTGTTACAATGTTACCTTAAGATTCTTTTGACCTTCAAGTGTAAATTGATATACAATTATTATTGTTATTATGTCATTATTAAAACAAGAACAAGTCGCTAAACAAAATAAAAAATTTAGTTAGTTTTCTGCTGTCATTGATGTTCTACAAAATTTAATTTAGAATTGTAAACTATAAGTATATGCGTAACACAACATGTAAAGTAAGATAAGAGAGTACCTATATATTGCACTTACACCCTACATGGTGTAGATTACAGCTCTTTGAAATTGTGAGTTTGTGACCCATCATCTCATATTCTCATCTCATGTACTCATTTTCAACTATTTTAATAAAGTAGTAAACTCCATACCTTTTAACCATGCATGAAAAACTCACAAGCTAGCCAACTCATGTTTGTTGACAAGAAAAAAAAGTACACAACTTATGTTTCATAATCATTGTGAATTATTGCACAATTGGATGACGTGTCCTACCCCAAAATGCGACACATGTCACTGTTTTGCTATGTGACACGTCAAAGAGATGTGCATATTGGAACAGTTTTTAAAAGTTTGTAGCCTTTACTGGAACACTTTTAGTTCACGTACCATAACGTTAGTTTGAAAAAAGTTTGTTGCTATTTAATGACCTAAAGCCATTTAACAATGTCTACACCAGCTAATTCCTTTGTCTCATAAAACGAGATACCCTACTTTTAGGTCAAGTTTCATACTTATTCATATTCAATCCTTTGCGTTTTGTGTTCTTAACAGGTATACATCATTAAAGAATCATAGATTGTCTTATTGCACGTTTAACATTGATGAGATGCTTAACGAGGAGGGAAATACTCTCGTGTATTTACTAAGTACACGAGCTGAACTTCGTAGAATTACTGATGATTATCGTGTAGACATCAATGAAGTGAAGAAGGTAAGAATTTTTCTTTACAATGTTACAAGTTTCTCATCTAGGATCCAATTTTATTGCTCTCTTGTTCTTGAATATTAAGTTAACACACACACACACACACACACACACACGTGCAATTGCAACAGGCTTCAGAGTTAAAATTAGAGAAAGATAAAGGATGGGAGAAAGGTGAAGAGCGTATATTGGGATTCCATTTACTCGAGTTTACTGAGGTAAGTCAATATCGTAATGAACTTCTACTAATTCTTTGAACATACATAACCCCTGGATGAAGTTTGAAGTGAATTCTTGGTTTATTTAAGTTATCTAGTTCCGTGCTTATAGGTAGGCAATAATACAACACAATACGTAGCCTGTGCTAGACTATAAGGAAATTAGAGAATAATGAAACAAATAATTAGACTGTACACCAATTAAAAAAACTAGTCCAGTAGAACTTGCACAAACATTTGGGTGAATATTCAATGATAATTTACTAAACATTTCACAAACGTAGAAGAAAACAATGAAGTCAAAAGTTTGATATTTATTAGTTTTTCCAAGTATGATTATATAAATTATGTTATCGTATTAATACTCTTAACTTTCTTTTCCAGGCTCTCGAAGAGTCTTGTTTATCTGTCCTGCCACACATCCTGTGTGAATACGTTTACGATTTATCCAAGAAATTTAACGAATACCATTCGTCTGTGTGCAAGGTACTCTCGTACAATATTGAATTAAGTTACAATATTGAATTAAGTTTCCAATTCTCTTAAACCAAAGTTAATTTTTATAGAAATATTTGATTTTTAAAAGGGTAAATGTGACGATTTTGTTTTCGTATAGTGTAATTTTGTCTACTGAAGAGAGAGCAGAAAATTTACTTACAAGTGCTTTAAAAGTTTTGGCAAAATGGGTTTGTTGTGGATACAAGCACGTTATTGTGAATATTTATATTTAGATTTAGAAACCAAGTTAATATACTAAAAGCTAATTTAGATTTAGAAAGACATGTGAATATTTATGTTGGGATTTAACGTAGCTTTGAAAGTTTTGGCAGGATGGGTTTGTTGTGGATACAAGCACGTTATTGTTGTACGAGGCAACTGCAGTGGTAATGGAACAATGCTTTCAACTTTTGGGGATCGATCCGGTATGAATTATCTAGTAGATTCTTTTTTTAATTTGGTTTCTCGTGTCGGGTTTTTTCCCCTGGATTCTGTTATGTGGGGACTACCATTTGCTTATAAACCATGGATTGTTTTACTCTTTAAGAAGTGGACAAGATTTATCCAAGTTTTTGCGTTTAAGTTCTCTAATTTAAATTGGTTCGGAAGTATTAAAATAATATCAAGACTTTTTTACTATGAAAGTCAAAGGATTTTCCAAAACCAAGTCAAGTTTAAATAACCAAGTCAAAGTATCAGGGTGGTATAAAAAACAAAATTAGTCACAATTCCACATTTTTTAACCACCTTTTAACTTCTTTTTTGTGTAGCAATGCATACCACCTACACCTTTTTTCAAGATGTCAGCGGAGCAACTCCCGAAGTATATTACGGTACCAGCGGAGGACTTGGGAGCAATACTAAGGTGGTTCCTCTCTTAGAAGATAGGTCATAATTAATGGGTCAACGGGTCGGTGGGTCGGGTCTTCTCATGTTTGGCTTGGTTTTAATGCAAGTGGATCATATAAACGACATGTCAAAACGTTTAGAGCTTTTTTTAATACAGTTACAATTTGTGTGTACAATAACATGTTCTAAAAACAAAAATCAACATGAAACCATTTAACTTACTTCTTCTGCTTTAACAACATATGCAAAATTATAAATATTGTAATAAACCATATATTAATATGATACTTAGATTTTAACAAAAGATTTTTCTAAGGTGGTTCCTGAGATTTTTCTAAGGTAGGTCCTAGAAAATTTGATGTATAGTTTCCAAGTGATCTTGGTTTCTAAGGTGGTTCCCGGGCACTACCTACCTAAAGCGTAGGTCCGCCTATGTGTGGAACAATTAATGGATGTAAATGCTGGGTAAGTAACGGTTTTCATATTGAAAATAATCAACATTTTCCAAACCAAGTTCATTCCATTTTATGCATTTTAAGTTAAAATATAAGTTTGTTTGCATAAGGTATTGTACTTTTCCATTAAGGATTGGGTCATTTTGTAGTCTGTGATTGTAATAAACTAATAAGTATCAGTTTAACAATTTTATGTGTATGTTTAACAATTTTATTAGCTTTTAGTTAGTTTTGAAAAATTAGTTTGATGTTTTTTTGGTTTCCAACGCATATTTACATTTGAACCGCTGTAGGTATTTCCTTTTTTTGTTGTAAATTTGAGTTATTAAAAGATAGTTTTGACTGGGTCAGCGGCATTTAGATTTGAACTTTTTATACATAAATTTGGATTTGGATTTCTGTAATGTTAGATTTTATCGAGAATTGCTAAGATTACTATTTACAAAATGACCTGAACATGACACCAAACCATCTTTTAGTGACCTCTGTGTGCATAAATCAGTTGTTTATGCCCATCGTGGGTAGTCACATATACCTTCTGTATATGATTAATTATTGCATTTTTCATAAGAGAGATGACGTGGTAGAATTATTAGTGACGCGTAATATGACTTTCACTTTATATTCCCAATTACGTTATAATGCCTTGACGAAATACGATTTTATTCTGACTAGGTATTTGTTAGAGATACAGTGTTTTCATGTCTACTGTACACGTGACAAGGACTTTGCGTTGAAAACCAACTCGTCCTCTCTCTACATCTATTTGTAGAATTTTTGTTTAATACATAGTTGTGAAATTTTTTGTTTTTAATTTTTGGTGGTTGTTTTGATTTTAATCAGGGACCCACACAGAAATTCGAGGTTTCAGCCGTTTTCATTTTGTATCAGACCTATGACATTGCGGTGTGAGAAAGATAGTAAGCTCTTTGGGCTCATCTCAGCATCTGATAAGGACGGGCTACCATATGGGTCTGGCTTTTTTAAGCCAGACTTTGGGGGTTTTTTTGAGCCAGACTTTACGTATGTTCCTTTATTCAAGCATGACTGGCTTAATCCCATAGACATGACCGACGGGGAGCTTGTATACCTTCAGAGTCCTCCATTCCGATTGTCTTCATTCTCTTCCTTCATCTCAGTTCAGATGGAACTCTATGTTACCAAGAAGAAGGAGTGCCATCAAGTTTGTAATCAAAACAAAGTGATAGACCTATCAGATTTTTGGGGCAAGAAATTAGATGCCGAGTGCGATTGTCTTTCCGTTGATGTTGAGCAAGGATCTACAAGGATGTACTATATTCTATTGAAGGATGCGGTAGATACTTCACTAGATGTCGAGTTTAAGATGGCAACGAATTTTCTTCGTGAAGTTGCTGGATATGTAGTTGCTTACTATGGTGATGAGTTTCTTTATGATAATGAGTCTGTACCTGCTAAAGATCGCTACTTTGCATTACTCTTCTTACCGAAGCCTCCTTATTCTCTACAAGCTAGTACACTTCCACTGATTAAATCTCGGCTAGCTGTACCGACCACGGGATCCCTCATAGTTAAAGCATACTTTGAGGATTTCTATTCTGGGGAAGTGATTCTGAATAACAGTTGCAAGTTCAAGCCACAACACAGAGGTTGCAAGGACGATACTATTATCGGGTCAAAAGGTTGCTCTTTGGAGGTAAACGTCGTTTGGGACCCCGAAAAAAGCTATTATTAAGTTTGTGGCTGTTGGGTACGCATGGTTGGGTACGCATGGTTGGACTACTGGCTTTATTTGATTACTTGAGTGTCGTTTATTTTTCAACCATGATAAGTCATTCACTTGTCTCCTCCACAACCGAATGTGAGATTTGAGTCTAAGATTCAAGGAAACTCACCAAAGAACGGAGCTCCCAATATGTCTAATTCTGCTAAAGATGGTTCGAAGCCTTTATCATCTTTCTCTAGTGCTTCCTCAATGAAGGGAGGTTGCAAGGCTCCTACTAACTCATCTAATATCCCCACTCTAACCCATATGATTCGTTATCTCAGGAGTTTGATCTGAGAACTATACAAGGAGAGGGGGTGATCCAAATCAGGATGATATGGAGAGTGAGGAGTTAGTTGAAGTTGTTTTTGATGAAACTACTAATTGGCTCAGTAGTTCAATTACAGGGGCTAGCAACACGGCTCCTGATGTTTTCAAGACTTGATTTGTCTACCTTTTTGCCATGTTGGCGTTCTATCTCTAGTTTTATCTTTTGTATTATGTAGCTAGAGTTGAGAGTGTTTATGGCATGTCATAAGCACAATTTTTAGGTGTCTATCAAGCTGTTTGCTTGAGGTTAATGTGGTACTTAAGCCACATTCCATTTGTACGTAAATTTTTTCAGTTTTAATATACTTTACCGGGGTAATCCTTTACCCAAAAAAATCTCCCTATATTTATGAGTTTTTGGTTGCAAAATGTTTCCACAGCTAAAAACACCTAAGTGCTTACCATGTGTTTGATAAAATGCGTTAGTGAAGATCTTCAGTTATAGCTTAGGTAGTTGTACTTTGCTCTTTGGCTGTATCTTAGTTATGTTAAAGTGATTCTTGAGGTAGATGGTTTACAGATACTCTTGGTGTAGTCACATTTGTAATTTCCTTATGTTGGATCCTAAATCCTCTTGTTTATAAATGTGATCACATTGGTATCGCGTGTACCATCTAGCTAACCTCGTCCGTTTTTAAGTCATAATTTAATTAGTTATGCATCTGCATTATACGCTACATCGTGGAACCTGTTTTCCCAATATTTTAATCCACTTATTCCCATTACACAATATGTATTCTGCATATTTAAGTAAAAAATACCTCTGCAGCAGACTGTCATAATTCCCATTTGAAAAGTCTACTTTGAACAATCATGTTGCAATTCGAAATTCAAAGATATTGCCAACTAAAGTGAAATGAGACAAATACAAAGGACAACTAAGATGACGACAAAAAAAAAAAAAAAAAAAAAAAATTAGAGAACTATCAAGTTACAGCATAATACATGTAAAATTTAGCCCAGGTAAGGAACTCCAATCCTCATTTTCACCGCCACGCAGTTTCTCTCCCAAATGACCTTCAGACGATTAGGTCTTGCGATAAAGCGACCTCTGTTCTAAAAACATACCCCACAAATATACATTTTATTTTAATTAATACACACACAAGTGATATGTTTTTGGTTTGTGATGTCGATCTTCCGGACGACCAACTCCTTCTCTTTTTTGGCGATCGAGTACTTCCCACAATAAAGAGATCGATTATAAATCGATCACCTATACCCACGATCGACAGAAGATTAAGCCCACTGGGGGTAGCCTAGCTCAGCAGATTGCAATAAATTAACCTATCGCGGTTTAAAAAAAATGAATAATATTATATAAAACCGTAAAGTCAAAAGTAGTGCTAGTCAAATGGCTCAACTCAACCCCATTTCGATCTGAATGTCAGAACCTTTGCTGCATTTGGCTTATCACAATGACAAGTCGCAAGTCAAAATCTTCCGTTTCAGCTAATAGATCATCTTCATCTCCCCGAAAATGTACTTCTAGTTAAACGAGTTGTAGCATCATTAGCGTATCTTCACAATCATCTCTATCTTCTAGCTCTCATTCAGGTGGCAGAGCTAGAAAATCTAATCACGGGAAGCATTAAGCTATGCAAGTTGAAAAAAAATCTTTTAGCGTATCTTAAATTCGGTCGGTTCGGGTCGGTTTTGATTAAAATCACGCCTAAATTTATCTACATCAATGTAGAAGCAGTGGAATTATTATATTGAAATCTTAGATTACAAAAGTAGAAAAAAACCCATGCGAAATCTTGTGCCCATTTTTATTTGGGTAAATGTGAATATACTAATAAACTTTATCAAATTAACCAATATACATAACATAATTTTTTTATTGTCAATGTACGTAATATAATTTTAAATAATTATCAATATACGTAACATTGACAGATTACTATTTAAAAAAGTTATAATTTTGGTCCCTGCCATTTGCGTTGACTTTCACCGTTAGTCCCTTGATATTTTTTTACTTCAAAAAGTTACAGTAATGGTCCCTTGACATTTGCGTTGACTTCCAATGTTAGTATAAAAGCGGATAAAGACGGATAAAAACGTAAAGAAAATTTACAGTATGAAAACGGATGAAAACGTATAAAAGCGGATAAAGACGGATGAAATCGTATAAAAGCGGATAAAGACGGATGAAATCGTATTAAAATGTCAAGGGACTAACAGTGGAAGTCAACACAAATGTCAAGGGACCATTACTGTAAATTTTTTAAGTAAAAAAATATCAAAGGACTAACGGTGAAAGTTAACGCAAATGACAGGGACCAAAACTGTAACTTTTTAAAATGACAATCTGTCAATGTTACGTACATTGGTAAGTATTCAAAAGTATATTACGTACATTGACAATAAAAAAAAAGTATGTTGCGTATATTGGTTAATTTGATAAAGTTTGTTACGTATATTCAGCCTTCACCCTTTTATTTTATGTTATGCATTGACATACTAAGCACAACATAATTTTCAAAAGTATTGCGCCACACCGAGTTAATGCTATTTAGACATACATGAATTTTGATTATTACCACATGATATTATTTCAAAACATTCTCCAAGCTCACTAAAAATCTAGTATCGTATATATTGTTTGGACGTGGAGCTTTTGGAGTCTTTTAGAGGCGATGGCGGTGAAAGAACGAAACTTTTGATTTTATTATTCGTTTAGCAAAGGCGGTGAGCTTTGCTATTTTTTATGAATGCTTATTTTTCCAATCCTTTTTAAGAAGCGTGGTGGTGGTAGTAGTAAAGCATCTCCATCGCTTCACACCTATTCTTTGATCACTTCATTCTTTTTACCAAACACACCCATATTCCTATGTAATAACTGACTCTTCCCTTCCCTACTCCTCTTTCCCACTTCCCAATTAATTAGGATTCCATTTTCACCATTATTTCCGATTTACAAACCACCATTATTTCCGATTTACAAACCAGAAGGAAGGTTTTCAGCAAACATTGAGGGCACTCAGAAATTTGTGGGGAGGGCACTCTATCTTTCCCTACAGAGTTGGCCTGTTTTATATATGATTTGATGTGTCTAGAAGAGCTTTGTTGGGGGCATGTCCCCCCACTACTAATAAGCTGCCTCCGCCCCTGCTCTCATTGAACTACTTTTGACAACCTACCAACTAAACCGATTAGCTCCAAGCTACTTTATAACTAGAGAAGTGTATAAATGGTCCACGTGGTGCATTGGATTTAACACAAATAGTCCCTAAACATTTTTTTCTGGATCTTGTCTCTATGGTTGTGGTAGTATCGGGTTTGGTCCTTGACCAAAGTTTCATTAGTTTATTATTTGAAATAACAAAATGACCAAAATACCTCACAAGAACCACCTCCCATTCTCTTCATCTTCAACCTTCATTTTTCCACTTTTTCCCGCCATCTTCTAATAATTTCGGCTACCGGTTTTACACACAAAGAATTTATATACCTACACAACCAAACATAAATTATAGAAAAATTATCGTTTGGTCCCATGGTTTGCTTTCGATTTCATGTTTAGTCACTAAGTCGTTTTAATTACACCGTAGATATCTTATTTTGAAACATTCCACTCATTTACTCCCTATTTTGGATGGGCCGTTAGTTTATCCATTAAGTTTTTGCACCGTTAGTCCCTCCGTTAAGATTCTTTGCACCGTTAGTCCTCATTTTTAAAAATGAATTAAAAACTCGTTTTTATTCGTTTTCGTCCATTTTTTATTTCGTTTTCGTCCATTTTTTCACGTTTTCGTAGATTTTTTTACGTTTTCGTCCGTATTTTTACGTTTTCGTCCGTTTTTACGTGTTGTCCGCCTTTTACATTTTCGTCCGTTTTAAACGTTTTCATATGTTTTTTAATGTTTTGTCCCTTTTTACGTTTTGGCCGTTTTATGTTTCATATGTTTTTACGTTTCGTTTGTTTTATACGTTTTGTCCGTTTTTACGTTTGTCCGTTTTTACGTTTTCGCCCGTTTTTAAACGTTTTCACCCGTTTTTTTACGTTTTAGTCTGTTTTTTACGTTTTCGTCCATTTTTACGTTTTTGTTCGTTTTTATACGTTTTCGTCTTTTTTTTACGTTGTCGTCCGTTTTTTTACGTTTATGTCCGTTTTTTAACGTTTTCATCTGTTTTTTTAATGTTTTCGTTCTTTTTTTTACGTTTTCGTCCGGTTTTTTTACGTTTTCGTTCGTTTTCTTTTACGTTTTCATCATTTTTTTTTACGTTATTGTCTCTTTTTTTTTGCGTTTTCATCCATTTTAAACGTTTTCATATATTTTTTAGGTTTTTGTTTGTTTGTTTTAATATGTTTTAGCCTGCTTTTTTACGTTTTCGTCCATTTTTATACTTTTTGTCCGTTTTCTACGTTTTGGTCCATTTTTATCCGTTTTTGTCGTTTTGGTCCGTTTTTTTACGTTTTTGTCCGTTTTAGTCAATTTTAACGTTTTCATCCGTTTTTACCTTTACATCCTTTGTTCTAAAGGCTCGCAAAGCCTTGCAAAGGCGTGAGGCTTGATCGTGCCGCCGCGCCCGCTTTGCGAGCCTTTTAAACGATAAAGAAAAAACCGATAACGTTAAATTGACTATTATCGTCGTGAGGGCGGTCCGGCGTCGTAGATGACTTTTGGTGGTACAACCACTCGATTGTCCACTTAATAAACGTAATTGTGCCAATTCCAGTTTTGAACTACCGCAGACTTGTTTCATAGTTTTCAACTGAGCGGCAGACCCAACCCGACTTAACCGTTTTCATCTGTTTTTTTTACGTTTTCTTTTTATTTTATACGTTTTTGTCCATTTTTACGTTTGCGTCCGTTTTTTACGTTTTCGTCCATTTTGTACGTTTTTGTCCCCCTTTTTTTTACGTTTTCGTCTATTTTTAAACGTTTTCAGATGTTTTTTTACGTTTCATTTGTTTTTATACGGTTTAGTCCGTCTTTTACGTGTTCGTCCATTTATTTACGTTTTCGTCTTTTTTTTTAGGTTTTCGTATGTATTTTTACGTTTTTGTCCATTTTTTACGTTTTCGTCCGTTTTTTAATGTCTTCATCTTTTTTTACGTTTTCGTTTGTTTTATAAGTTCTAGTCCCTTTTTACGTGTTCGTCCATTTGTTTACGCTTTCGTTCGTTTTTTTACATTTTCATCTTTTTTTTACGTTTTTGTCATTTTTTACGTTTTCGTTTGTCTTTTTATATGTTTTTGTCCATTTTTACATTTCCGTCCGTTTAAAATGGGCGAAAGCAACAAAAACGTTAAAAACCCGACCAAACGTAAAACACACTAAAACGGATAAAATGGATGAAACGCATCGAAAATGGATAAAATGGATGGCGTAAAAGATAAACAAACATAAAAAACGGATGGCGTAAAAATAGACACGTAAAAAGCATCTGGCGTAAAAATTAACTAAACGAGCAAAACGTAAAACACATGACCAACGTGTAATTTAAATTAAAAAAAAAAAAAAAAAAAAAAAAAACCCAACCAATCATTTTTAAGCTAATGGATACTCTTTTAACCAATATTAAACCACCCATTTTATTCAAACACAACTATAAAACCAACTTTCCCGCCAAATCATCTGATAGCTCCATCAAAACATACCCGCAAACCACACGTCACATAAACGCGTTAAACGACAAGTATTCGTTAGTATTAGAACAATGTACTAACAAAGAATCATTGTCCCAAGTGAAACAAATCCATACCCATGTTTTAAAATGCTGTGATGTGGTAGATAAGGTGTTTTTAAGTACTAAATTAGTGTTTGCTTATGGGAAATGTGGGTCGGTTTTGGATGCGCGTAAGGTGTTTGATGAAATGTCTGAGAGAAATGTGTTTACTTGGAATGGGATGATTGGAGGGTGTTTGGGTAATGGTGAGGCGTTTGAGGCGATTGGGTTGTTTTTTGATATGGTTGTGGATGGAGTTGTGTTGGATGGGAGTAGTTTTACGTTGGTTTTTAAGGCGTGTGGTGAGGTTGGGAATTGGGGTTTTGGGGTGCAAGTTCATGGGTTGGCTGTTAAGATGGGGTTTATGAGTAACGTGTATGTGAGTAACTCGTTGATTGGGATGTATCACAGTGTAATGATTCAAATTCGTGAAAGTTTTGTTTGGGGAGATGAGTGGGAGAGTAGATGTTGTGTCCTGGAATTCAATTATTTCAGCTTATTCGGGTTGTGGTCAGTCTGCAGAGGCGTTGAGTCTGTTTAGAGATATGCTGATAGACGGGGTTGTGCCAAACACGTACACTTTTGTTGCCGCTCTTCAAGCTTGTGAAGAGTCGTCGTATCTGGTGTTTGGTAAGGAACTTCATGCTTATCTTTTGAAATCCGACCTTTATCAAGATAAGTATGTGGCTAATGCATTGATTGTTATGTACACGAAGTGTGGTAAAATGAAAGAAGCTGAAGGAATTTTTAATGATATGGATGAAAAAGATAGTATTACATGGAACTCGTTGCTATCAGGATTTGTTCAAAACGGTCTATATGATGAAGCCGTGGCTATATTTCATAGAATGCAAGTTATGGGTCAAAAGCCTGACCGGTATTCGGTTATAAGCATGATATCTAGTTTTGCTCATTTAGGAAGTTTGTCTAATGGTCTTGAAATTCATGCATATGCCATGAAAAATGGGATGGATTCTGATTTGCAGGTTTGTAACACACTTGTTGATATGTATGCCAAGTGTAGTAAAATGGACTATGCAGAATCCGTCTTTGAGAGGTTAAATTTCAGAGATAGCATTTCTTGGACTACCATTATTATGGCTTATGCTCAGAATGGATATCCATCAAGGGCATTAACGTTGTTTCGTGAAGCTCAAATGGATGAAATAGAAAGTGATCCTATGTTGATTTCAAGCATTCTGCATGTTTGTAGTGAATTGAAGTTAAGTTATTTTGTGAAAGAAGTTCATGGTCGAATAATACGAAAAGGCTTATGTGATATCATCCTCGAGAATCAAGACCCTGACCTGATTCGACCAACACAAACTTGACAGAAACTGGAACTAAAAACACCACGCAAATAACTAGAACAAGCTTTCTAATTAATCAGAAAAGTATTGGCTTACAAAAGCGATATTGAATGCGTACACAAACCACATGCTAGGTTTGTGTTTATATAGGGAATAGAAACATGCTTTCCTAATCCTACTACAAGTCTAATAAGATAAAGATAATGATAATCCGACATTCCCATGGGCTTGGTCTATATCTGCTGCGTGGTCGTTATCTTACGATGTCCCATGGGCTCGGGTCGACATTAGCCCAACAATCACCCCAATTTCGACTCGAGATAAGGAGGTCTTCAACTCCGAGTAACTCTTGCATTTCCTTGAACTTAATCCTTGCGAGAGCTTTTGTCGAATATCGACGTTGCAAATCACCTCTTACAAACTCGACTTGTACTTGGTCTCTTTCAACACACTCTCGGATAAAATGATAACGTGTGTTTATATGCTTGCTTCTCCCGTGAAAGACCGGATTTTCATAAGTGCAATAGCCGATTTGTTGTCAACAAATAAGACCACCACTCTTTCTTCCATTCCGGTTATTTCACTCAACAATCCACGTAACCATATCCCTTGACACGCGGTGAGGTTGCGACCATGAACTCGGCTTCACAAGGCGATAGAGCCACCGTGTTTTGCTTTTGTGAGCACCAGTGATGGGTGATTTACCTAGATAAAATACGTGCCCAGTTGTGCTTCGACCATCATCTTGGTCCATAGCAAAACTACTATCACTAAACCCCACTAACTCCTTGGTTTCTCATGGTTATATCGCACTCCAAAATTCAAACTACCTTGGATGTACCTTAGTATTTGTTTCACACCGCCATATGTGATTCTTTTGGTTCTTGCATGTAACGACTAACCAAACCAACCGAATAAGATAAATCGGTCGAGTGTAGTAAATACCTTAAACAACCAACTCGTCGTCTATACAAAGTTGCATCAACGGTTTTCCTTCCTTATCCATGCTTAACTTCATTCCGTGTTCTAATGGACATTGAGTAGAATTCGCTTCATGCATCCCAACATCTTTCAAGATCTTCTTTGCATAGCTTTCTTGACTTATTGAGATACTCGAATCCTCTTGCTTTACTTCAATGCCAAGATAATAGCTCAATTTTCCCAAATCACTCATATCGAACCTTTCTTGCATTTGTCTCTTAAATTCACCAATATCGCTAAGCTTGAACCGGTTACTAGAGATCATCTACATAGACCGCAATAATCAAGATTGACTTGTTTGTTTTCTTCACATACACCGCTTGTTCGTGTTGGCATCTTTTGAAAGACATTTGCTCGAGTTCTCTATCAAGTTTTGTATTCCACGCCTTGGTGCTTGTTTAAGTCCATAAAGCGCCTTTTTCAACTTGTAGATCTTCCTTTCTTCTCCTTTCTTCACGAACCCCTCCGGTTGTGTAACAAACACTTGCTCTTTAGTTCTCCATGTAAAAAGCCGACTTTACATCCAAATGATGTAGCTCCCATGCTTCTTTCGCGGCAATGAGATCAATAAGCGTATCGTTTCAATCCGTACTACAGGCGCAAATACCTCGTCATAGTCAATTCCTTCTTTTTGAGCATAACCCTTTACTACTAAGCGAGCTTTAAACTTATTAATTGAACCATCCGGTTCTTTTAATTTTGAACACCCACTTTAGTCCAATAGGATTAACATTACCGGAGCTTGACTAATTCCCATGAATCATTCTTCTCGATAGACTCAATCTCTTGTTTCATAGCAACCATCCACTTGCTTGAGACTTTTGCTTCTTGGAACGTTCTTGGTTCATCATCTTCAATCAAAAGTAGATTTTGATCTTCATTAGCACCGAGGTTCTTGAACTAGACCCGTAATAAAGTCTTTAAATCTAGTTGGCGTATTTGAAACCCTGAAGAACGCCTCATAATTGGTTGAGTTTCGTCACAAGATTAGGGTCATTCCCGCCTCGAATTGAACTTCATGTTCGGTATTGACGGTTGATTTTCATTAACATCATGATGATTTTCATCATCTTGATCTTCTGCCTCAACTTCATTGGTCACACTTTGGGTTAACAAATCCATGACCGTATCAATAGAACCGTGCCATTCTATAATAAACATACCGGGTTTAGGCTCGTGTGTTTCGCTTCCGAGAACATACTTCCACCAAGTTCCTCATTAAACTCCGCATCACGACATACCACTATCTTCTTTAGTTTTGGATTGAACGATTGAAAACCTTTTGTACTGGCTCGTTTCCGATGTAAATGAGTCGTGTTGACCGATCGTCTAACTTTTGTAAATATGGCTTGGTTCCCGTTGCATAAGCCACACATCCAAATACCAGTAAACCCTCAAGTTAGGCTTTTTCCTTTGAAAGCCTCGTATGGAGTTTGATTAACTAGAGCTCGAGTTGAAACTCTATTAATCAAGAATGTAGCGTGTCTAACTCCTTGACCCACATGTAGTTTGGTACATCTCGTGCTTTCAAGATACTTCTAGTCATTCCATAAGAGTGCGGTTTCGCCTTTCCACGACTCCATTTTGTTGCGGTGTGTAGGGAGTGGTTAGATGTCTTGTTATACCTCGTTTTCACAAAAGTTGGTAAATTCTTTTGAAGTGAACTCACCTCCTCTATCGGTCCTTAGGGTTATAATCTTCTTTCCGACTTCTTCTCAGCTAAAGCTTTGAACTTTTGAAGTATTCAAATGCCTCACCTTTTTCCTTCAAGGTAAAAGTCCACATAAACCGTGAAGTCATCAATAAGAACAAATATGTACTGTTTAGGTACTATGGATGGTGGAGAAATTGGTCACATAGGTCGGCATGTATAAGTTGAAGAGGATGTGTTGCCTTAAATTTTGCGGCTTTAGGAAGCGCCTTCTTGGTTTGTTTTCCTACCAAACAAGATTCACACAACTTGTTCTCTTGATGAATTATTGGCAACTTTTCAACCATGCCCTTCCTTGCCATTAATTCCATCGTCTCGAAATTAATGTGACCCATCTAGCATGCCATAACCAAGCATCATCTTCCATCTTTGCTTTGAGACACACGGACTTCCAACTTGGAGCTTAATCTTGTAAAGTCTATTACTTGTTCTAGGAACCTTCATCAAAAGCTTGCCATCCGAGTCACGCATAGTAAGAAGGTTACCTTTCATGCGAATGTCACATCCGCCTTGATAGCTTGCCCAAGACTAATTATGTTGCTTTTTAGCTCGGGTGGTAATAGACTCCGGTGATTAACCGTTGCTCTCCGTTTTCCCTTCAATGATTATCGAACCCTTTCCTTTTATCTCGATGTAGGAGTTATCACCAAACTTCACTCTGGGAGATATTCTCATTCAACTCGAAAAGTATTCTCGGATCCCGTCATGTGATTACTTGCTCCATTATCCAAATACCAAGTGTCTTCCTCGTTTGGCTTAGTATTCAATTGGTTTGGGATAATCTTTTCTTCATTCAAGAAAACTACTTCTTGAACTCTTTTCATCATGAAAAGTGTCGGGTCATCATCATCCTCCGTTTTCAAAGGTTTGCTTCATGCTTTTTCTTTTGTACACTTCGTTCGGGACAATTAGAAGCAAAGTGACCATATTCATCACACCTAAAGCATTGAATCTTTGAAAGGTCTCGACTTTTGTTCTTCTTTTGATCCGTCTTGCTCCCGGAGTTGTTTTGGTTTCCACGGTTGTGGTTATTAGCTTGACCACTACCACGAGATTTGTTTTGAGAAGAAAAGTTTTGACCTTCTGGTTGCCATTAGAAATTCCTTCCTCGACCTTTCTTATCATACTTTTCACCCTTCCGAACATCAACTTGCCTTGATCTTGATGGTGTCAACACCCTTCATTCTTCCTTCAAAAGCTTTCAACCTTCCAATTGCTTCTTGAAAGACATTTTATTCAAGTCCGCAAATTGTTCTATTGAGGCAACAATTGCAACATACCTATCCGGAGCGGATGCAAGTAACTTCTTAACAAGTTTCTTGTCTTCATAAATTGTTCCCAAGCTATTTACTTGATTACAATTTTGCCCAACCTAGCCATGAAGTCATCGATTGATTCATTGACTTTCATCTTTAAAGATTCGAATTCCGTCTCAAGGTTTGCAACCTCGCGTCTCGAACCGTTCAACACCCACATACCGGTCTTCAGCTCCCAGTTTCTTTGGTGTGTTGAATTGTGAAACTTGAAAGACAAGTTCTTACGGAATCGCTGGAAGAATAACGCCACCGCCATGTGATCTTGCTTAGCAACAACTTGTTCCTTCCCACAGTTCCAATGCATCTAGTATTCCATGGACTCGAATACGCTTTAACTCTTATTGCCCATATGTTATAGTTCGTGCTTGTTAACATTGGACATTGAAGAGCCGTTTAGAATGTTCAATTGGTGGTTGACTCGACTCGCCTTGCACCATCCTTCTTGAGCGTCTTTTGTAAGTTACCGGTAGTTGGATTATCTTCCGGCCCTAGAAACACGCTTGTTTTACTTCTTGCCTAAGTAAACCAAGTTAAAGTTTGAAACTTTATTCACTTCTTGCTTAAGTCGAAACCTTGTAAAACCTTTGTGTTTGACAACTTTGGTAAACCTCGCTAGTCGATTAACCTTGAAGCCAAGTCGATCGAACCTTGGTCAAAGCGCACAAGATCGATCTCACACCGACGACTGCACAAGATCGATCACCGACCTTGATAACTCAGCTTGTTAGTCGACTTCTGGCTTATGGGAACTGGTCGACCAACCGGACTTGGAACCCTTTAACCGATGATTCTTGGTTTAACCTATTGATTGATCATTGGAAAACCCTTGTGATCGATCGATTATTGAACCTTGCTCTTGATACCAATTCAAGACCGGACTGATTCGACCAACACAAACTTGATGAAACCGGAACTAAAAACACCACGCAAATAACTAGAACAAGCTTTCTAATTAATCGAAAAGTATTGGCTTACAAAAATCGATATTGAATCGTACACAAACCACATGCTAGGTCAGTGTTTATATAGGGAATAGAAACATGCTTTCCTAATCCTACTACAAGTCTAATAAGATAAAGATAATGATAATCCGACATTCCCATGGGCTTGGTCTATGTCTGCTGCTGTGGGTCGTTATCTTCTGATGTCCCATGGGCTCGGGTCAGACATTAGCCCAACAGAGAATACACTTGTTAATACATACAGTAAATGCGAATGCATAGATTATGCCACTCGTGTTTTTAAAAACATTAAGGCAAAGAATGTTGTTTCTTGGACAATCATGATGTGTTGTCTTGTACAAAATGGACTTGCAATTGAAGCTCTAGATGTTTTTATTTCGATGAAAGAAATAGAGATTGAACCCGATTCAGTTTCACTACTCAGTCTACTATCGGCTGTTTCAGATTTATCTGCATTAAACAAAGGAAAAGAAATTCACGGGTATTTATTAAGAAAAGAGTTCATTCTTCACGGGCCAATTGTAAGCTCTCTTGTGGATATGTATGCTTCTTGTGGATCTTTAAAGAATGCAGTTAGCGTGTTTAATTGCATTGAGGTCAAAGATATAGTCTTGTGGACTAGCATGATCAATGCATACGGAATGCATGGGCTTGGGAAAGAAGCGGTAAGTTTATTTAACCGAATGGTGGCCGATAAAATTATTCCTGATCATGTAAGTTTCTTGGCAATTCTTTATGCTTGTAGCCATTCATCATTAATTAACGAAGGAAAAGCGTTTTTTAAATCAATGGTAAATGATTATAATCTGAAACCATGGCCCGAACACTATACGTGTATGGTTGATCTTCTTGGCCGTGCTAATAATTTAGAAGAAGCATTTGTTTTTGTTCAAAACATGGACATGAACCCAAATGTTGAAATATGGCGTTCGCTTCTTGGCGCATGCAAGGTCCACAATAACATCAAATTAGGTAACTTGGCGGCCAAGAAGCTTCTGGAATTGGATTCAGACGATATAAAGAATTATGTTCTTGTATCAAATTTTTATGCTTCATGTAGCCAATTGGAAGATCTCGAGTACCCAAGAAAGAAAATGAGACAAAAAGGTTTAAAGAAAGACCCTGGTTGTAGCTGGATCGAGGTTAAGAACCAAGTTCATGTTTTTACGGTGAGGGACAAGTCTCATCCAGAATCCGATATAATCTACAATAAGTTAGCTCAAATTAACGATACTTTAAAAAGGTTGGAAGGATATACGGAGTTAGATAAAGCGGAAATGTTAAACGGGCATAGTGAAAGATTGGCTATTGCTTATGGATTACTACAAACCAGTGAAGGAACCCCAATACGGATCACAAAGAACCTTCGTGTTTGTGATGATTGTCATGCTTTTAGCAAGCTAGTATCAAAGTATTTTGAATGTGAAATTATTGTTAGAGATGCCAACAGATTTCATCATTTTGGATTTGGCGTGCTCTTGCAAAGACTTTTGGTGAAAAACATTGTAATATCATGCAATTTGGTGGTAAATTGCTGTGATCTTTAGCCACCCCGCCACCAGCCCACCAGGACATAAGGAGTTGCTTTGTTACATGAACATAATAAACAGAAGTTACAACCAAGCAATGGTTTGTAAAGCAATGGACCAGGTTTGTTCTTTAAAGACTTACATTATAATTGGGTTGATTTGGGTTATGATTAATTTGGACCAATGGCTTAAGCTTACTGATTTGACTAAAAAGCAAATAGGTCAGGTCAAATGGGTCGAATAAGTTTAACATCCCAAGTGGCATTTCAATGAACAAAAACCTCCTAAATGGTTTTATTTAAAAATTTATTATTTTTATACTAAAATATTCTATAATTACATTATTTGTTGGCCAATCCAACATGATCCACCACACATTGACTCCAAGAAGTTACTTGTTTTGACCCGTAACTCAACCTGTTTGATCCCCTCCAGTCGCCACCTTTAACAAATACTTTGTGATATTTACTTATTTTAGGTATGTCGACACCAAGTAATGACAAGAGCTTGTTATAGGTTGTGTCGTTTGAAGTTGCAGCATGCCCATATGCGATCTCAAGAGTTACATGACGGTGTGTAGATGCTAATTATAGAATTTAGTAATACTTGTTTAAGTGAGTTTAAACATGTTTGACTCATTTGATCTCTTGCATTTTTAGACAGCGCTTTGAACTTTACCCGTTTGATTAATTGGAGATAAAGTCTAACCAAAATCGACCCATTCTTATTCTTCTCATTTTAGTTTTTCTTTTAAAAGAAACTTTCCCTAAATTATGATACTAATTTGTTTGGATGTATATTTTCTTACTTTTGGAAAAAGTTGCAACAAACTATGCATACCCTGCTTAAGATTCCTACTGTCTGGTGGTTCTCTAATCTTGGTCCAGTTATAATTGCAGCCAACCATATAGTTACTACACTTGGACATTTAGTTAGCCTAGGATCTATAGTTGGATCTTCTACAATTACTGAACCCCTCTTAAAGCTGCTGTATTGTGATGATAGTAGTTATTGATGAAAATGGTTAGGGCAGGGCTGTGGGCTGGAGGCTGGACCATGCCATTACTGCATGTGGGCTGGTGCTTTTATATCATTTTAGCATACCAAGATCATCAATCAAAGAGAGATATAAAGATTCACTTTGAACTTGGTGAGTTGTCATCTCCCTTGCTTTTTTTGGCAAAATCATGTTTCATAGCAATGATTTGATAAATCCATTGTAAAGAGCTAAAAAACTTATTATCAGAATATTTTCACTTGGTTGAAAATTTGGTTTTAATTTTAGAAAATAGCAACGTCTTAAGGAGCATAATTTTTAACAAAGCTTGCTATGATTGGTTACAGAGTGAATTTCTTGTATTTTTGGGTAATTACTAGATAATTTAAATGTAGAAATACTCTTTAAGTTTTAACAAAAATAGCCTTCAATTTTATTTTTATAGATAAAATAAGGATAAATGGGTATCCATGAGTCTATGACAGTCTGAATCTGTAAATAAAAAACAAAGAGGACACTTGGGAAAGCAAATCTAACAGGAAAGAAAGGACCACTCTACCTTTGCTATACACAGAACCTATGTTATGTTTATATACTACCTACACTCTGCTTCAATTCACTCATGATTTACAGTTGAACATTTACTGTCTTGTTTACTCGTTATCAGCTTTTTTCTTTATCACGGACTGACCTAACCAAGAGATATACATGGTTCTTAATTTCACACATTTGCACATGCATACCTTCCTTTATTGTATACCATGTATAACCCATAGTATTTTATGTCCCCAACTATGCATACATTACAAAGGTTGAGGTATTTGTATAATTCAAAAGGAAAATGATTTGGGCACAATTATGTGTTTAAACATCGCCTAAACATACGTGGCATGATCACGATGGTTTGTGAAAAGTCGTCCGATCAGTATATGATGAATGATGCCATTATCTTTAAGCGCCCAATCACTACTCAATTCAAAATAAGGTAGTTGAATATAAATTTCCCACACTACCATTTGTGTTGCTAACATATTGATCACACTGATTGATCCAAAAGAGGTTGTATACATACAGGTGTGATCGAATCGAGTTAAATAGAAGAACTAGTAAGCAAGCTCGTCGAACCTTAAATCAAAGTTTCGGCCACACAACAAACCTTAAACCAAACAATGTCAGCAACACAACTGTAGAATACTAGAAATCATAACACACGTAAATCTTATCTATTCAGCCGAATTTTAGAGTTAGAGAGAGAAAGAAAATGCGAGTTCAAGCTTTGAGAAAGAAAGTGAAGTATATTAGCTTAGTAGCAAATGAATCTCCAACCCTTTCTCATGGAGGAAAAGGGTATTTATAGTTCTTACAAAAACGCCTCTAAACGGGCTATGGAGCGGGCATACAGTGGGTAAAGACCCGACCCGACTCTATGGATGATACGATAACTAAACGTTTACTATTAAAACTACGAGCTAATTTATGCTAGATGATACTCGGGGTGACCGAGTCTTTCACATGAATTATCATATTCCTAACAATCTCCCCCTAAGGGAGGTCACCCCGAAAATTACAATTTGAATTCTAGCATTCTATTACATGAATTTAATTTCCTAGCTCGTAGTCTTTGATTCTTCAAAGTCCGCAATCTTTGTACTTCCAGTAGTGATCTTTTGATGAATGTTCCTTTGGCTTGGGTGATCTTTGAGCTTTCATCGAGATCATCAGCCACCGTAAATCTCCAACTCATCCTTTGTAGTATAGCCTCCATGTGATGTTGTGGCTTTCGGACCGATATGCTCACTTTTCTGGATCGTGATATTTTGCATCAGAGTTGCGGAAGCAGTGTTGTACGTATTTCAATTACCATGATTTCTTTGATTGTGAATGTGAAGTGTGAGCATGTGGTTATGAATTGACATCTCATAGGCCATCAGCTGCAACCGTCGGGGATTCCTGCAAACAACAGTTAACAATAAACAAACGAAAGTGTCTTTGTTCACTTCGTTGAATAGGGTTGCAAGAACCACGGTTCCCGTTGATCGAGATAAATCTTGCCTGTGATCGTAGAATTCAAGAATCTCCTTGACGGGTTTCGTACCGTATTAGTCGTTCTCAAACCGGGCGTCTCAAAGCAGACAACACGGAGTGAGTGAACCAGCGAATTGGGATTCACCGATTAATGAGAAATTGATTTGAAAAACAGTAGCGTATTGCTGGATAAAGAGTTTTTGCAATACGACGAAAGTTTTATGAGGAACATCAAGTTTCAATCACAAATACTTATGTTTGAAAATTTATGCGCAGTCGATGTGCCCGAAAACAATTGTTGAGCACATCGAAGGGTTTTCCAAAAGCATCCGTCAATTCATTTACTGGAACAAGGTTGATTTAAATGCGAATCGCCCCATCATTGTTTTTCAAGTTTGATCCATGAATGATCTCACATATCACCCACCAAGAGCTTGTTTGATGTTTGCTCTAGAAGGATTTCCATCTTCATTGTGAATACTATCGTATCACTCGGATGTTCTGGCAATACCACGAGGATAATGTGTAGGACTCTTAATGTATATTTTCTTACTTTTCACGGTGTATAAAACAACAATCATATTATAACTGTGACCTAATGATATTTATGGATGATCTCTTGGCTCTAGACTCAATAGTACATTTTAGTAGTCGGAGACTGGAGCGGTGTCTCCTGTTTCAATATCAACATGACTCGTAATGAGCGGTCGGTAGGTTATGCAGGGTTCCTCGTTAGAATGAAACAAGTCCTTTTAAGAGAACTTGGTGGTTAGAAGGTTTAGTCGCACACGTCACCGGGTCCATGACGTCTTGTCCTCAATACCGATTTTATCTTAGTAATGACCCGAAGCATATGAATTAAACCCGTTTCATCCTAAGGTTGAATATTTGAGGGCTATTTCTTTTCACCCTTTATCTTTATTTCTTTTCATTCTTCAACCTCTTGTTGACATCGAGACTTCATCACTAGTACCTTGTTGGGTTTGTTCCAAGATTAGCTCCATCTCGATCGACACTCTTCCCTTATTATCACTTTCTCTTTTTTAATCATACCTAAGGACTTCTACTGACTAGTGGATTGTCCTCGGTAGATCCTCCGCTCTGGCGGGATCGTGGAACGGATACCTAACCTTACCATCCTTATAAATCCAATAAAGTAAATGCAAGGTCACCATATGGTACGTTTCTCCGCCTTAAAACCAATTGAAAATCAATCAAGGTACTTGTGATATTTGATATCAAAGCATTTGTACCTCAATTGTTTTTGATCTTTCAGAAATGCTCCCCCTCAATATGTGTATCTGTATTTGAAATTGTTTAGCACATTGAGAGAGGAGTGCCTGGTTGAGTCTTAAATAAGCACACATTTTTTTTACCAGATTTTAATATTTAAATCACATTCTCACCCCCGATCAAAAATTTCATACCTTTTGAGATTTGTAATCTCAATTGATTTAAATAAGTTAGAAAATTTAGAAGAAAATGTGGTCTGACTTAATATATAATGATAATAGAACATTACAATGCTCCCCTTCAATCTATGAGGGAGAATGTTAGTGTCAGGTATGATAAGATTTAAAGATTTTTGAATAAGTTAAATAATCATACACTGACACATAACAACAAATATTTATTCACTACTTATAATGTACAAAGAGACTCGTTTGATGATATAAAATTTGAAATCACTCTCCCCCTCAATCGATGACCCGTTTTCTATTAAAGAGTCAGAGTCATTGATTTAGTGGCAAATTTTATGAATAATATAAGTCCAAGCGATTTTCAAACAACACGTTACCACCATGTGAAACACATAGATAGAAAAGTATTTGTTTAGGAACAACCGTCTTTTTGGCGACATGCTTTCCTCATTTTGAAAATCGGGTTACTTATCTGAAATGATAGCAAGCCATTTAGGCATGTTTTGAAAAAAAAATTGAACTTCTGTTCGAACTTCATTTAAGGACCCATGTCATTATTGAATGACATTACTAGGACCGCAGATGTTATCGATGCCAGAAGACATGCCTTGAAAAACTATTTTTGGTATTTTAAATTTTTCTGATTTTTATGGTTTTTGATGGTTTTATATTTTTCTATTTTTCTTTTTGGTTTAAAATATGTACAAATGATACATGAAGCAACTCCATTATTCCTCATCCTCTTCCTGTAGACTTTGAGTGTTTCTGGCTTTAGACTCTTCATACCAAGTTGCAAAAGAATAAATTGAAACCGTTCTCTTGGAAGAGCTTTAGTGAAGATATCCGCTAGCTGGTACTCAGTCCTTACGAAGTAAAGTTCAACCACACCGTTCTTAACTTGTTCCCTGATGAAGTGATGTCGGATATCGATGTGCTTTGATCGAGAGTGCTGGACATTGTTGCAGCAAAGTGCTATGGCACTTTTGTTGTCACAGTACAGAAGAATCTTGTTTTATGCAAAGCCATATTCCGAGAGTTGGGATCTCATCCATAAGATTTGAGCACAACATGCAGACATAGCAATGTATTATGACTCTATGGAAGATATGGATGTATTCATTTGCTTCTTTGAAGACTAGCTCACTAATTTATCTCCTAGAAATTGAGCACCTCCCGACGTACTTCAACGTGTATCTTGATACCCTGCATGGCCAGCATCTGCATAGGTTGTTAGTGCCATGGCGGTGTCCTTCGAATACTAGAGTCCCATATTAATGGTTCCTTGGAGATACCGAAAGACCCGCTTTACCGCTTCAAGGTGTTTTTTGGTAGGCTTAGCCTAATACCGAGCACACATGCATACAACAAATAGAAGATCTGGTCTACTGGCAGTGAGATACATCAGGGATCCAATCATACTACGAAACTTAGTTTGATCAACCGGGATCCCAGAGAGGTCCTCATCCATTTTGTTCTCTCCACCATGGAAGTGTCAATAGGGTCACTTGAATCAAATCCAAATTTCTTTAAAATTTCATTAGCATATTTAGATTGATTTATAAAAACGCCTCCGGGACTTTGAGAAATTTGTAATCCTAAGAAAAACAAAATTTGTCCCATCATAGACATTTGGAATTTAGAACTCATCTCATTTGAAAAACGGTCCCATTCCATGGGATCGGTTGAGGCAAAGATGATATCATCAACATAAATTTGAACATGAAGTAAATGTTTGCCTATTTTCCGAGTGAATAACGTAGGATCAACAACACCTTTGTAGAATCCGTTTACCAGAAGGAACTTTGACAAAGTGTCGTACCATGCCCTAAGTGCCTGCTTTAAGCCTTAAAGAGCCTTTCTCAGACGATAGACATGTGTAGGACGATCAGGGTCCATAAATCCTTCTGGTTGACTGGCATATACTTCTTCATTCAGTTCGCTGATTAGAAAAGCAGTTTTCACATCTATTTGGAAGACCATCATATTCTTGCTAGTAGCATTAGCGAGAAAGATTTCGATAGCCTCTATACGAGCAACCGGTGCGAATGATTCCTCAAATTCTATCCCCTCCTCTTGACGATATCCCTTAGCAACAAGCCGTGCCTTATTTTTCAGAATGTCACTGTGCTCATCTAGTTTCACTTTATAGATCCACTTAAGAGCAATAATCATTACACATTCTGGAGGTGGTACTAATTCCTATACTTCAAGTCGATCAAACTCATGAATTTCTTCTTGCATTGCATTAAACCAACAGTCTTCAGTGATAGCGGTCTCGAAATCTTTGGGTTCGACTTTGGATAGTATGGAATTATAAAAGCACCACAAGGCATTGGTGTTGTTTTCGTGTGGATATCGGACAAGAAGGGTTCCCAATAATGTTATCAATCGGGTGATCATTGGTGTGGAAAACTAGAAGGGGGGGTTGAATAGTTTTACCAATTAAAACTTCCTTTTAAACTATTTAGATCGACTTATGTCAATCTATTTGGTTGTGTGTGTTGGATGTTGATAAACAAGCATATAAAGATATGTAATGAGAAGATAAGAGTAAGAAGCACAAAACCACAACGCGAATATTTATAGTGGTTCGGCTACAAGGACACCTTCCTTGCCCTACTCCACTCCCCGAGTCACCTACTCGAGAGTTTGTAAACACTACACCAATCTCCTTATGGCGGAGAAGCCTTCACAACGCCGCCTACCCTTTTCCGTGCTAGGCTAACCACCGGTTCTTTCACCCAAGGTGAACCACACCTACACAACGTCGCCTACCCTTTATAAGGTACTAGGCTAAGTACCTAGTTCTTTCACTCCAAGGTGAACTACACCTTCACAACGTCGCCTACCCTTTATTAGGTACTAGGCTAAGCACCTAGTTCCATTGCAATGGAGGAACTACTACCACACTACACCAACGACTAATCCCAAAGGAGATCTACTCCTTTACAACATCATCAAGGATATCAATATCCTTGGATCTAATACTTGTACATCGAAACACACCATATCGAATGTACATCTAAGGCACCTTTCACTAATGCCTTTGACTAGATCTACAAGACACCTTTCACTAATGTCTTGTGTCTTCACTTCTAAGCACCTTTCACTAATGCTTCTAGTCTTGACTTCTAAGCACCTTTCACTAATGCTTCTTGTCTTGAATTCTAAAGCACCTACCACAAGTGCTTATGCTATAGACGATAGATACCCTTCACTAATATCTTCGTCTTGACACTTGAGACATCTTTCACTAATGTCTTCAACACTACACTTCTTTGAAGAAAGAAAGGAATCATCAACGAAGACTTGATGAGCCTTGATGATGAGGAAGCATGGAAACTCATGGACTTGAGCTTGCTCGGCTTCAAAGGTGGTGATCTTGCCTTTAAGAGGAACCTAAAGATCACACAAAACAAAACTACAAACATAGATCTCTTGGATCGAGGTTAGTGAGTTTTAACTCGGGGAGAAAGTGTGTTAGAAAGGGGTGAGAAATAATGAAGAAATGGCTCACTATTTATAGAGGAAAAATCTCTTGTTCCCGGATCCCACGGATCCTTCCACAAGGATCCGTCTGGCGTTAAGCTAGGGATCCGTGGGACGCCCCTTTACCCATGGGTATTTTGGTTATGGGTCATGGGTTGAACCATGGATCTTTGGCTAGATACAATGTATCTTTGAGTGCAATGCACTTGGTCACTGGGTATGGGTTGATCCATGGGTTATGGATATTATCCATGTATGATATAAGCATGATGTCATGCAATGGGTTATGGGTCAAGATCCATGGGTTATGGGCTTTGGGTTGTACCCAACTACATTCAATGTATTTGCCCAATGGGTTGTGATACTTAAGTTTCTACCCATTTATATTACCCAATATACTACATACTAGTTATGTGTATATTTTATCCAAATATGTAAACACTAGTTGTTGTACATATATATTACTAAATCATAAAATCACTTATACTTGTTTTAGTGTTTTATGTGAGAATGTGAATATGTTAGAAACTATAAGTTCAAACAATTTACGTATTTTATTTGTTTCGTTAAAATGATTTTACGTTTGTTATCGACAAAACATTAGAAGACCGTAAAATATAAATAAACGTTTTTACGGCTTATTTGTATTAACAATTGGTATATTTTATGAGATGTTCATGTGATTGAGGGTAGGGAACTGAAGTAGCCGTGTTAAGACTCCCTGAAGAAGATACCTCAGACAGAGAATCAGGAGCAAATATGTTCTCGAACGGGGCTTCTTCATGAGGAGCAAAAGGATTCACTTCTAAATAATTGTCTACTGCAGTGCTTTGATGTACGAAAGGATATTGAAGATTTAACGATGATGGTGAATGACTTGTGTTAATACAAATAAATCATAAAAACGTTTATTCATATTTAGCGATCTCTTTGTGTCTTGTTGATAACAAATATGAAGTTATCATAAGTAAAATTATAAGGATACATGTTATTTTTGTAAAGCAGTTATAGGTATAATCATTTAACATTAATTGTTGTAATAATTCATTTATCGTAATAGTTTATTAGGATGGGTAAAATCCATAACCCATGACCCATACCCATGTAGCATATCCATAACCCATGGAGCTAACCCATGACCCATTGACTAGATGCATTGCATCTTCTAGATACATTGTATCTATTTGGATACCCATGGTCCAAAGTCTATGACCCATGACCCATGACCCATAACCCATTTAGGGGGAGCGTCCTACGGATCCCCCAGTTTACACTGGACGGATCCCTCATGTAAGGGATCCGTGGGATCCGTGCAACAGTAGTGATTTTTTTGCCTATAAATAGCGAGCCATTTCTTCATTGTAACCAACCCTCTTCTTACAAACTCTCTCATATATTCTTTCATTCTTCTAATCTCAGATCTCTTGATCTATATAGTAGTTTTTCTTTCTTTTGTTGTGATTCTCACATAGGTCCTTCTCTAAGGCGAGATCACGAGATACTACAAGTCATCCAAGCAAAGGGTCCTTGATTGATTTGTTCCTCCACAAGATTTCTGTAGCAAAGATATTGTATTTTATATTTCACATAGTTGTTGTGTTATAGTTGTGTTGGTTTGGTCCTCCGTGTTAAGGACTCGGTATTTAGCTTTGTACCGAAAAAAGTGTAAGCGACGTTGTGAAGGCTTCTCCGCCACGTTGAAGGAGTTTGTTGACATAGTGCTTGAACTCTCGAGTAGGTGACTCGGGGAGTGGAGTAGGGCAAAGAAGGTGTCCTTGTAGCCGAACCACTATAAATCGGTTGTGTCATTTCTATCCTTTACTTTACTTGCTTTCGTTACTTACATATAGATCTATACTCTATCCATCCATACGATTTCACATAACATCGAATCTAAAGTTTTTGAAACTAAATTAAAATCGGCAAAACTATTCAACCCCCCCCCCCTTCTAGTTTTCCACAATTGGCATCAAGAGCTAAGTTTACAAAAGTTTAAAGTAAATAGTATTTTAAAAACTTTTCTGTTAATACAAATAAACCGTAAAAACGTTTATTAATATTTTGCGATCTCTTTGTGTTTTGTTGATAACATATATAATGTTGTCTTAAGTATAATTATAAGGATACATGTTATTTTTGTTAAGCATTTACATATAATCTTTTAAATACAAAAATGTAGTAACTAAAGCATTTGTTGTAATAGTTAATTAGGATGGGTAAAATCACAACCCATGGATCTTAACCCATACCCAAAGAGACTTGATACAATGTATACTTAGATACATTGAATCTAGATATAACCCATGGACCAACCCATGACCCATAACCAAAACCCATGGGCAAGAGGAGCGCTCCACGGATCCCTAGCTTTGTGCTAGCGGATCCCAAGTGGAAGGGATCCGTGGGATCCGTGTGAGCAGTGAGGAAATTTGCCTATAAATAGAGAGCCATTTCTTCATTCTAACTCACCCCTCTTCTTACTAAATCTCTCATACACTCTCATTCTCTTCTAACATATAGATCACTTGATCTAGAGAGTTGTTCTTCTTTTCTTTCTATTTGTGATCCTCATATAGGTCCTTCTCAAAGCGAGATCACGAGCATTCTACAAGTCATCCAAGCAAGGGTCCTTGATTGATTTGTCACTCCAAGATTTACATAGCGAAGATCTTGTATTTGATATTTCACATATTTGTTGTGTAATAGTTGTGTTGGTTTGGTCCACCGTACACGGACTCGGTATCTAGCTTTGTACGGATAAAGTGTAAGCAACGTTGTGAAGGCTTCTCCGCCAAGTGAAGGAGTTTGTTGACATAGTGCTTGAACTCTCGAGTAGGTGACTCGGGAGTGGAGTAGGACAAGAAGGTGTCCTTGTAGCGAACCACTATAAATCGGTTGTGTCATTTCTATCCCTTATCTTTGTTTATTTGCTTACATTATCATTAGATCTATCGTTCTCAACATCCATACGATTTCACATAATATCGAATCTAAAGTTTTGAAATCAACTTAAAATCGGCAAAACTATTCAACCCCCTTCTAGTTTTCCACAATTGGCATCAAGAGCTAAGTTTATAAAAGTTTTAAAATAAAATTGTATTTTAAAAACTTTTCGATCACTATGGGTTCGAAAATTATAAGGAAGGGCAATCTATGCAACGACCACCACTACTTGAAACTAATGGTTTTATATATTGGAAAATAGATTCGAAACATATGTGAAGTCTAAAGATATTGATCTTTGGTACATTATTGTTGAAGGTGATTTTGAGGCTACCTCAAAAGATGATAAAGGAAATTTAGTTCACATACCTCATGATAAACTAAATGATGAAATGAAGAAAAGCTTTCTAAAAATAGTGAAGCAAAAATGGTTTTATATAATGCTTTACCGAAAAAGGAATTCGAAAAGAATTTCTATGCTTAAAACCTCTAAAGAAATTTGGAATTCTTTAGTTGTAACTCATCAAGGCAACCAACAAGTTAAAAATAATAAACTGATCTATTTGTTCAACAATATGAACAATTTTCAATATCGGATGAAGAAACTATAGATCATTCATTTGCTAACTTTAATACTATTATTACATCTTTACAAGCACTGATGAATCCTTTTCTAGCCGTAACCATGTTAGGAGATATCTAAGGCACTTCCATCGAGTGGAGATCCAAGGTGATGGCAATCGAAGAGTCAAAAGATTTGACAATCCTCACCCCTCGATGAACTCATAGGCAACCTAAAAGTCTACGAGCTTGTCCTTGCTAAAGATTCCGAAGCCTCAAGGTGAAAGAGAAACACAAATCTCTTGCCCTTAAAGCCAAAAGGTTTCGAGCGATGAGGAGAGCTCATCTTCAAGTAGTGACGACGAAGAGTACGCTATGGCGGTGTGGACTTTAAAAGTTCTTTAGAAGAAAGAGTAGATACGTCAAACAACCGTAGATGACGATAAGAAAGGCTTTGGAAAAACAAAGAGGACGAAAAGCCAAAGGATGATCGTACTTGCTTTAAATGTGGGACCCAAACCACGTTATTAGTAAGTGTCCCAAACGGATGATCAAAAGGCATTCGTGAGCGGCACGTGGGGAATGAGCGACGAGGAGGACGAAGAAATTTGTCTCATGGCAAATGACGGGTATGTCACGAATACTATAGTAGTTCATCACTGATGACGACTCATTGCATAATGAATATGATAAACTATGCAATATTAGCTTAAAACTAATTAACAAAAACAAGCTTTTAAAGAGTCAAAACCAACGTTTAGATAAAGAAGTCATAGAATTAAAAGTAAAACTAAACGTTTGGAAAAGGGTAAAATAGCAAGTGGTGAATGTGAACTTTGTGTTCAACTTCAAACACTAGTTGATCATCTAGATTCTAAAATTGCTAGAATGAGTACAAACACCTTAGATACAATACTCGATGGTGTTTAAACCAAGAACAACCAAAAGGGTCTAGGTATACAACAACTTGATCCATCAACTAGTGAAAGTAAAGAAACAAAATTTGTTAAAGAATTAGAAAAACCAGCCATCTGTTGTGGCGGATCCCTGGATCCCCTAAAAGGGAACCGCTTAGTGTACAAACCGGATCCGTGGATCTGCTGTGACAACTAGTGGTAATAACATAGCCTCATCATCTAGAACCGAGTTCGTTATTGTAAATAGGAAGAAACCAACTCATGTCACCACTAGACATCCACCTCCAAAATTAATCCTACTTTTGCAAGAAACAAAGCACCATCTTTTCAAAACATAATGCATCTGGAGACCTAATAACGTTTATCCAAGAAGTAACCATCAAATGGGATGGAACCTAATATGCAAAACGGTTTCTCTTTTCAAAACTTTGCTCCATGGAATGCATACTCATCTTATCCATACATGTCTAACATGAATGGAATGTTTAACACTAATGGACCCATGAATAAATGGGACCAAACTTTGAGTTTATTATTGTTTTAGGTGTGCTTAAAGGTCGACCTAGACCCCAGATGAATGGGTCAAGGATAGCGGGTGCACGAGGCACATGACCGCAATAGGATCTATTCTCCACATATGAATCAGTAAATGGAGGTAATGTGGTGTTTGGAAATAGCAAAAGTAGAATCATCGGTAAAGGTACGGTTTCTAACAAATCTCTAACCATTAACGATGTGTGTCACGAGAAAACCTAAACTTTAATCTCTTAAGTATAGGATAAATATGTGATAAAAGTGCAATGTACTTTTACCGAAACCGTAGTAAGATACTTAAAATGGCATAACCATAGGAAGAGGAATTAGGAAACATGGAGTCTATGTCATTAAAATCGGTAATGAACCTAAAGACAAACTATGTCTTACCTCTATGGATGATACTTGACCTTATGGCATCGAAGATTGGGTCATGCGAATATGACTTCTTCAATCGCTTTCATCCAAAGATCTAGTAAGAGATCTACCTAAGTTAAAATATGAACATCATTTTGTGATGCTTGTAATATAGGAAAACAAGCTCACTCGAGTCATAAAGCTAAAAACATGGTGTCCACAACTAGGTGTCTAGAATTACTACATATGGATTTATTTGGTCCATCCGCTATCCAAAGTTATGGAGGCAACTACTATACTTTGGTAATAGTGGATGACTACTCTAGTATACATGGACAAAATTTTAAAGAACAAAGCGAAACCTTTAACTATTTTGAAATATTAAGCAAAAGATCCAAAGACAACTAGAAAACCCATAGTGTCTATTAGGACGGATCATGGTAGGGAATTCGATAATGAAGTGCAATTCGAGCTTTTGTGACGCTAATGGTATTACTCACAACTTCTCGGCTCCACGACTCCACAATCGAATGGGGTAGTAGAAAGAAAGAATAGAACCCTTCAAGAAATGAGTAGAACCATGTTAACGAACAATCCATACCTCAAAATTTTGGTGTAATGTTGTTGATACCTCAACGTACATACTCAATCGAGTCTTAATTAGACCAATCTTAGGTAAAACTCCATATGAGTTACTCCGGGCAAAAGCCTACTTTAAATCATTTTAGAGTCTTTGGAAGCAAATGCTTCATTCTTAACACTAAAGATTACCTTACAAAATTTGATCCTAAATCAACCGAAGGTATCTTTCTAGGTTACTCGCCTAATAGCAAAGCTTCGTCATATTAAACAAAGAAACAATGAAGGTAGAAGAGTCATTAAACATAAAATTTGATGAAAGTCCACCCAAACCCTCTCCACCTCTTGTCGATGACGAGATCATAGAAAGTGAAGCTATTGTAATTAAGAAAAGATAAGCGAAGAAGAAGAACCTTCAATTAGTGAAATCACAAACATTAAAGAGTCCAAAGATCACCCCGTAGATAAGGTCATAGGAAAGCTAAACGAACGAACATTAAGGTCTCAAGTTCAAAACCTAAGTAGCTTATTTTGTTTTGTTTCAACTATAGAACCTAAGAACACACAAGAAGCCATAAAAGATGAAAGTTGAGTAATGGCTATGCAAGAAGAATTAAATCAATTTGTTTCTAATGATGTCTGGACACTTGTCCCTCCACCTAGTAATCAAACCATAATAGGAACAAAATGGGTGTATAAAAACAAATTTGATGCAAACGGAGTAGTATCTAGGAACAAGGCTAGACTCGTTGCCCAAGGGTATAACCAACAAGAAGGAATAGACTTTGATGAGACCTATGCCCCGTGGCTAGATTAGAGTCTATAAGAATACTTCTGCGTATGCTTGTGCTAATGATCTAAAGCTTTATCAAATGGATGTCAAAAGCGCTTTTCTAAATGGTCTTATTAATGAAGAAGTATATGTAGCTCACCTCAGGGCTTCATCGATTTTGAAAAACCAAACACGTTTATAAATTAAAGAAAGCTCTTTATGGTCTTAAACAAGCTCCAAAAGCTTGGTATGATAGACTCAAGTCCTTTTAATTAAACATAACTATACCATGGGGTTAGTTGACAACACACTTTTACTAAGAAAAAGGAGTCACACATAATCATAGTACAAATATACGTAGATGATATTATATTCGGATCCACTTGTCAAGACATGTGTGATGATTTCTAAAATCATGCATGACGAGTTCGAGATGAGTATGATGGGAGAACTTAGTTTCTTTCTTGGTCTACAAATTAAACAAGTAGAAGATGGTATCTTCTTCAATCAATCTAAATACATCAAGGAGATGTTAAAAAATTTGGTCTAGAAGAGTCGAAACCAATTAGGACACCCATGTCATCCGACACCAAACTCACAAAAGATGAAGACGCGAATCCGTAGATAATACTAAATATCGTGGCATGATAGGTAGTCTTCTCTACCTCACGGCAAGTAGGGCCGGATATCATGTTTAGTGTCGCCTATGTGCTAGGTTTCAAGAAAACCCCAAAACTTCACACCTAGAAGCCGTAAAAGAATTTTTAGATACATTAAAGTACAACACAATTAGGATTATGGTATCCTAAGGCACGGGTGTAGAAACAATTGTATATCAGATTCGACCATGCAGGGATTACGTTGATAGAAAAGTACAAGTGGAGTGTGTACTTTCATGGGATGTTGTTTAACATCATGGTTTTCTAAGAAACAAACGGCTCTAGCAATATCAACAACCGAAGCCGAGTACGTCTCGGCAAGAAGCATGCCAACAAGCACTATGGATGAAACAAGCGTTAGTAGACTCGACATTCATCTAAGCGACATAGCCATTCTATGTGACAACAAAGGTGCCATCGACTTAAGCAAGAATCCGGATTGCATTCTCGCACCAAGCATATAGAGATTCATCACTTCTTAAGAGACAATGTTCAAAAGGGGGAACATTTCTATTGAGAAAGTAGCATCCGAAGATAACATAGCCGACGTCCTCACCAAACCGTTGAGGCGGAACAATTCAACCTACTTCGTCTTGGTCTTGGTTTAATGGAACACATCGTAATTTATTTTGACTCTACAAGGTATGTAAACACTAGCCTTCTTCCTTCCGAGTCTAGGATCTCTATTTCACACACACTCACAAACAATACGGAATTTTCAAAACCCAAAGATAAGTTTTTTTTTTTTTTTTTTTTTTTTTTTTTCCCACTTTTATATACACATTTTCAAAGAAACCTACTTTCACAATGTTTTCTAAAAGGATGATACCTTCCGTATCAATTTCACAAAAGCAATTTCACGTTTAGGACAAATCGCTTTTTCATTATTAATACAAAGTAAAACCCGTTTTCATTGCATCTCATGTCTTTTGAATGCTAAAGGGACACATAACTAATATGTGTTTTGGTACATTCATTTACGCTACAATGAATTAGGAGCATTGACGACACAAGATTACGTACTCATGTACTAAATATGTGTTTTCGGGTTATCTCAATAGGATACTTTTTATACTTCTAGTTTAGTTTTATTTCTTTTTTAGAATTCGAGATAACCGCAACTCCAAATAGTTTGCATATAGGCACACAATAGGCAAAAATATTTCCAAAGGAGAATTTTGTCTTTGAAACACTGGACCCACGGATCCCAGCCTTCATCTTGGATCGAATCCTCAAGGAAGGATCCGTGGGATCCGTATATCTGAAGTTGTTTTCAACTTCTATTTTTGTCACTTTGGATATAAAATCCACATTTGCTTCATTTTGGGAGTATGCTATTTAATGCTTGTGTTCTCATGATCACATGCCTTGAATTCATATCTAATCATTAGATTTTAATCCACATTTGGGTCAAGCATTCATTACAATATGTTGGTTTTATATATATAACTCCCAAATGCTTGCATACTCCATCTCCTTCTCACAAACACACTTCATCATGTCATCCAAAAACCCTTTAGAGAAACATCTAGTACAAACAATCATGATATCCAAACCTTTGTACTTCCATCATCCAAAATACCACAATCAAATGCTAGGATATCCGCACGGATTAGTATCCGATCTTGTTGTTTAGCAAAACCAACCTCAAATGATTCATCCTCGAATAACTCACCACAAGATGCTTCCATTATAGCACCACCCTCATCACCAACAAGTACACCAACTTCATCACCACCTAAAATAACTCTTTTGGAACTCCTTAGGACTCCAACAAGATCTACCCAACCTAAAGAAAATAAATAGTCTTTCCACACCCCCACATCACCAAATACTATTTTTCAAGATCTTGAAACATCACCACCTCTAGCTCCCATCACATTACAAGAACATCTAGGTTCTTTTCCACCACCACGCATACAAACATTCCGGTTTTGATCCATATTTTCCTATTTTTCCACCACAACTTCCGTGCATAACTCAAATCAAAACAACCCGAAAACTTCGCACTCCTTACCCACATCATTTACATTGTGAACATTGCCAATCCACTAGGGAAATTGCAATAGAAGTTAGGAAGAAATGCGTTTCATACTCAACCTCATCCTTGATCGCATCAATACCATTACTCATCAAAACCTCCATCCATAACCTTATGCAAGCATGGAAGGAATCTCTACTACTATTTTTCACTTTTAATATCTTTTGTCATTTTCGAGAACAAGTCTTGTTCTTATTTTTACATGCTTGTAAGTGGCTTAACTACCACTACAATTTGTCGTTTTATTACAAGGCCTTGTTTACATACCTTGGCTCCCTATCTTGTTTCTAACAACCATAAGATCATTTAAGCATGTTACTAACTTTCTTTTGTAGATTTTTTCTTCTCTTGGCGCCCAAACTAGGGGAGCTACCGTCGGGGGGAGTAAGAAATCGTGAACTACTTTTTCCTCAAGGTTAACTTTTGTTTCGACAAAAAGGGAGAAAGTAAACTTATGAGCTTTCAAAACTTACATCTATTCTTAAGTTTTACTCATCATAACATTATATTTTGTCATCAACAAAAGGGAGATTGTTAATACAAATAAACCGTAAAAGCGTTTATTAATATTTTGCGATCTCTTTGTGTTTTGTTGATAATATATATAATGTTGTCTTAAGTATAATTATAAGGATACATGTTATTTTTGTAAAGCATTTACATATAATCTTTTAAATACAAAATGTAGTAACTAAAACATTTGTTGTAATAGTTAATTAGGATGGGTAAAAATCACAACCCATGGATCTTAACCCATACCCAAAGAGACTTGATACAATGTATACTTAGATACATTGAATCTAGATATAACCCATGGACCAACCCATGACCCATAACAAAAACCCATGGGCAAGAGGGCGCCCACGGATCCCCAGCTTTGTGCTAGCCGATCCCAAGTGGAAGGATCCGTGAGATCGTGTGAACAGGAGAAATTTGCCTATAAATGAGAGCCATTTCTTCATTCTAACTCACCCTCTTCTTACTAAATCTCATACACTCTCATTCTCTTCTAACATATAGATCAGTTGATCTAGAGAGTTCTTCTTTTCTTTCTATTTGTGATCCTCATATAGGTTCTTCTCAGGAGATCACGAGCATTCTACAAGTCATCCAAGCAAGGGTCCTTGATTGATTTGTCACTCCATAAGATTTACGTAGCGAAGATCTTGTATTTGATATTTCACATATTTGTTGTGTAATAGTTGTGTTGGTTTGGTCCACCGTGCTACGGACTCGGTATCTAGCTTTGTACGGATAAAGTGTAAGCAACGTTGTGAAGGCTTCTCCGCCAAGTGAAGGAGTTTGTTGACATAGTGCTTGAACTCTCGAGTAGGTGACTCGGGGGTGGAGTAGGCAAGGAAGGTGTCCTTGTAGCGAACCACTATAAATCGGTTGTGTCATTTCTATCCCTTATCTTTGTTTATTTGCTTACATTATCATTAGATCTATACGTTCTCAACATCCATACGATTTCACATAATATCGAATCTAAAGTTTTTGAAATCAACTTAAAATCGGCAAAACTATTCAACCCCCCCTCCTAGTTTTCCACATTTTCGATCACAAAGGGTTCTGAAAATTATAAAGAAGGGCAATCTATGCAACGACCTCCACTACTTGAAACTAATGGTTTTATTTATTGGAAAAATAGATTCGAAACGTATGTGAAGTCAAAAGATATTGATCTTTGGTACATCATTGTTGAAGGCGACTTTGAAGCCACTACAAAGATGATAAACCGAAAATTTAGTAAACACACCTCATGATCAACTCTTGATGATCAAAAGAAAAGCTTTCAAAAATAGTGAAGCTAAAATGGTTTTATACAATGCTTTACCCAAAAGGAATTGAAAGAATTTCTATGCTTAAACCTCTAAAGAAATTTAGAATTCTTTAGTTGTAACTCATCAAGGAAATCAACAAGTTAAAAACAATAAAATAGATTTGTTTGTTCAACAATATGAACAATTTTCAATATCGGATAAGGATACTATAGATAATTCTTTTGCTAACTTTAATACTATAATTACATCATTACAAGCACTTGATGAGTCATTCTCTAGTCGTAATCATTTTAGGAGATATCTAAGGGCACTTCCATCCAAGTGGAGATCAAAGGTGACGGCCATCGAAGAATCAAAAGACTTGTCAATCCTCACCCTCGACGAACTCATAGGCAATCTAAAGGTCTATGAGCTTGTCCTCGCTAAAGATTCCGAAGCCTCAAAAGAGAAGAAAGAGAAGCACAAATATCTTGCCTTAAAAGCCAAGAAGGTCTCAAGCGATGAAGAAAACTCTTCGATCGGATAGTGATGACGAAGAATATGCCATGGCGGTAAGGATTTCAAGAAGTTCTTTAGAAGAAAGGAAGATATGTCAAGCAACCATATGATGACAAGAAGGGTTCCGGAAGGCAAAGGCGACAAGAAAGCAAGATGAACGCACATGTTTCAAATGTGGGACCCTAATCACTTCATTAGTGAGTGTCCCAAACATGACGAACAAAAGGCGTTAAGTGAGTGGTTCGTGGGGAATGATTGAGGAGGAGAGCGAAGAAATTTGTCTCATGGAAAATGACTCAAACGAGGTATGTCCCGAATCTCTATTATAGCAACTCATCATTAGATGATGATTCATTGCATCGTGAATATGATAAACTTTGCAAAATTAGTCTAAAAGTAATTAACAAAAATAAGATTTTGAAAAACAAAAATGAACGTTTAGAAAAGGAAGTCATTGAGTTAAAAAGCAAATTAAAACGCTTAAAAAAAGGGAAGATAACAAGTGGGAAATGTAAGCTTTGTGTTCAACTTCAAATACTAGTTGATAATCTTGATTCCAAGATTGCTAGAATGAATACTAATACTCTAAATACAATACTAGATAGTGTTAAAACAGGAAACAATCAAAAGGGTTTAGGTTTTCAAGAACATAATGCATCAACTAGCGAGAATAAAGAAACAAAATTCATCAAAGAAACTGAAAAACAGGCTACTATTGACACGGATCCCATGGATCCCTTGAAAAGGGAACCGTCTAGTGTAAAACCATGGATCCGTGGGTCTGTAGATGTAAACAGTAGAAATAATGTAGCTACTTCATCTAGAACCGACTTTGTTATCGTTAACAAGAAGAAACCAACCCACGCATCATAGACAACCACATAATCAATGTTTTATGAGAAAAAAAGGTCCATCATTTTCAAAACCAAACAAATTTGTTAGGAGACCTAATAATGTTTATTCGAGAAGCAACCACCATCAAATGGGATGGAATCCTAATGTACAAAACGGTTTTCCTTTTCAAAACTTTACACCATGGAATGCATTCTCACCTTTTCCATATATGCCTAACATGAATGAAATGTATAACACTAATGGACCCATGAACAAATGGGGACCAAACTTTTGAGTTAATTGTCTTTTTAGGTGTGCTTAAAGGTCGACCTAGATCCGGATGAATGGATCCAGATAGCGGGTCTGAGGCACATGTTCGGTAATAAATACTTGTTTTCCACATATGAATCCTTCAATGGGGGGAATGTGGTATTTGGTAATAGCAAGAGCAAAATCATCGGTAAATGTATAATTTCTCACAAATCTTTACCCATTAACGATGTGTGTCACGTAGAAAACCTAAACTTCAACCTTCTAAGTATAGGGCAAATATGTGATAAAAAGTGTAACATACTTTTTAGTGAAACCGGTAGTAAAATATTGAAAAACAGTATTACCATAGGAAGAGGCATTAGAAAACATGGAGTCTATGTCATTAAAATCGGTAATGAACCTAAAGAAAAACTTTGTCTTACTTCTATGGATGATACTTCGACCTTATGGCATCGAAGATTGGGTCACACCAATATTCGACTTCTTCAATCGCTATCATCTAAAGAACTAGTAAGAGATCTACCAAAATTAAAATATGAACACCATTTTTGTAATGCTTGTAACGTAGGAAAGCAAGTCCATGCTAGTCACAAAGCTAAAAATATGGTCTCTACTACTAAGTGTCTAGAACTACTCCACATGGATTTATTTGGTCCATCCGCTATTCAAAGTTATGGAGGTAATTACTATACTTTGGTCATAGTGGATGATTACTCTAGGTACACATGGACTAAAATTTTAAAGAATAAAACTGAAACGTTCGATTACTTTGAAATATTAAGTAAGAAAATCCAAAGACAATTAGGAAGTCCTATAGTGTCTATTAGAACGGATCATGGTAGAATTCGATAATGAAGTGCAATTTGGAGCTTTTGTGACACTAATGGTATTACTCACAATTTCTCGGCTCCTGCCTCCACAATCGAATGGGGTAGTTGAAAGGAAAAATAGAACCCTACAAGAAATGAGTCGCACCATGATTAATGAGCAATCTATTCCGCAGAAATTTTGGTGCAATGCCGTTTATACATCAGCGTATATACTTAACCGAGTCTTAATTAGACTATTCTTAGGTAAAACTCCATACGAGTTACTTCGAGGCAAAAAGCCTACGTTAGAACATTTTAGAGTTATTGGTAGCAAATGTTTTCTACTTAACATTAAAGATTGCCTAACTAAGTTTGATCCTAAATCAACCGAAGGTATTTTCTTAGGTTACTCTCATAATAGTAAAGCTTATGTTATATTAAACTAGTAGGGTACCAGCGTTCATGGCGGCACCACCGCCGTTAACCCGATGCTGTTTGGGCTCAAGCCTATTTTGCCCTTTGTTCGGACTTTAATATTGTCTTGAAATAAAATTTTCAGTGAATCATGATCTTTAGTTTATTATGTTCTTTTGACGATAAATTTACTAATTTCAATAATTTCGTTTAGCGTCCTGGTCGGGCTCGAGCGTTGGACTCGAGCCGTTTGATCGCTTTGTTAGACTCAAGCCCATTTGGGTTGTTGCCGTTCGAGCTTGAATATTATTGTATTAGTGACATTTAGTGTAGGAATTGTGTTTAATCTGGTTGTATAATATGCTTGATAATTTGTATTTATTATGTTAGGGTGTTTTAATAATTGTATTAATTATATTTATTGATCATGTAATTAATTGACTATATTAAATACCATTAATGTGGTGTTTTTTTTAATATGTGCATTAAAGTAGTGTACGTTATGCTTCTTGTCTTGTACGTCTGAAATTTATATGCATTAAAGTGTTGTACATTATGCTTCTTTTCTTAATTATATGAATTACTAATTATAGTAACATGTGTAGGCTTATATTTTTAAGACTTCTTTTTATAGGAAGTCCTAAATACATTATTATGTAGTATAGATAATTAAGACCTTACACATTTGCATCCTTTGCTTTGAAAAAATTGTCCGATTTTTATAAAACAAAGTTTTTAGTTTTTACGGTAAGTTTTATTAAAAATATTACAAAAGGCGCATATGTTGATTCTCGAGGCACTCTTGCGATTTAATAATAATTTTTGAACATTGTATTTTAGTATGCATTTTTAAACTTTATTGATTTAACAATATCGTTTTCGTTTGACTTAGAACCAAGGATGACCAAGAACATGGTTTAAGGTATTTTACGTATTCTAGTAATATTTAATGCACAAATTGTGTTTAAGTTAGTTGTACATTGTGGTGAAATAATTGTATATTTTGATGATGGGGTGAATTAAATTGTGTATTAATTGTATATGTTGAATAGTGTTTTTTTTAGTTTTATTTGTGTTTTAAATACTTGTACATAATGCTTCCTTACTTGTATTTGCTTAAAAATCTATTTTAGGAAATCTTAAAAAATTAATTAGGAGGGAAGTGTTTTCTTCCATTATAAGTAGTATAGATATAGATATAGATAGATATGTGTAAATGTGTATAATCATATAATTAAGACCTTACACCTTTGCTTCCTTTGCTTTGAAAAAATTGTTCGATTTTTAAAAAACAAAGTTTTTAGTTTTTACGGTAAGTTTTATTAAAAGTATTACAAAAGGCGCATATGTTGATTTTCGAGGCACTCGTGCGATATAATAATATTTTTTGAACATTGTATTTTAGTATGCATTTTAAACTACATTGATTTAACAATATCGTTTTCGTTTGACTTAGAACCAAGGATGACCAAGAACATGGTTTAAGGTATTTTAAGTATTCTAGTAATATTTAATGCACAAATTGTGTTTAAGTTAGTTGTACATTGTGGTGAAATAATTGTATATTTTGATGATGGGGTGAATTAAATTGTGTATTAATTGTATATGTTGAATAGTATTTTTTTTTAGTTTTATTTGTGTTTTAAATACTTGTAAATAATGCTTCCTTACTTGTATTTGCTTAAAAATTTATTTTATGAAATCTTAAAAAATTAATTAGGAGGGAAGTGTCTTCCTCCATTGTAAGTAGTATAGATAAAGAAACAATGAAGGTTGAAAAGTCATTAAATGTAAGATTTGATGAAAGTCCACCTAAACCTACCCAGCCTTTTGTCGATGACGAGATAATCGAAAGTGAAGCCACAGAAATAAAGAAAAATACAAACAAAGAAGATGAACCATTAAATAATGAAATCATCAATATTAAAGAGTCTAAAGATCACCCCATAGATAAGGTCATAAAAAAGTTAAATGAAAGAATCTTAAGATCTCAAGTCCAAAATCAAAGTAGTTTATTTTGTTTTGTCTCAACCATAGAACCTAAAACTACACAAGAATTCATAAAAGATGAAAGTTGGGACGAGGCCAAGATTTAACAAGTCCACCCCCAACAAAACTAACAAAGTCGTATAACTTATATATTAAATGACTAGTGATAGTGATCACACACGCTAACAAATTAAGGTTACAAACTAAAATTTTGATAAAAAAAAAGCACATGACAAGTAATAAAAAAATGATTAGATGAAAACCTTTTGTATGAAACTCAAGCTTGTATTTATTATTTTGTCGTTTAGTTGCGTTATGGACTTAAATTTTATAAGATAAATAGCAAAGCAATTGTCCGGTTAAAAATAGTCTAGTGTTTCTAACTGGAAATAAGATTAAAATTTTAAAAACCGAACCCATCTCAGTCAAGTCTTACTCGTTTTCCTTCGGTCTTTTTAGGACCGTCAGTCTAGTCCTAGAAAATTTTAGACTAGTTTCAGCTCGGGTCGGTTTTTTCTCCCGTGCAATTCTTTTTGTAATATATTCATTGTATAATTTTAATTATTTAGAAAAAGAAATATTTTTATATAAAATAATTATAACTTAGAATTACATTTAATAATTTGATAAGTTACTTTTATTGTTTAACTATAGCTTAGTTTTTGTAATTAAAGCATACACCTTTTGTATCATTATTTAAGTAACAAGGAAGGAAAATGATGTATAAAATAGTTGAACAAAATGAAGAACAAAACAGAAAATGGTTTAGGGCCATTTTCAGTCCCAAAATGAACTAAAATAAGTTTTCATTTGGACTAAGATTAGGTTAATTTTAAACCGGTTTTTGGTATGAAAGTGAGACTGATTAAGGACTGGCGGGCCAGTGTAAGACCAATCCTTGTCCTAGACAGGTCAGTTATTTTGAGGACCGGTTTCGGGTTAATTTATAATTAGTTTCAATTAAAGATTTTTTTGCCCATCTCTATGAGTGAGTGGTTAAACTTACCCTGTCGTATTCTGTTTCATTCTATACCATAATCTTTTCCTGAATACTAATCAATTCTGAAAATTCTGAAACAACTGGTCTAATCCAACATCTATAACATATATAAAACGTTATAGTAAGCTCCCAGAGATATTTCATGATCTTAATAACTTCATGTCATATCATGTAAATATTATCACGTTGATTAGACGTCATAATAATCACAACATATAACCATGAACTAATTTCTATTATAAGCTACCCCAAGTTACAAAACTAAAACGTACCATATAATTGCACATGATCTGATCTAAATGCTAACTACGTACATGTTGCTATACTATCGATGCACTTTAAAATTTATAAACATTTTATATCGTGAGTATCTAATCCACGACCTAAAGCCCTTATCTAATTTCTGAAAATATGTTATCTACTACATGACTATACATGAGAATTCTCAAGAACTGATATGTGTCGCTAAACATGAAATGCTAATTAATAAACATAACAACGTGTGATGCTTACTCTATTTGCAAGCATCAAGCAATAGGTCTAAGTCTAACCATCCCCTATTAATGATTGATACTTAAATCCCTTAAACCATCGCTTTGATACCAACTTGAAACGCTCAAATTTCGCAAAAGCGAAAACTTATAAAACTGCCATGCTGAAGGTCCTTTAGCCGGCGGTTGGGAAAATTTCAACTGGCGGTGAAAAACCATTTTGATCGGGGGCTAAAGCCACCTTGTCTGCACTTAACTTATTTTCGTAAAACACGTTTATGTTAAACATGAGTATGTGAAATTCTAAAAACTCAATTCGTGTTGACCTGCCTATTTTAAAGATTTTCTTTTTTTTTATTTTAGGTAAAAGCTGAAAATTTGACAAAATACGATTTATTTTTTTTACCTGCTAAACCTATCTAAACTCGTTGGTTAATTTTTGTGTAATTACACTATCTATCAAATAACCAATTAGAAATATATTCCGGCTAAACTCATCTTGTAATAGATATTTATCCAACTTAACATTTATTTAATCAAAGAGTTTCAAATTTCCACCTCTACAACTAATATGACAATGTATTTGTTTTTCGTGCTATTGTTTTGTAAAATCTCGTTTATCACTAGCTTATTTTAATAAACTTACTATGTTGTTATTTTTTTATTAGTAAGCGTGAAAAATAACACGAGATTCCTTAAAAAATGAACAAATTAACATGTTTAACTATTTATAGTTTTATACTAAGCAAAATTAATTTACATTACTATATGGTAGTCAAAGTTATTACGTATAAACAAGGTTATTGCAAGTGATGGTCAAAGCCTACTACAATATTCACTTTAGAACTGTCAAATGTTGGTCATTCGAATATTTGTAGGTATATATAGATTTGACCCGTTTGATCGTTTAGTATTTGACCTTTCTCTTCAATGTCTGACAAAAATCTCTTTTACCCATGAAAAACCATACATGACCTTATACAAATTATAAACTAAAACGTTTTCGAAATATTATGGATCATAAATTCATAGTAAATAAACAAACTTTTCTTTCGTTACCACTTTTATGTAATTAAAAACCATACATGACATTATAACAAACAATGTTAATTCTGAATTAAAACGTTTTCCAAATATTATGGATTATAAATTCATAGTAAATAAAAAAAGTTTTTTTTATTTATTATTATTTTTATTTTTTATTTTTAAATGTAATTAAGATTCTGTTAATTTTTCTCTTAACATCATATGAGCTTTATATGTCTTACTCTTTTATCACTCTTACATCGTAATAGTTATTTACTTATCATTGCCTTCATAAAAAGAAAAAAACTTATCATTTATCTTTAATGTATTTAGGCTGCACCCAATGGCGCTGCGTAAGGGCATTTTTCGGCACTAGTCACGCGTGACCCTATCGGGGTGAGTTGGGTGACGCGTGAGACCAAGCCTCTCACCACTTGGTTTGTGTGTAATTTGTGACTCCCTCATGTGTTTTTATTATTTATTATATGATTTGTAAGTGTGTGAGGTATTTTGTGAGATATGTTTGTATACAAGTGGTATTTTAATGAAAGGTGAGGGATGTATGACTATTGAGGGTGAAAAGTGAAAGGGAGTGAGAAGAGGTAAATGAAGAGAGAAACCTGATGTGAGGCTGATGTGAAATGTGAAGTGTTGTGACCATTAGAAGTAGCCTTATAAATGATACATAGAATATACTCATACACACACCTCCTCTCACTATTTAAAACATCAGAATTATCACGCGTGAAGCAAAAAGGACGTAATGAGTTCACGCATAATATACTTTCACCAATGCACACTTTATGGAACAATAACAAGTCATGAATTATTCTCATATAATCATATTCAGGGTTCTAAAAGCGCGTCGTGGCGTCGCTAAGGATCATAAGGCGTGGTCGTAACCTCCACCTTACAAAATAGACTAAGGTATCGGCTTAAGGCGTGACATGAGATGAGGTGACTAAGGAGCGAGGTGTGTCGTCTTTTTTAAGCATTAGGAGATTTACTAGTATTTAGAATTTAGATCTGGCTGATATTTGAGCCTAGTATCTGAAGTATCATTATCGCATTTTTTTTAAAAATATTGTCAAAATAATGTAAATATATTAAGTTTTTAACCATCGTACAATTTATTAGTTTGTAACAAGTCTTCGTTATGTATTTATATTAGATTAGACTAAATATTATTGTAGTACTAGTCTCTTTTTATTTGTCTTCACTTTCAGATATTTTATGTCAGCTCTTTCATCTTTCATCGGATAATGATTTTCAATCAATTTTCAAATCAATTTGTGTCGGATGAGGAACAAGTATAGGGTGGGGAGTATTTTGAATTCAACTAATCAACTCTAATGAAAAAGATTTTTTTGAAGAAATGAAGAAAATTATATGTTAGAATAGTTTCTTGACTTTATTTTTTATGTATAACATTTTTTTAAACTCGTATATATTTAATATGATATAAATATATAAATTTATAAATATTTTATGTCGAGTCACGTCATAACGCCACGATACGACTCACGCTACTTATAAAATTAATTATATCATTCAAGAGTGAACAAAGTACTACATAAAATATAGGGTGGGGTTATTTTGACGGTGGCTATAATTTTAGATTGACACCCCCTAATTTTTTTGCATTATTTTTATTTTTTATTTTTATAATTTTGTTTATATAAAAACTATAAAAGCGAAAATGCGAACAATAAATATAAAGTTTAATAAGTCAAGAAAATCTGAAGTGTTGTCTTGAAAAAGGGACAGCGAATATCCCCATGATGTGACCATGGGAGTTCTAATAAGACAACCCAAAATATATTGAAAAAGTAAATTCTTGTAGATATAGATGTTTCCTAGCTTGTTAGACCTTGCCGCCCTATGAAACACAAACCTATTTTTTATTTTGTTTAACACACACAAATTACTTTAAGGTCACACTATAAGAACCCCATATGATATGACATAAGGGGGTTGGTCAAAACATTCTTTATGTCTCTTCATGTTTCAATATAACATAGTTTTTTGTCGGTTTTATTCAGTATATTGCGATTTTAAGTTGATTTATTAAACTTTATATTTTCATACGTCTTTCGGTTTATAGTTTTTAAATATAAATAAAATTAAAAAAAATAAAAAAAAAAATAAAAAAATCGCAAAGTGTGAGGAGAGGGGGGTTACCCCATTACTTTAAGATTAGAGGAAATTAGCGGAGATACTTTATATTGTTCCTGTTATTCAAGATTTAGAATAAAACCTATGAGTTTTCATATTCACAATAACTCACACATGTATTTGACGCCTTCATTCAACTTATATATGTGGAGAAATGATGTAATGACACGAATAAAACCTATAAGTTTTTATATTAGCAGTGAGTCGCACATTTATTTGACGCGCCCATTCGACTTAAATATGGAGAGATGATGTAATGACATGAAAAATGCAAAGGAAAAATGAAAAGTTAAGGTCACACGGGCGTGTTAGTATTTCTTGCGACCCATTGGCTAAAAATGAAAACCCAATCATTTCAAGCCATTTCTGAATAACCAGTTAACCATATTCGTATATGGTCTTTGCCTCTTTGGTGTAAGGATGCCCCCAACGTGATCCCTTGAGGCACCGGGAAGGGTGGTTCAAGCGGCAAAACCCATTGGGTTTGGGTGTGAGAAGATGACAACTCAACAAAAGGTGAAGGTTTCACCTTTTGGGTTTCGTGTAAATGTGGGTTTTTTAAGTGTTTTTATTTATTTGTTTTTTAGTTTATGAGTGTGTGTGAGATATTTAGTGAAATATTTTAATGTATAAAAATATGTATTGAAATGTAAAGCGGTGTGAGATGAGTGAGAGTGAAAAATGAGATGGTGGTTAAGGAGAGAGAAAACTGATGTAACACTGATATAGATGGTGAATTGGTGCGAGTGTTGGGACCAACCTAATATTCTCTTAGCTAGGTTTAAGTTTTAGTATTATAAGCGAACTATAAAACAGCTATGTGCCAGAAAGTTTATGTGTAGTACAAAGAATTAGGACATGATTTATTATGAAGCATCACATAAAATTCACATCACACATTTTCTATCCGGAGTTAATCCATACATCACAAATTCACAATATCACATAACTTGTTGATTGTTTCACATTTGACACAAGTATTTGAAAATGTTACTAACAAACCGCAAAATATAATCTTGTAACGTTGTTAGCAACAATAAACTTGTTTCAAAAATCTAATTTTATCAAAAGTATATTTTCTATCAATCTTTCCTACATTTTGACGTGACACTGCTTGGCATGCCTCATACAATTGTTACTTTGTCACATTTATAAGGTTGTAATAACTTTAAAATCGTTTTGGCAAGGGTTAATCTTTAGCGAAGCTCTATATTTCTGATATATATATAGTACTGGTTTTCTTTATTTATATTTTTTCTGTGTTAAATTAAGCTTTTATTTTAAAAATGCACAAAGTTTTTTAAATGCTTACAAATTACACTCTCTATCAATAAAATAAGACTTCTACATATATTTTGATCTCTTGAGATATGAAATAAATAATTATTTTGAAACATGTTAATACTTATACATCGACAATTATTTGAGAGCTACTCCTATATTCTTTCAAAAAAATTTGTCTCTAGTATAAATTATAGATAAACATATATTTATTGCAAGAAAACCCTAGGTGAAGTAGTAGTCAAGGCTTAGGTTATGAGCTGTTATGTCCAGCTGCTACTCACATGATTCAGTCTTTAAAAGTGTCTTTATTTCACTGTTTCACCATCTAGTTTTATACTCTTGTTTCTACCTCTCTAGGTTACAATCTTTGATACAACCATAAACCCTAGGACCACTCCCACATCCATTATAAAATCCAAAATATTAGGGTCCATGCTTTACATACCATATCTCATTCAGATTCCCACTTCATATCATATTCTTAGTTTGAGTTTGGTTTTCAAAAAATGATAATGGGATTGAGGAAATAGTGAAGCTGCCAGCATGATCTAGCCGGTGTTTGTTAAAACTAGCTAGTACTAGAAAACCATAGCTAGGTCATGCGGACAGCTTCACTCATTCCTTTGTTCCGAGTGCTTGACTCAAGAAACAACAAGACTTTCGGTAATGTTAAAAGTTTTTGTTTATGAAATTGTACTTAAACTAATTTTTTAGTAGTTTTTGGTTGTAGTTTGTTTATTACTGTTTCTGGTTAGTTTATCAACTATTTATTACACCTCCTTGCTAATTCATATGAGTCTATTTTCTTGCCTTCTGTTACATATTTGTTTTCGTAAAGTCGTACATAATTTGTATTTCACTTTTTGTTTTGTTCATGGGAGGATAAGGTTTTCCATGTTTAGAGATAGAGTCTTCAACTCAACAATGCGCTGTCTTAATCAATATATCTTCGTGTGACCGTTTCTAACCATATGTTTTACCAAAATGTATACGTAGCGAGGTTTGAATCTGAGACAGACCTTTTGTGAGAACATCAAAATGGCTAACCCTTAGAGACTAGTTCGGTGGTTATAATACTCATGTATGTGTAATTTAAACTTTGAATCTTTGGGGCTCACTGTTGATGAACTTAAAACACAATACACATACTTGTTGCACTATTTTTTTTGTGACACTACATGATTTCTTGTTGTTTGTTTATAAATGCATTTTATATTTTTAATCCTATACAATTAACGGATCCTTTTACCTAAAATTAGTAATGCCCTTTTCATGTCAGCAAGCTGTTTTTTAAAACCTACAACGTTTGTAATCTTTTGCAAACCAGTTTATTGTATCTTAAGACGTGGTAATAGTCATTGAGATCACCACTGTCAACTCAATCACATAAAACTTCTCTCATTTCAATCAACATAGCCACTAATATAGTGTAATAACACAACCAACATCATCATTCAAATATACCCTACTTAAACACAAACATACCCCACATAAACCATAATCAGACACACCCACACAACCTCGCCTCTCACAACTTGTTCTTGGCAACGATGAGTTCTCCCCAAATAGCACCTATGACGCATCGGTTAGGGATGATGGTAATAGAGATGGATGCGTGGTAAGGGGTCGAAGACGGGTCTTCTTTCCCTTAGACTACTATCAACCATGTTGCGCCAGTTTGTGTCTTGTGACACATCGGCGCCACATCATCACTTCTCAAACCGTCGCATAAACTGACACACCCATGTTAATGGTAGTGTCTCTTTTGTGTTAATACCAATGTTCTAAAAGGCGTGGGCGTGGCGTGGCGGCGTAAGCGCGCCAGCCTTCAAACCTTATGCGTTTATAAAGGCGTCTTTAAGGCAAGAAAAAATATTTATAGATTTATGTATTTATAATTTTGTATCATTTTTAAGAAAGATTTCAATAACTAAAGTTCGTCCCAAATAACCAAACCCAAATATGGGCCAAAATAAGAATTAAGTTTTAAAATAACGAGGCCCAATAAGAAATAAATCTTGAAATACTGAAAATCGCCCAACCAGAACCTTTAAATTCTTCTAAAAATGGCGTCACGCTTCACCAAAAGCAGCCTTTTCACGCCTTTCGCCTTTATCTCACGCCTTTCACACGACACCATGGCCGCGCTTTGGCTCATTTCGTGGCGCTGGCGGCCACGCGCACACTGGCGGCGCCACCACGCTTTTTGAACACCCACAATACACAAATATACCCCACAAAACAATTAAAAAAAAACAAATGGGCCCTGCACCACTTCATCCTTTGCTCGCCGCCAAATCGTAAAGGCTCCAACCGACACACAAGTGACACGCCCGTGCCATTGGTGTCACTTAAATGACGCAAGTGACACGCCTGTTAGGAGTAGTCATGTTACCACTAGTCTAACAAGCATTCGACACCTAATCTTTGTTGCGAAATTTGGTAGAAAGAGCAAGTCATGCAACGATACTATTTGATTTCAGCACCTAATCTTTGTTGCGAATTTTGTTAGAAAGAGCAATTGATGCAATGATTTCAATCTTTTAGCTGACTAATCAATGAGGCTTAAACATACCGTCACATCTAGATTTTGAACTATAGTAAAAAGCCGTAGCCACTTGAAACTAAACTCTATTCAAAAAAGATAAAGTTAAAAGTCTGCCCATGTCACATTTGGTCCTACAATATCACGATTTTGAGCTCCTTTAAAATACGTGACTTATGACTTTATGTAAATTATCTCCTCTAATAATTTGGTGACCCTAACCTAAGGTACAAATAGTTTCAAGTTATGCTTATAGGTACAAATATCAAATAGTATTTGTTTCAAAAGAGATAACGGACTAATAAGTCAAAATAAAATGATATCTAAAAAGGGTAAAAAGAACATGTGTAATGTCCCCCACTTCTTGGAATAAATAAAAGGGTAATAAAATGACATCTATATTTTCATTTCAATTGAAAAAAAATATAATCTACTATTATTATCAATTACTAAACGAGTATCCGTTTATAGTGATGAAAATTTAGAGCAATAAATAATGATGGTTATGAATTTGTTGTAAAATATTTAATTATTTATCGTAACTTTTATACATACAAGTGATAAATAATCATAATTCTAATAGTTTTTAGAAAATAAAAAAAATTGTCAAAAGACGTCTAAAGATATAATATATGATTCAAATTTGAATAATATATGATATAAATCAATATTAAATTTTAAGAATTTATAAAAAAATGGTTAAAACATTTAGTAAAACGAAATGAACATTAAAAGCCATTTTGAAATACCTAATAATGCACATTATTCATTATGAAACTTATTGATCACCGACATTTGAGGTGTAAACTTTTTGTTCACGTAAAATTATGGAGCGATTGTTTTAAAAAAATGGCTATAAACAACATACTACAATTACCGTAATCTCATATTTGCTGAGTGGTTTTTCAACAATGTTATCAACATCAATTAGAGCGTGCAACAATGTGCAATAAAAATCATGAAATTGTGTTAATGAAATTTTATAATGAAATAATTTGCAATAAAAATAAACTATATTAGATGTCATTAAACAAAAACCTATTAACATATAGCATTTTAAGCCCTTAAATTGAATTTATGTGTGAGTCAACTGTTTGCTCCAAAAAAAAAAATCAAATTGCAACTGAAGTCTGTTGAAAAATCATCTATGTACATAAAATAAAAATCACTTGAATATATTATATCAAATTAGCATAAATGGGTATTATTGAAAAACTACATAAACAATAATGGGTACAAATGTATAGTATATAAACTACATTACTCATAGGTTAAGTTTTAAATTCAAGAAAACTTGTTTGCGCTTTATAGTAGAGATCAACAACTTCATTATGAATTTTTACAGTTACCCCTTAAGCTTTGTATCATTTGAATTTCAACTATTTGAGTTATGTAAGTTGTTCTTATTTAACTAAATGATGATTTAGAAATTGATTGAATTAACATATTTTTATATAAATATGGAAAAGCTTATAACTCATGTTCTCGGCTTATTATGATTTCGTCAATTCAAGTATAGAAACATAAACAAGCCATAATATCGAGGGGATAAACTTTATAAGTGTTTATAAATTTTAACTAACACATAGTAACATAATAAGTTTATCATTTTAATTTTTCATTTACCTGTTAATACAAATAAACGTAAAACGTTTATTTATATTTTACGATCTTTTTAAATTTTGTCGATAACAATCGTAAAATCATTTTAGCAAAATAAATAAAATATGTAAAGTTTTGAGCCAATAGTTTACTAACTCATTTCACTAAATAAATAAACCATTAAACAAGTTTAGTTAAAGAGTTTACATAAAACCAAGACCATTTTTATAAAACACTTATAACTAACTTTGGTTACTTACATTTTATAAAATACAGGCTAAGCCAAATGTAACTTGTAAAAGCTTGTATTATCCATAAACCAAAACCCATGACCCATAGACCTTGACCCAAAACCCATGGACCATATGCATGAGATCATGTATGACATCAAAATGGGTAAATCCATGACACATGACCCAAAGTTCAAAATCCATGACCCAAAGTCCATAACCCATGACCCAAGATGTCTAATACATCATGCATGACATTACATAACCCATGGATCATAACCCATAACCCAGAATTGTAACCAAAATCCGGACCGGTATTGCAAGATAGCCGGATCCCTTAGATAACACTTGCAAGATCCCTTTGGGAAAGGATTCTGAACCGGTGATCGAGGATTGGTTTCCTATAAATAGTTAGTCATTTCCTCATTTCTTCTCACAACTTTTAAGATATATTTTCTCTTTATATTCTTACTTCTCTAACCTCAGATCCAATGATCATCTATGTAGCTTTTATATTAGTGATTCTCTATGATCCTCTTAAAGGCGAGATCACGACGTTTAGCATAGAAGACTTGCAAGCTCGAAGACATGAGTTGCTAGACTTCATCATCATCACAAGATCACATAAGTGTCTCTTGGTGTAGGCGACGTAGGTTTGGTTCTACCTTGTGGAATAACCCGGTATCTAGCCTTGTACCGGATAAAGTGTAAGCGACGAAGGTTTGGTTCTACCTTGTGTGAAGAACTCGGTATTTAGCTTTGTACCGGAAAAAGTGTAAGCAACGTTATGAAGACTTCTCCGCCAAAAAAAGGAGCTTGTGTTGTGTAGTTGATAAGGTTTTAAAAGGTACCATTTTGAGGGGTCGTTTTAGCCCTTATTTGATCACTTTTGTATCCGTTATTGCTTAATTTCGTTCCTTTTCACTTTTAGGTCTCTTGAAGGCAAAATCTTTGGAATGACACTTATTTGACGAAAAGGCGCGAATATCTGAAGAAATGGCCAAAGTCAAGAATCGAGCCACTCGGTGCTCATTGAACGAAGGGACGGCGTCGGTGTTAATCGCGACGCCGTCGCATCACTTTTAATGACGGCCAAGAGCCAAATTGCTCATTTACAAGTGACGGCGTCGGGCTTTAAAAAGTAGACCGTCGCAACTCGACGGCCTAGATGTGACCTGACGGCGCGGTGGTCAAGAGGACGGCGTCACGGACATAAGGTGACGTCGTCGCAAGGTTAACGTGGCCAAGACGAAACCCTAATGACGGCGACACGATGGCGTCCACGAAACATAAGTGACGCCGTCGCGTAATCTTATATATAGAATCCGAATTTTTCGCTTTTAGGAGAGTCTTTTGGGTGAAAACCTAAAACCGAACCTAAGGTGTCTTGTACAAGATTTTAGGGTTTTAAACCCTATCTTACATCAAGATAAGTATTTACTTCATTAATTCAATTATGTCTTTGATTATTTGTGTGTATGCTTGCATGTTCTCCATGTCCGCTAATTTATTTGTGTGTTTGCTTAAGAAGTATGAAACTTAATTATTGAATATTGATTGGTTGTTTCTTATCTTAGTTGATTAATGATCTAGTAATGCGATAGGTCATTCGTTGTGTACTTAATGCTTGATTCATCTTTATGAACCTTAGAATATGATTACCGAGTAGTTGTAGGCTAAATTATCCAAAGAGTGCCTTAGAGTAAGAGTTTATCATCCCAGTGGGTTTTGTAGGCGAGACCCTTTGGTAAGTTCAAAGAGTTGGGAGAAACGCATACCCTACAACTTTAGACACACAACGAACTAAGAATAAGGACGTGACAACTCAACCATCAATAGGAGATAATTAAGGGTAGTACAACCTAAGTAAACACATCTTTAAACTATCATACGAGCACACATTAATTAGACATAGACTCCCACAACCTTAGTTTAGATAATTAGATAATAGTAGAGTAATCGGTGAAATACCAACCCTCAAATCCAATACCCGAGATTCGTATCTTTCCATTTCATAAAATATAAAATACAAAAATAATCTTCCTCAACCTTAACCTTAGCGTAGTAACTTCTCACTAGCATTCCTATTCCCTGAGAGCGATATCAATACCGTGGCTTACCCTAATTACTACACTACAACGATTAGGTTCATTGCCTAGGGTGTTATAAAACTTGCTCAAGAGAAAGGAAGTTTCCTTGACCCCGAACGACGCGTGTAGCGTTATCAAGTTTTTGCGCCACGGGGAATAGAATAGCTAGTTAGTAGTCCACCTCGCTTAGGTTTCTTTTCTTGATTCCTATCAAGTAAACTTTTTCTCATTTTTAACTTCCTCGTAGTCTATCCTCTTCTTCGTGACCTTTGTTCGTAACCATTTTCAATGACTATTCCGTTAGCACGTTATGGAGAACGCGAATCGCCAAAACTTTCACCCAATCAAAATCTACTACATAATCTACCCTTCCACTCCAAAATGAGATCTTGAGGTTCCAAAGAACATCATGATGAATCCTTTCCTGAGGTGTGGACTCGAATTAAATATTTATTACAAAAAGTCCTTTATCATGGTATTGATTTCTTGTTTCCACTACAATTCTTTTACACTCAGACGCCTACCTAAACCCAAAGGAGACTTGACTATGTAGCGGATGGGGATATTTGGGGCGTGGTGTTGGTGCATGGGAAACCTTTGAGATTCACGCCCAATTTAGAGGTGGAACATGGGACCCAAAACGAATCTTTAGACCTATTTTCAATTTGGAAACTTCGGTCGGAAAGGTTGTTTAGGAAGGAGATGATTAGAGTTGAGGTGCCAAGGTGCATGTCATGGTTAGGCGCTACCATAGTACAAAATGAATACATAGGTGATCTTGATAAGATGGAGGATAGAGTAGAAAATCCAATCCCATCGGATAACCCACAAGTCCTACCATCACTTGAGGAGCACACATCACCTATAACTTACCCGGAAGAAGTAGAAGAGACTATAGGAAGCCCGATTGATAGAGAACCTTTAGACCAAACGCCACTAGAGAATGTAGGTTTAGATGCTTGTTGTCATGACCTCTCTCTAGTCCTGTGGAAGTCCCTAATTTTGATGAACCGAGCCTCAATTAAAAACCTTACCCAATTTTCCGTCTTTAGATGTGAATCTTGGAATTGAATTAGGCCCCAATCCACCCATCAAAATAGATAGTCCGGTAGTTGCTTGATAAAAGTGGTAGATTCTAGGCCATGTAGAGTGGAAGCTAATATAGGAGTAACCCATGACCTTACACACTTATATCACCCATTCATGGTTGATAACAAGAAACACTATGGGTTTAAACCGGTTTATTAGGTCAAGATGGATCCTTAACTAAGAATCTTTTGAAGTTGATAAAGATGATCCATTTTAGAGAGAGATTTGATTCACCCGCCACACCAATAGACTTAGGTAAGGTTATAATGAATGGAGCACACTTTGAGCATATAAATCACCCATCACCCTCTCCTCACGTAGCAAATTTCCACCCTAAGGTGTGTATCGCTACTATCACCCGCACTTAAACTTAAGTGTGGAAACTTCCCTTTATCTCGTTAAATAAGGGTAGAGTCGGGCTCGTGACTCGAACAAAAACAAGCGCTTCTTGGGAGGCAACCCATGTGTATTTGTTTTTCATTTTCATTTGTGTGTCGATATCTTTTATTAATTGTTTATTCTCATGTTTGAATTTGTAAAAATGCTTTATTTTGTCTTTAACCTTGTCTTAATTACATATAAAGGTATTTTACATAAGGGATAAGTGTGGGAGGATTACACACGCTTGCAAAAGAAACGTGAACATGAGAATTACAATTATTTAAAGATATATATGTGTGTTTGTTAAAGTCAAATGCTTGTATCGAGTCATAATGGATGTTTTGCGTGAATTTTTCCGATTCTAAAGATATAAATTTTCCGAATTTTTCGTAAAATCGCACCGGCTTCGTCAGATAACCGACGGCGTCAGATCACAACCGACGGCGTCGGGAGGAGTAGAAACTGCTACTACTTTTTCTCGTTTTCTCAGTACTACTTATAAATTTTGGAATTTTCCGGTCTTAATTTTCTAGAAAATCGCAAACATCCATTCCACAAGCATTATATCCTATTTAAGTCGGAATTACATCTTGTTGAGATTTTTGTTTATTCGGTTTGATCGCTGGGTTGTTTGTTTTCTTCAAGTGTGCAGTTTAATTTACCAAGAAGATACATAAGATGAGAAGAAGCTTTTAACGCTAACGCTCTTCTTGAAGAAGGATTTAACCACTACTTCACACACGGATCCTACCGAGCTAATCGTGAGTACTAGTTTCTTTCGCTTTTAATTACCTTCCACTATCATAGCTTTGATACTTTCGGGAACATTGGGGACAATGTTCGCTTTAAGTGTAGGAGGAAAATAAAGCGGAACTTTGAAACTATGCTTATCCTTGAATATTTGCTTTGTCCCATTGTATTTGTGTAATAAACCATGAGAAAATGTCGGTTAGGGTAATTTTAGCACCAAATTTAAAATTTTCATGACATATAGGAGTGGGCCATTAGTCTTAACAAAAGCGTCTCACCTGATAGGAAGTTGCATGACTAGCACAAAACCCTTTACCACCTAAATTCCACCCAAAATGTGAGGATCGCCTTAGATTAGTAGGAATTAAAAGCATTCATCTTTAATGCTTGGAGTGTGAACCGGTAGTATATTAGATTCTAGAACTTGTTTTGTGATGCATTCCGAGATCGCAGTGAGACTACACTGTGTAGTTGGAATAACTAAATGATAAGAGGCATTAGGATAACCCTTGTTTGATACCGTAATATAATTACTTCTTCCACATCGGTTGAGTAATTCTCCCACACCTTTGCATTGTACTCATCTTTAGTACACGATACCCCTAGTTAACCCCTCGAGCCTATCCTTTTCGCGGTTCTCGTGATGTTTCGGTTTTTCCGAATATCAATGAAGAGCATTGTTTACACCCCACCCCAAATATACACCCAAATCGCCTTAGCCTACCCCTTATGCACTCACTTTTAGTGCAAATGTTTGTTATCACCCTAAACCCTTAGTTCAATTATCCGTTGCTTGCATGAGTTGCTAAGTCGAGTCATATCCTTTGTATACGTTTTGGGACGATTGGGATTCATGGGAAAAGTTAAAGTTTATGAAATGACGGAAGGAACGTTAAATTCAAATTTCCTTTGTTTGCGTAATAATGTACCCCAAGTGTTTTGATCTTTCAATTCGGGTCAAATTAGTGTTAGAATAATAAAACTCAAGTGTAGGGATGTGCCTATAAATCCCTATCATTTTGATATTACCATAGAGGATGGTAGAGTAAAAGTGTATGAAAAAAAAAAAAGCATATGGGCTACCATCATACATCTATCCTTTAAATTTATGTTTGTTTATTTCCGTTACCTAGAGTTTTAGAGTGTCGAGTCTTGGCTTAGCAACGCCATTCTTCGTATGTATTTAACATAGAGATTTTTGACTTGCCACCACTAAATAGCCTATCCCACCAAACCCTTGTTTCCCTACCGTAAGCCTAACATTCCAACCCTTTAAAAGACCTCTTTGATAGTCTTTACTAGGTGCTTACACCAAAGCGATGGAGGTTTGATCTATTCTGCCTATGGTAATCTATGTACTAGGACCGGTTAATGAGTGTTTATCTTCCATTTCCTATTTTTATATTTCACATATACACCCGAGAGATGTGAGTACCCAAACACCCCATGTGAGGTGCTAGTATGTAATTTCATGCTTGTTATGACTTTTATGGGCTTATATGTGTTGTGGACCGTTTTGAATTAATGCTTCATGACCCCTAACTTATAAATTAATTGGCTAAAAGCACATTTGCTTGAGGACAAGCAAATAACAAGTGTAGGGATATTTGATAAGGTTTTAAAAGGTATCATTTGAGGGTCGTTTTAGCCCTTATTTGATCACTTTGTATCCGTTATTGCTTAATTTCGCCCTTTTCACTTTTAGGTCTCTTGAAGGCAAAATCTTGGAATGACACTTATTTGGACGAAAAGGCGAATATACGAAGAAAATGGCCAAAGTCAAGAATTGAGCCACTCAGATCATTGAATCAAGGGACGGCGTCGGTGTTAAGCTTCTGACGCCGCCGCATCACTTTTGTGACGGCCAAGAGCCAAATTGCTCATTTACAAGTGACGCGCGGGCTTTAAAAGAGTAGACCGTCGCAACTCGCACGGCCTAGATGTGACCCAGACAAGGCCGAAGTCAAGAGGACGGCGTCACGGATATAAGGTGACGCCGTCGCAAGGTTAACGTGGCAAGACGAAACCCTAATGACGGCGACACGATGGCGTCCACGAAACATAAGGTGACGCCGTCGATATGTAATCTTATATATAGAATCCGAATTTTCAGGTTTTAGGAGAGTCTTTTGGAGTGAAAACCTAAAACTCGAACCTAAGGTGTCTTGTACAAGATCTTAGGGTTTTAAACCCTATCTTACATCAAGATAAGTATTTACTTCATTAATTCAATTATGTCTTTGATTATTTGTGTGTATGCTTGCATGTTCTCCATGTCCAAGCTAATTTATTTGTGTGTTTGCTTAGGAATTATGAAACTTAATTATTGAATATTGATTGGTTGTTTCTTATCTTAGTTGATTAATGATCTAGTAATGCGATAGTTCATTCGCTAGTACTTAATGCTTGATTCATCTTTGTGAACCTTAGAATATGATTACCCGAGTAGTTGTAGGCTAAATTATCCAAAGAGTGCCTTAGAGTAAGAGTTTATCATCCCTAGTGGGATTTGTAGACGAGACCCTTTGGTAAGTTCAAAGAGTTAGGGAGAAACGATACCCTACAACTTTAGACACACAACGCAACTAAGAATAAGGACGTGACAACTCAACCATCAATAGGAGATAATTAAGGAGTAATATAACCTAAGTAAACACATCTTTAAACTATCATACGAGCACACATTAATTAGACATAGACTCCCACAACCTTAGTTTAGATAATTAGATAATAGTAGAGTAATCGGTGAAATACCAACCCCCAAACCAATACCCTAGATTCAGTATCTTTCCATTTCATAAAATATAAAAATACAAAAATAATCTTCCTCAACCTTAACCTTAGCGTAGTAACTTCTCACTAGCATTCCTATTCCCCTAGAGAACGATATCAATACCCGTGGCTTACCCTAATTACTACACTACAACGATTAGGTTCACTGCCTAGGGTGTTATAAAACTTGCTCAAAAAAAAGGAAGTTTCCTTGACCCCGAACGACGCGTGTAGCGTTATCAGTAGTGATTAAATACTCCGAGTTGGGTACTCGGGGAGTGGAGTTGGGCATGAAAGGTGACCTTGTAGCCGAAACCACTATAAATACATGTGTTATGGCTGTGTCTTTCTTTCTCTATCTCTTTGTATAGTTTAATCACATCTAACTATCAATATCTAACACACCAAAATAGATTGACATAAGTCGATCTAAAACTTTTAAAATGAAGTTTTATTTGGTAAAACTATTCAAACCCTCTCTAGTTTTCTACAATTGGAATCAGAGCTTCGTTACCAAGTTTCATAGAGTATATTGTACTTAAAAACTTGAAACGATCAGTGATTATTTTGAAAACTACAAAGAAGGAAAACCTTTGTAAAAACTGACATCCAAACTGTTTTTACAAAAAGGATAATACTTTTATGTTTGGATATTTGATAGTTTTGGTATTACACTATATTTTCTAAATACTTCGAACGAAGTCGTTTTAAGAAGTCTTCAGTTTACGAATCTTCGAAAACTTCATCCTAGTAAAGGAAAAATGGAGTTTATACAAAAGAATAACCTAAAAGAGTTGTCAGTCTGTTTTACTAAAAAGTGTCAAAGGCATTTTAAAAGCTCATGAAGTATTTTAAGTCTATGGTTTAAAAACCATTCTATAAAACATAGCAAAGGTATTTCTTTCTTACTAATAATTGGTACTTTAAAAAATATGTTAGTTGCATATGGTTAAAATGTTGGATTTTATGCTTCTTTCTTTATGATTAACACCTATATAATTTTCTTATCTTCTTTACATCTTAGTATTGGTATGTTTCACATCAAGTGCTATATCTACGTGAATTATTTGTTACACCAAATTAGAATTTTCATTAACCTCTCTTCATGAACTCTCACACTCTTTTCGAATGGTCGTGAATAGTATTCCATTCCATCAACTCCTATTCTAGTAAATCAAATTTCATTTACACTCATCTCTCAAAACATCTTAAAAATTTAAGTCGACACAAAGAATATTTTATTCGCCTTGATCATCGTCCTAATCATACTCAAGATATTCATCTATCCCCATCTCGAACTTGCTCACGGCAATTTATCTCTTCTCATAACTCTCTATTTTTTCTATAATTCTTCTAGTTCCTTTTATTACCTTGCGCACCAAAGAAATTAGAATATAAGAACTCTCTTGATTAAACTTCTCAAACTGCCACTTAGGATCTATAATCATACACTCATTATTTTCTTTAAAACTCAAACAAAACCTTCAAAAATTTTCCTGTGTCTGCTTTCATGCCGGATCCCTTCGCTATAACTGGCCGATCCCTTCTTCAAAGGATCCGACGAAACCAACAATGCAGACAAACAAATTATATTTAAAACATCACAAACAACTTCTATCCCTACCTCTATTCATCACAAACAAACTAAAACATACACTTTCATTCTAGGATTCAATCGTCATTCATCTCAGTCTCCCAATCATCTTCGTAAGTAATTATATCCTTATACTTATCTTAATTTAACTCTAGTGTATAATGTCTTATCACAAATTGATTCAAATAGGTTTAGGTTAATCAAATCATTCCTGAAGATTTTGGGTTTAAAATTAGATGCTAGGTTATGATCTCTCTTAAGAATTATGTTAATACAAATTAACCATAAAAACGTTTATTTATATTTTATAATCTTCTATTTATCGGTAACAATCGTATAATCATTTTTACGAAATAAATAAAATACAGAAACACTTTGAGCCAATAGTTTACCAACAAACTTTTACTAAACATATAAAATCATCAAAACATGTTTAGTTGAATAAGTTATATAAAACCAAAACTATTTTTATAAAACACTTACAAGTAACTTTGTTTACTTATATTTTATAAAAATGTATATGTGCTTAGTATAACTTATAATGGGTAAATGATGGGTAAAAACCAACGTCCATGATCCATGACCCAAGACCCATGACCTATTGACTAGGTACAATGTATCTTGTTGGGTATCCATGAACCAAAGTCCATGACCCATACCCATGGAGCATGATCCAAGACCCATGATCCATTTCATGACATCATACATGAAATCATGTTGGATATTATCCATGATCCATGACCAAAATTCTATGACCCATAACCCGAGACCCATTACCTATTTACTAGGTACAACGATCTTGTTGGGTATCCATGATCCAAAGTCTATGGCCCATGGTCCATAACCCATAACCCATAACCCGATCTCAACCCAAAATCCGGACTAGCTGGCCCGACTCCGGATCCTCGATTGCACCGCCGGATCCTCGGGTAAGGATCCACGGATCCGAGTTAACTGTAAGTAGTTTTCCTATAAATAGTGAGCCATTTCTCTCTTGCTCCCAAACCTTTAGACATATCTTCTCTCTATGTTCTAACCTATCTAACCTCAGATCCAAAGGATCGTTCTATATAGTTTTCTCTTTGTGTGATTCTCTAGGTTCCTCTTAAAGGCGAGATCACAACCTCTTGAAGACGCGCAAGCTCAAGGTCATGAGTTGCCAAGCTTCGCCATCATCAAGACCATTGAAGTGCATCTTGTTGATAGTTCTTCTCTCCTCCATTAGTGTGTCAAGTTGAAGGCATTGGTGTATAGTGCCAAAGGTGTACATTTGATATGGGCGCCGATGTATATTTGTGTAATTTGGGTAAAAGGGTGTTGATATCCTTTGAAGTGTTGGAAAAGGAGTTTGTCTTCTTTGGGTTGTAGTGTTGGGTAGTAGTTCCTCCTTTGTAATGGAACCTGGTGTCAGCCTAGTACCGGATAAAGTGTAGGAGACGTTGTGATAGGTTTGGTTCTACCTCGTGGAAGAACTCAGTGTCAAGCCTTATACCGGATAAAGTGTAGGCGACATTGTTAAGGCTTCTACGCCATATTAAGGAGCTTGTGTTGTGTAGTGCTTAGAAACTCTCAAGGAGTGGAGTAGATCAAGGAAGGAGTCCTTGTAGCCGAACCACTATAAATACTTGTGTCGTGGTTTTGTGTTCCTTTACTCTTTATCTCTTTGCATTATTTATATATATGTCTATGTATCAATATCCAACACACGATCTAAATGGATTGACATAAGTCGATCTAAATACTTTAAAATAAAGTTTTAATCGACAAAACTATTCAACCCCCCCTTCTAGTTATCTACAATTGGGATCAGAGCTTCGTTACCAAGTTTCTTAGAGTATATTGTACTTTAAAAACTTGATACGATTCGTGTTTGTTTCAAAATTACAAAGAAGAAAATTTCTTAAAACAAAAATCATGTTTTAGATTTTTTTTAACTTTTAACAAATGGATATTGATAAATCATTCTAACATTTTATTTTGAGAAATCTTCATGCTAGGATTCTTTCAATGACTTCGTTCTATCGGAAGAAAAATGAAGTCAACACCCAAAGAAGAATCCAAAGTGATAACAACTTGTTTTTCTAAAATACGACTAAGTATTTTGAAAGCTCATGGTGTATTTCACGTCTATGGTTTCTAAAACCATAAAATAGAATATATCAAAGGTAAATTCTCTTAGTTACAATTAGTTGGTCAAAACGCACTAATTGATTATGGATAAAATGGTGATATTTTCTTCTCTTATAATAAGCATCTCCAAAATACTTAACGATATTAAATGATATGTGTATATATACGTGGATTATGTGTTTGACATCAAGTCATAATTTTCTAAAAGTCTCTTTACTACTTTTCATCTCAACGTATCATCGTGAATAGTATTCTCTTGTCCTTCCTAGACTTTGTAAGCTATTCAATCTACTTTTTTATCATGAAAAGAAATATTGCTAACTAGTCATGATCCATCATTCCTCGTTCTATTCTCTTTTAAATATCATTGTCTCCTTTCAAAACGTCTTCATTAAAGTTTACTCAAATAGAATTATGACCAATCTCATCCTCTACAACTTCTTCTCAAAAACTTTAAGTTATTATATAACTTAGTACATGTAGAAGAACACTACAAAACACCCAAAACTGATCTGTAATCCCGGTTCCATCAATTTGTACTAGCCGGATCCCTTATCCAATGGAACCGACGAAACCGGCCCAATAGACATCAGTTAAGTCGTTTTTAAAATCACAGACCTTTCTCCACTTTCCCTCTCCCCAAATCTAAAACGACAAAAACTCAATTCTTCTCATCCTAGGGCTTCATCATCCTAAGCATCCCATTCCTAAACATCATCGTAATTGATTACACTTATCTTTCCTATTTTTTGTCATCTTAATTCTAGGTTTTTGATTATAAATTTTTCTTTATCAATTCAATTGGTTTCACGTTTTTCTAAAAATTATACCATTGGTAATTGTTTCTTATAAACTTGATTTATAAACAAAAAGCCCCATATGAATAAAGTTATTTGAAAAGGCATTGTTAATGCAAATAAGTTCATAAGATAATAAACCCATTTTGATCAAGTCATCTATTAAAACATGTAATGTACTAAATGACTTATTGTTGAGTTTGTTATGTATGCAACATAAGTGTATTATGTGCTTATATGATTTCTTGATTTCATCTTTCTATGTGTTGTTTTCTTAGACGATAAGAATGTACATCGGATCCTAACCCACACTTGCGTTGATGATGTATTTTCCCTTCTTCTTCTTCTTCTCCATGATCGCTTTCCAAGCTTCATAGTAGGATTGACAACTTGATTGTTTCATTCGAGATACTCATGTAAATTATTTTGCAACGCAATTATAATTAGGCATATCCGAAAGTCCAAACTCGAGCTTTCCAATAACATATGTTGAACTAGCTTGTCCAACCATTGTTGTTCTCCATATGGACCTCTTGTATTTAAACATGACACCTTCGCCACCTTAGTTGTTATGCATTTACATCAGGCATAATATTAATAAAATGAAGCAAAGTATCATCATTGCTATTCTTCGATAGGCCATTATAGGAATATAAATCTTTCTAACTTGAGAATGAATACTAGAGAACTTATTGCACTAGAAACTCAATTTGACCTAACGGTTGAATTGCTTCCTTGAGAGAAGTTAGGTATGTGGAATCACCCGTAAAAATGGTCGTGTTTGGCCATAATTAAGCGCCGCTAGTAATAGTCGTATATTCATTCTCTCACTTGAAAAATCTCTGCTCCTATGCTTTCCTAAAGTAAGTTTAGAATGGATATACTATGCATTTTCTTAGGATTACTAATCAAACAAGTTGTAAAATTGATCCTTCTTTTGTTAGTCAAATCACAAATACTTGCCTCATCAAGCGATTATATTGCTTTGATCGAGCTACATAACTTCAAGGACGAAGTTCATTATATGCTAATTACCATCCGTAATGACTATACTCAGCTCATTACCTTCACTAAACCAAAACAACCTTCTAAAAAATTCACTTTCTTCTGGACACATATACATGTGTTTCTTAATCTTCAAATACCAACACATAGGTAAACATCTCTTAGCTAAAACCAACTCAGAAAACCGTACTTGCTTCAAGCCTTTCAATATTCAACACTTACTCTTCTAAACACAACTCCTTCATCTCCACAAACAACAACTCCACCTTCTGGATCTAAATGAAGTTTAGGATTGTCCTGAACTAGCACCTCACAACTCTATTGTCTTGAACACCATCATGTACTCTTTTCTTTGACACATACCTTGCACGCCATTGTTAGTGCAAACGATTTACTAATCTGGATCATAAACTGTTTTGAGCTTCTAGAATACCGCTTGTTTAGTTTGATAAACCTCTGTGTTATTTGTGAGCTCGATCTCATTTGATTGCTTATGTGTTATTCTTACATGCTCTCATTGCTATGCTAGACTTTTATACATGTATGCTTGCTGTGGATAACATAAGTTTTGAAATTTGGTAAGTGAGTAAAACTTTACGATCTTACTGTGATGTTTTTCTATCTCAGAAGCCGGATCCCCTAGTTATAACTGTCCGGATCCCTCTTGGGAAGAATCCGGTAGATCCGGGTGGACAGAATTGTGTTTAGTGCCTTTAAGCATCTCCCTCACCTTCCAGACCTTATTGGACTAGTTGAACATGATATATTAGGATCACTTAGGTTTTCCTTAGGCTCAGTTGATCCCACATTCACTTATGGATGACTTAGGATCACATTTAAGGTGTTTTTGATTACTTCAGAACTCACCATCTTTCCGCTCCAATATTTACACATTGTTTCTTTCATTTCAAAACACCTATTTTGATATTTCTCTCATTTTTAACAAATTGATTTTACTCATTTTAAACCTTAAAATGCTCTAAAATCTTGTTTTTCATTTCTTATGATTTTTAAGTAATTTTCTAAATTTTTCTTTAATCACCATCTGGTTTCTTCAAACCATTAACCATCCTCAAAACTCTTAGTGTCATCCATGATCACCCATTGGTGTTTCTAAAACTCTATTTTTCCCTATAAAAGTCATCATTGACTATTCTCACTCATTAAATTTGGCCATTTAGTCTTGTACCTTTTAAGACACCTTAGTGGACCAAATCACTTAGGATATGTAGGTACTAGACCTTGCTAGAACCAAATCATTCCTTTTTCCTACCTTCTGATATCCGGATCCCTAGCTTAAAACTAGTCGGATCCCTCAAGTGAGGGAACCGTTGGAGCCGGTTGCACAGAACATGATTTATCACTTGAGATAATCATTTCAAACTCTCTTAGTTAACCTAAACACTCCACATTGTCTTAAATGACTCTCTAGAAAAGAACAACACTGTAGTTAACTCTTATACATGAAAATCATTACAACTTGAAGAATTTTAGTGGTTTAGGCTTTAATTCACTTGCCTAATTTCTCCCTTTATAAAACCATTTGTGTTTGTGCTTCCAAACCACCATCCAAACACTCATTCTTAGTAGCAAAACTTTTTCTTTCAACTTTTTCCTTTTACCATTTCACCATGACAAAAGCACCTAGTGCAAATTCATCAACCGAAAGCCCTCCAAGGAAAATTGCTCGTGTTAACCATGAAATTTCATAAACCGAGTCATCACCCAACAAAACTCCAAAAATTAGAGTTTCTATCCAAACAACTCTACCAATCAAACCAACTCCTCAAAGTCTTATTTCCACCAAACAACCTTTGCCAAACACCACCATACCTTCAAAACCAAACACTCCCATCCCTACTAAAACAACCAAACCTTCACCTCTATAACCTAGAGTTCTCTCCTTCACCTCACCTCACTCATTACCAAACCTAAACTCTCTAGAAGATTTGCCACCTAGGCCTTCTCATCCACCACCATTGCCCACATTCTCATCAATTGAGAAAATGGTACCACAACAACTTTCTCATCAAAACCTCGGTGTTGGAACTTCACTAGCACCCGTGTCTTTCTCTCTTTCACCTTTAAATAGTCCGTTTTAGATTATGAGACACTTCCAACCTCAACAACTGGATCACATAGATGTTGATACTTCCTTACCTCCACCACCAACACATATGCCACCACCTTCTTCCTTTGTGGAACCACCACCGTCTTCATCAAACTTACCTCCACAAACTTCTCCATTCTTACCAACACCATTTCCAATCCATGACAATGTTTTCTATCATTGTCAACATGTCCAAGGGTTAGTCCATGAACTACGTGATGAAGTACGTTTCATGTTCTATCACCTTCTTGAGCGTCTTGATGAAGTCAATAAACCTAACCGTCCCTAAACCTTGGAAGCGAAGCACAAGTGGTGTTCTTCATAGTCTTAGGCACAATCTAGGTTGTTAGGATTTTTCTTATTTTATTACATGCTTGTATCATTTTCTTACTTTTAGAGAATTGAAATATGTGTATCATTTCTCTCATTTTATTAAATGAAACTACATGTTTGTATGTTATATGGTTATGTGAACATATTTGTGCAACAATACATGACTTACTTGGACTATTACGTCAATATTTGTGTCTATATTGTCGCTAGTAAGTCGCAGTACCGGATCCTCAACTTTGTCTTGGCGGATCCCTCAGATGAAGGATCCGACAGAACCAGATGGACATAAACATTTTCTAAAGCTAACTTTAAAGCTCATTTGCAGGAAACAACGCACTATATAGTTGTTTTCTAACCGTTGTTTTGTAGATTTTCAAAATACACATGGAGAATTTGACACCCTCAACAAGGGGGAGGTTTTCGTCAAAGCAAAACATTGAAAAATACTTGCAATACACTCGTTTAGTCTTCCTAATTACTTGACGCCCTCATCAAGGGGGAGCGTCCGTCAAGAGGAAGCTAAGACGAGATTCTTTCTTACCTTACTACCTCGTCGCTATACACTTCGTTCTCCAAATCTTTCTCTTCTAAATTTCTTACTTTCTAAAATCTTTTCTTAAAACTCTTTCTAAATCTTTCTCTTCTATTTCTATTCTTTCTACTATGTTTTAGATTCTTTTCGACACTCCTTTTGTTTCGACAAAAAGGGGGAGAAGAGAGTAAAAACTCCAATTTAAAATTTCACGAATTTTATTTTTTACTTAAAATAATTTTATGTTTTGTCTTAAAAAAAGAGGTAGATTGTTAATACAAATAAACCATAAAAACGTTTATTTATATTTTACGATCTTCTAATGTTTTGTCGATAACAATCGTAAAATCATTTTAATGAAATAAATAAAATACGTAAAAGATTTGAGCCAATAGTTTACTAACACACTTTTACTAAACACATAAAATCATCAAAGCATATTTAGTTGAATAAGTTATATAAAACCAAAACCATTTTATAAAACACTTTCAAGTAACTTTGTTTACTTATATTTTATAAAAATTTATATGTGCCTAGTATAACTTCTAATGGGTAAATGATGGGTAAAAATCAAAGTCCATGATCCATGACCCAAGACCATGACCCATTGATTAGGTACAATGTATCTTGTTGGGTATCCATGAACCAAAGTCCATGACCCATACCCATGGAGCATGATCCATTGCATGATATCATGCATGATATCATGTTAGATATTATCCAGATACATGACCCAAAGTCCATGACCCAAGACTCATGACCCATTGACTAGGTACAATGTATTTTGTTGGGCATCCATGATCCAAAATCCATGGCCCATGGTCCATAACCTATTACCCATAACCCGGTCTGCAACCCGAAATCTGGACTAGCCTGAACCAACTGCCGGATCCCTTGGATTGCACTGGCCGGATCCCTTGGGTAAGGGATCCGCCGGATCCGGGTTAACTGTAGGAAGATTACCTATCAATAGTGAGCCATTTCTCTCTTGCTCCCAACCCTTTTAGACACATCTTCTCTCTATGTTCTAACCTCTCTAACCTCAGATCCAAAAGATCATTCTATGTAGTTTTCTCTTCGTGTGATTCTCTAGCTTCCTCTTAAAGGCGATATCACAACCTCTTGAAGACGTGTAAGCTCAAGGTCTTGAGTTGCTAAGCTTCATCATCATCAAGACCACTGAAGTACATCTTCTTGATATTTCTTCTCTCCCTTCATTAGTATGTCAAGTTGAAGGCATTGGTGTATAGTACCGAAGGTGTACATTCGATATGGGGTGTCGATGCACATTTGTGTAATTTGGGTAAAAGGGTGTTGATATCCTTTGAAGTGTTGTAAAAAGGAGTTTGTCTTCTTTGGGTTATAGTGTTGGGTAGTAGTTCCTCATTTGTAATGAAACTCGGTGTCTAGCCTAGTACCGGATAAAGTGTAGGAGACGTTGTGATAGGTTTGGTTCTACATCGTGGAAGAAATCAGTGTCTAGCCTTGTGTCGGATAAAGTGTAGGTGACGTTGTGAAGGCCTCTCTGCCATATTAAGGAGCTTGTGTTGTGTAGTGCTTAGAAACTCTCGAGTTGGGTACTCGAGGAGTGGAGTAGGGCAAGGAAGGAGTCCTTGTAGCCGAACCACTATAAATACTTGTGTCGTGGTTTTGTGTTCATTTACTCTTTATCTCTTTGCATTATCAATATCCAACACACGATCTAAATGGATTGACATATGTAGATCTAAATACTTTAAAACAAAGTTTTAATCGACAAAACTATTCAACCCCCCCCCTCTCTTAGTTTTCTACAAATTACATTCTTCTAAAAACTTAAAATTACCTTTTGAAAAACCTCATACAAATGAATTAATAGGAAAAAAGGTCTTAAAAGGGGCTTAGCATTGTAAATACAAGTATAAACGAAATTTGTTAAAATAAACAAGTCTATTAAAACCTCATTTGACTGTTTTTGATTAAAAAAATATATATCTCTTTCTCTAGAACTTGCGCTCACACACTAGACACATATTTGGTATTAATTTAATATATCCTAATACATATTCATTATTTTGTATTGGCTTGTATAGGTCTCAAGATGTCACACATGTATGACTTTGATCATCATCTACATTCCAAATGTCACATTAGATCCTTACACACCTAGAGACTTTATTCACGGATTCAAAGACCTCGAGTCACGTTATTTTCATGAAGGTCGGGTTATCAAACCTCCTTTAGTCTTTCTGGAAGAAATTGAAAGAGATTTTCGAACCATAGGTTTTGAGTGTCTATTTACCATTAACGAACAAATTTATCCACGTTTTGGTTTAAAATTCTTCCGCGAAATTGATCTTGTACGTAACGAGTATCGATCCTTTCCCTTTTGGTTTTGTATACAAAACTACAAGTTTCTCTTGCCTCTTGAACAATTCGCTCAAATTCTTGGACTTTTTCAAATCTTAGGCAATATGCTTATACGAAAGAATTCTCTCTTAACTCTCTCCCTCAAAAAGTAAATACTCCATATTTTTCATACATTCCGTCTTCATAAGAATTAACTAACCTTCTGTGTAAGTCACCAAATGTCTGCCACCCTAACAAAATCCGTATGCTTGAGCTTCGCTATTTTCTACAACCTATGGCAGTCATCTTACGAGAAAATGTCCTGAGTATAGTAAAAGATCATGAATACCTACCAGCATGTTGTGCTCACATGCTTTATTGCATTCTAAATCTACAACTATACAATCTTTCTTATTTCTCCGCTAAGCGAATCGTACATCTCAAGGATCGTGCAAAAAAAATAATACCCTATGTGATGTTCCTAACTCATCTATACCATCACTTCATGCATACTCACCCATATCTTTAAGGTCCTCAATATTCAATTGTCAATAAGGTAATGGAACCCTTGAATGAGTCTCACTTTCTCATTCTTAAATCATCCATCAACTTTGCATTTCTTGATGATCTCACAAGCAATAATGATGAGTGAAGTAAAACAAAAATAACTCAAGACAATCATGATAAAGTGAAGAGATTCTATGTGAAAATTGTGATTTAATCACATATGATTGTTGTTTAAATTATGGTATTTTTTCTGTAAACTTTTGGCACTTTGAATATTTACTTTGCTGATTAGTTTCTTGAACATTTTATGGTCATGTTTTCTATGTTTAAGAAATTTTACCATATTTGAACTTATATCAATTTTTGAATCCAACCTTACTTGTCTTATATGTATACCTTACACTTGTATCCATGTATGCTTACTGTTATAAACACGACGTGTGGATTTTGACAAATGCGTACAATTCTACGGGCCGCTGTCCTGTATTTGATCTCAGAAGTCGGATCCCTTCAATATAACTAGCCGGGTCCCTTTTGAAAAGGATTTGGTGGATCCGGGCGTACTGAACTGTAATGTATACCTCATTACATCTATCTCACCTTCTAGACCTTATTAGATTAGTTTCCTATGTCCTATTAGTCTCAACTAAGCTATCCTTAATCTTAGTAGCTCTCCTATTCTCTTATGAATGACTTAAGTTCTCTCTAAAGATGTTTATGATTTATCATTTCTCCAATACTCAACATTTCTTTGCTCCAATGCATACATCTTCTTTCTCTCATCATAATCTACTTATTCTCATAATAATTATAGTTTTCATAAATTTATTTTACCCATTTTACCCTCACAATGCTCTAAAATCAATTTTTCATTTCTTATAATTTTTTAAGAAATTTTCTAAATTTTTTCTTGACCACTTTTTGATTCCTATCTCCATTAACCACTTCCTAAGTCAACTAGTTTCACCTTTGATAATTTATTAGTATTCTTTTGCTCCCATTTCTCTATAAAACTCATTATTAAGTCGCTTCTCATCATTAGTTTAAGTTCTCAGAACTTCTTCCATTTAAGAAACCTTGTTTCAATCAAAACACCAACCTACATAGGCTAGAACTCTTAAATTCCTAGCCATTCATTATCTTCTTTGTCTCAGTTAGCCGGATCCCTTGGCAAGAACTAGCCATATCCTTTTTGAAAAGGATTCGGTGGATCCGGGCAAACAGAGACAGATGAAAATGCTTTTAGTCACTAAAAACTCACCTTTATTCATTCCATTACTTTACATTGTCTTTAATAACTCTCCTAGAAGAATGTATCTCAGTAGTTGACCTTTTTGCATAAAAATGATTACAATTTGAAGGATTTTAGTGGTTTAGGCTTTGATTTCCTTCTATGATCTTCCACTATATAAATCACTTGTGTTTGTGCTTCAATCCCACACCTCAACATCACATTCTCAGCTGCAAATTCACATTCTAAAACACCTATCACAATGACTAAGGTACCAAATGCTCCCTCCTCGACTAGAAGCCCTCTTAGAAAAATTGCCCGCATTACCTATGAAATATCATCAACCGAATCCTCACCTATAAAAAAACCCTCACCTAACTACATCCAAACTCCACCTTTCATTGAATCAACACTACCACAACTTGCTCCTATCAAACCATCACCATCACTTGCTTCCATTAAGAGAACACCATCTGTGACACACGATAAATTTACATTAATTATTTTAATAATAAATACGAAAAAATTACTCTGTGAATTATATTTTTAAGTATACGTGAGCTTAAACAATTGTTTTGAGAAGTTATCTCGCACACTACGACACGTAGTAGCACACAAAATTGATGTTGTACATCAAGAAAAGGATAAAAATCACTTTTTCTTACTCCTGGCAAATTACGAATGAAAACGAGAGGTTATCTCGTGGTTTTAGAAAAATGCGGCACCACACGCGACAAACATATGTGAACTAACCTTTATGTAACAGCAAAACTATATTATCACATTTTCCTAAACGTTTCTAAAAATATAAATTTTATATTTTTCGGATTCCTAGAGGGTATGTTTATACGGAGACTCGTCAGAACACGGGGTACAAATAATACACTGTTAATAATAAAAATAAAACTAATCCTAATCCTACACTCAAATAAATCGACACATCTCTATCATCGCTTCGCTTTTCTTTCTCTCTCTTCGCCTCAATCCAAAAGATCAAACATGGAAATGGTAACTTCTCCTACTCCTTTTGAAGGTCAAACGCAAAGAAACTCCACCTCTATCACAAATGAACTTCTATCACCCTAGCCATCACGGGAAACTCTTGGGTTGTGGCTGAAGAAAGGGACGAGTGCCAAAGAAGGGAATCGCCTCTCTATGAGGACCAAGGAGCCTAAGGTCTCACCTTCCGTGAGTTCATATATAAATAAGAGTCAAATTTCGCAGGTTCATTCACAATTTCTCAAACCCTAAGGGGCCGTTTAGTTGGTGAAAATTTTTCTTGTTTTTTCGTTTACAAATTTCTAGAGAAGGGATTGGTTTTTCTTCTCTAGAAAAGAGTTGAGAATTTTGAAAACCCGTTTAGATGGATTTATATTTTTCACTTTTTAAAAAATGAAAAGATATTTAGATAAAGCTCTTTTCAAACATTTTTCCTTTTTTAAATCAACTTTCTTTCCATATTGGATCTTTGTACGCTTTTATTCATTTTGTAATGCTTTATTTGCGGTTTTATACGCTTTCATCTGCTTTTTTTCCTGCTTTTGTACATTATCATTTGTTTTATCTATTTTATACGTTTCATCCGATTTTACTAAGTTTTGACTTTTCGTCTGCTTTTGTTTTCGTCATATTTTACGCTTTCGATTTTTACGTTTCGCTCTATTTTTTACATTTCTGTCCTTTTATTACGTTTTTTTTACGTTTTTGTCCATTTTTTACTTTTTCGTCTGTTATTTTACGTGTTCGTCTTTTTTTACATATTTGTTTGTTTTTTTTACGTTTTTGTCTGTTTTTTTACGTTTTCGTTCGTTTTTATGTTTTCATCTGTATTTTTAAGTTTCGTCCGTTTTTTTACGTTTTTGTCTCTTTTTACGCCGTCGCTTTTTCATCTTCGCCTTGTTACTTTACGCTTCGTCTGCTTTTCTTACGCTTTTACGCTTCATCCGCTTTTACGTATTCATTCTGCTTTTTACGTCTCCGTCGCTTTCTTACGCCATCCATTTTTACGCCGCCTTTTTACGTTTTAATATGTTTTTACGTTTTAGTCCGTTTTTTTTACGTATTCGTCCATTTTTTATCTTTTCGTCCGTAAAAAAGACGAAAACGTAAAAAACGGACATAAATGTAAAATAACGGACAAAAACGTAAAAAAGCGGACGAAAACGTAAAAAAACTACCGAAAACGTGCGGAAACGTAAGAAAACGAGCAAAAACGTAAGAAAACAGGTGAAAACGTAAGAAAACAGACGTAAACGTAAAAAAAATGACAAAAACGTAAAAATACAGACAAAAACGTAAGAAAACGAACGACAACGTAAAGAAACGTATAAATTGAAAAAACAGATGAAAACGGATTAAAACGAACGTATAAAAATTGAAAATGAAAAAAGTGAGAAGATTAAAATGAGCTTTCCAAATTTGTAGTTACATTTTGGAAAATGAGAATTTCACATTTTTTGAAAATTGTTGGAAAAAAGTGTAACTAAACGGATTTTCAATTTTTCTCTTTTCATATGAAAAATTTCCTGAAAAAATGGGAAATTTTTCACCAACTAAACGGCCCCTTAAGGTTTGAGAGAATCAAAAGGCTTTTCAATATTTGTATAAGGGTCTTATAATTGGGAGTATAAAGATGCTATTCCAAGGGTTAATTTTTCCAATTCGTTATGAGTTATATTCAATTAGAGCAATTGGTGTTCGGTGTTCAACCCCCTCGACGCACTATCCTTGTAAGAATAAATAATTATGTTGACTTAAAATTGATATTTATTTTTCTTGAATTAATTATGGATGTTCTCAGATATTTTTATGTTGAACAAAATTGTAATTGTTGTGTTGTTGTTGGTTCGTGTCGTATTTTTCGTAAACAAGAGGAAGAACAAGAAACCTGAAATACTTAATATTGAAAACTTGCTTAATAGAAATTGGACTTATGTAAATTCTAGTGCTTATGTGTTACGACTTAAGGCTGTCTTGTTAATAGCTTATTTAGTCTGGCTTATTGAGGTTCCAGCGTATTGTTGTCACTTGAGTTTCGGCTCATGATTAATTCATAAAGGATTTGTTAGTTTCAATTTGAGTCTTTGACTCACTAAGAGTTCATTTTGTTTTCGACCCCCACTAGCTTTCGGCTTAATGTTGTCTCGATTTACTTGATTGATTATAGAGGTCTCGGTTAGGTTGAGTTTGCCTCAGCTAAGGTTATAACCACCCCGAAGGGTAGCTTGTTACCAAAATTGCCCTGAGATCACGAGTGTGTTGTCAACTGTGGCTCGTGTAAGTGGTTCTCATTTGTTGTTGTTCTCAGAGTACCAATTGACTCAAAATATTCTATGTGGGTGTATCCATTTAAAACTGTTAAAGGGTACGTTTTCTTGTTAGTTCGAGCCAAGGGAGAACACGCATTGTTGTTTCTACCCGTCTCGGCTCTAGACCACACGAGAGGTCTCGTGAAAGCTCGATAGTGTTACGAAAATACAAGAAAACCTTTGAGTTGTGTTGTGATTTACTCGCATCTCCCCTGCGTTAAAACTGGTTCTCAGATTTACTAAAACTGGTATTAGTATTAAATGATATTGGGCCTCAAGGCCCGTTCCATAGGGTGTGTTTGTTTATTAATGGGCTGCAACGCTCATCCCATATAAAAGGGAGTCCGTTTGGTAAATTCGAATGGGCCACATCCCACTCTTATTCCATATACCGTCGCAAAAACAAATGATAAAAATGAAATAAGACCTATACTAGAAATTTTATAAACAAAGTTTATACATTACAAAAACAACATGTGAATTTCAAATTCACAAGGGTATACAATGGTCAACCGGATTTTTTATTACTTTGAACACGAATTTTAGGAAAATTAGTCAAAGCGATTCCAAATTATAAGGTTTTCTACAATTACATATGTATTTATATCAATTATTTTTCTTTAGCAATGAAATTCATTACACAAAAATGTATATTTGTTTATAAACATATATGAATATATAAACATGAACCAAGTTTTAACATATGTAAATATGTATATTTTTCAAAGCACATTCTTAAATCGATATATTATCGAAACTCATATTGTATTTTATAAACTAAGTTACGACTTATTTCATTTCCAAAATAAATAAAAAAACTTGAAAATACCTACACACACACACACACACACACACACACACACACACACACACACACACACACACACACACACACACACACACATATATATATATATATATATATATATATATATATATATATATATATATATATATATATATATATACTGTTAAGCCACCAATGGGCGGCATGACTTATAATTATTTGTTTGTTGTTTTTGTTAACTAAAATACATTTTTAGAATTGTCAAACAATATTATAAAACAATTGTTTCTTTGGTTTTTAGTTGTGGTTTTATTATTTTTTTGTTAAGAATTATAAATAATTATATGGTTTGCGTGGATGGTTAATAACACAATATATATAATTTTTACAACATTATGAATTTTATGCATGTTTGTAAAGTTGTAGATAATGAAAATGTATCAAAGTGATATAACAGTTAACTTAAATTCTAAACAAAGCTTCTTTGTAGACAACATTTGTTGTTGATTTTATGTATTTCCCGTCTTCATCACAACATAAAATCTTAAATCCTTTTATGCTTTTCAACCTTGATACGACTACGTATAGTTGCCCGTGAGAAAAAACCGGCCGTTGTAGAAACAATCTTACTTTTGTTAATGTTTGTCCTTGACTTTTGTTAATAGTCATTGCAAAACACAATGCAACTGGGAATTGTCTATGATTAAATTTAAACGGAATCTTATTATCAGAAGGGTTTAAGACCATCCTTGGTATTGCGCAAATTCTACCTACACTTCTGCGAGATATAATCTTGGCTTCTATTATAATGACACCCATCCTTAGTACTTGAAGCCTAGTTCAGTTGCATAATCCCGCCCTTCGGTCTATGTTTCTCATGCACATAACAGGAGCACCAATTTTTAATTTTAAAGAATGTTGTGGAATCCCGGCAATTCGAATGCTATTTAGGAAAAGGTGTTAAAAAATATAATGTCAAGAAATTAAATTATAGTAAAGGGCTGCATAATTCATCTAAACACTAAATCGTCACATTAAGAAAGAATCCATATTTGATGTTTTACCAACAAATATGGTATACATGCAACTCTTATTGATTCACTACTGATAGCTTTTTAAATGATTTTTTGAGCTTGTAATCTAAAACCTTTAATCAATCAATAATTTTTATGAAGTATTAAATAGTTCACATCACAGTAAATCAAGATTTTAATAACTAAAAACATACCATAGTGCGGCTACGGATATTCCTTGTGTACAATTATGGAATATTTATGATGGACATTTCGTGGTCGCAACTTGTTGAAGGTATACCACAAAGGTTGACATATGATGGCTCACAACGCCATTCGATTCTCAGATCAAGAAGGTCTATTGGTCTTTCATTAGCCACACCTGCATATATAAGTGATTGAGTAAGTCGATTTCAAATAACCCGTAGCTATTAGTTTGTTACTTTTCACCACCTTCTTTATCAATAAGGATTCAAGTGATTTTGTAACCACTTCTAGGTTTGACTAATGAATAGAAGTTGTGGAACCCGCATGTAAAGAACCATTCTCATTGTAGCTAAGAGCAATGTTATTAACCAAACTCATAAATTTGCATGCTATGGCTCAGAAGCTTTTATTTGAAATATGATTTCATTTATGTAAACAAAAACCATACACATTGTATTAGGACAACCTATTTGGCAAAGCTTTGATCATCCAGCAGATTTATGAATATCACAAATAAGCAGACATACTAATAGGCACTTTTTTAATAAGCTAACCAAACATTCCGTTGTTAGCCGAAATATTTTTTTTTGTCAATTGTAACTGTTTTGTAATTGACACGACTCTGAAACTGGTCGTTCATTTGTTTTTGAGTAATATTTTGTAAATGACAAAGTGCAATTTCAAAGTCAGGCGTGAATGTACATGCCAATTATCATTTATTTGATATTTGCAGTTTTGCATTAATAAGTTAAGTGAAGACGTGTTTCTATCGCTATATAGTGTTCGGCTCAACGTCGCGTTGCGGCAGGGCTAACCCCACACTTTGTGGCGCATCCTTATTTCCACATTTTCATATCATGCGCAGAACTTGATTGACTCCATGTATTTTTTGATGTCTTGACATCTTTCATGGTAGTCATTTTGCTTCTTCACAAGTATTAAAAAGGTGGAATGAGTGCTGCCATATTATTAAAAAAACCTGATCAACATATGTATTACAAACAACTATTGGTACAGTTCACATATGAGTGCACAATTCACTATAACCTAAATCTTTAATTTAAAATATAGCAAACATCAAAAAGTATTGGAAATATACTATATATTTCACTACATCACTTGATCAGCTTGCAATTTGTTTCGTAATTATAAGTAGATAATGGTTGGTTTCCTTTGTTGTTCGTAGATAAGTACTTTTAGACCATTAGCTATTGTATTCCTTCACAATGCAACATACAACTTTCTATGATGATAGATCAACTGTAGGAGGTGAAAACGCTGACCTTGTTTTTTATTGATGGATGACTCCAGACTTTTCGAGAAGACCCCGTCACCTATACAAAGGCATTACAAATATATGAAAGCCATACAAATTAATTCACATGCATCAACAAACTCGACAGATATAGGAAAATTCTGCACTTTATGTACATACGTGCATTATAAGGTTGAGGTATTGCTATATCGCTACGTATAAAATAATCCACGTACTCAGATAATGAAACTAAAAACATAATCCCGTTTGCAATGAAAAATAAACCCAGTTGAGTTAATTAGACACTTGAATATTCTTAAGTCTTACCAGACGAACTACTTGATCAATAACATTTTTATACCCTATGTTGAACCTATAGTGCTGTCATCTTGCTAACTATGGAACTATCAGCAGATTTTCAGTTTTTTATATGCATACTTCCAGATTATGCACATGCTGCCATTAAGGGTTTTTACTTACCTACTTCCGGATTAATTAGTTTAAAAAAATGTCCTTGGTAAGATTCGAACCTGAGTCATTTAATCCATACATCAATAATCTAAGCCTCCTCTTTAAACAGATCCTCCTCATTTATGCATAAACCTTCAACATGGTCTAGTGAGTTGCTCTTTTTATTCTTTCATAATGACAACACTTTTTTGGTCTACCTAAGGAACCTCTGAAAGCTGGGCTTTTGAAGGCTTGTATGGATTAGGATAGTCTTTGAAACATACATGTGTTGCTTGACAATGTAAATTTAACAGTGAGTAATCCTAGAAACCCCCAGACTCGTATATAGTGAAGCATAGGTACTTGATACTTGATAGTATCGTACTATGAGACCTTTTTAATCGATGTACATACAAAAGAAACATGTTTATATATATTGCCTAACTAAATTTACAATTAACATAGCTTTAAAATACATTCTAGTGCAAAATTGATGAGGACATTATTATTTAGCAATCGAGTATAAAAACATATCTATAATTCGCTATATCAGTTAGATGTTGGTCTTTCTGCATCCTTTCTTTTAGCTTCCAAATTGACATCGCCTCAAGTTCACATTCTGTAGCATGCTCTAGCAGTTGTCTGCACTGGATGTGATTAGAAGTTAATTACCTATAAGACTATAAGAAAAGAATAACAACAATAACAACAATGATAATACACCTCGCTCATTGCATCTCCCACGCAACATTTGATAAGGTCTTCATAGAGGTCACCGATTGTTCGATCTCGGGTGCATCGACCTAGTATTCCGTAATCAACAGAGCATATTCACAACATCTGTAAAATAGCATAATGATATTGTTGCATAATGATATTGCTGATATTCACATTAACTAACATATTATTTTTCTAATTAACTGGGTTCGCTTCATAATATTGCTTGACAAAATCTAACTTGACGTAAATGAATAAAGAATAATGAAAAATATCTTAAACACAAAACTCGGAAACAAAATGAAAGTGTTCATGTAACCTTGTGGAATTCACCACAATGCTAATGAAACCGAAAACCATAATGACCACAACAATGATTGTATTCTTCAACTACTTTATGATACTCAAGAAACATCTTCGTTAGACTGGCCTGATCCCATGTTACTATCATACGACGTTGGAAGAAATCAATATAATGATGTACAAATAGCAATCCTGGATGCAAATGGTCATTTCAACTCGTCAGACGATTTCAAATTTGTATCGGCTGATTATGGGACAATTCGCCAAAAATAGTGAAGATTGATACAGATGGTAATCTAAGACTCTACAGTCTGTTCAAGATGAAAATGGAATGAAATGGAAATTCAATGGCAAGCGGTGTCTCATGCTTGCAGGATCCATGGTACTTGTGGACCAAACAATTTCTGTACTTATTCTCCAAAGAATTTTAGGAAATGCAGTTGCTTACGTGGGTATAAGATGGTAAATTCCGAAGATTGGAGTTATGGGTTTGTTGTTCTCTGCACGTTCTAATTCAGCCTAACCTCTATGTTCCTCTTCTACAGCTTCTTGATATTCCTTAGCTATGAAGATCCGTCCTAATTGAAATAAATTAGATAAAGGAAGTAAATAGTATGTTGCTTATATATATTTTTTAGTTTTTACGGTTAGTGTGTTCGGTCATTTAATCACATACATTTAAATGTACAAATGAAACAATATTAGGAAAGTGGAATAGCAAATGAAGCAATTGTAGGAAAATTGGTACTTATATTATAGCATTTCTCTCAAGTACATATCAGAAAACAATCACATACATTTATATTTTAAGACTAATTCAAGGAAATGAGCATCGGAAAATAGTTGTTGTATAATGGGAGGGTATTGACGGATTGTAAAAAGGTTTACCCTTCCCTCTAAGCAACACTGGTGGTACAAAGGACCTTTTGCTGCAGTGGAGTAACTTAGTTTTACAAAAAGTATGAGTGACTAAACCACTAACCTATTGAAATCATCAACCCCATAAAACACGGTAAACTTCAGAAAAAATAATTGTTTAACTTTGAGAAAAAGATGTTTTGGGTGTGCTCAGTTTTGGGTGAGCTCATTGACCTAACCCATGTCACCTCTAGAACAAAATATGTACAAAAGATATGCAGTAAGTGAATAGGAAAGAGTCTAAAGCATACACAAAGTTTTGTGTCGAGCCAATGAACCAATCTGTCTGACTCCAGCTTCTGCTTCATGGACAGCTTGAGCAGACTTGTTTATTTCATCAGATATCTCATGGCTGAAATAGATTTAAAAAAAAACATGATCAACACCAGAAAGATAAAAAGTTTTATGACAATATGTTGTTGACCAAAATTGATAATGGTTAATAGGAATAATGGACTTAAGGTACACACAACTGATAATTTTTTATTATACACGAGCCACACAGTGAATCCTATAAAAATGCAGAAATAAGAAGTAAAAAGTTTTAAGATTGAAAAAATAAACAAAAGTATAGTATGGAAGAACGTTCATACCTGAGCGTGTCATATGACTTAATGGTGTCCATTAACTTATAGCTTAAAAGAAAATAAGGGTTAATAACATTAAGTTATAGCATAAAAGATAGTTAGATTAACGAACTTACAAAAATGCTTTGGCATATCCAGGCACCATCAAACAACCCGCTTTTAAAATTTGGATCATTTTAATCCACCACTTCCTGACACACCGACCACTCTATTGCCTGAAAATATATGATCGACTAAGCAAGAAATTTTTTAAAACGGACTATTAGTACGTAAACCTCACCTAAGGCATCTTGGTAGAGTCTCGAATCAGATCAAGAGAAGAGTAGATGCGGTGAACTTTATCGGCAAATTTTGAGAAACCCAACGCCTTTTCCCGATATAAAGAAAAGTATCGAAAAGAAAAGAAAAAATAACGGGCTGTGGTCATCTCAGATGAAACAAAGTTAGCCCAATACATGGCTTTGGAAGAACAAAGAACCATCCAAGGCGTTAGTTGAGTCAGCTTTCACAAACCGATGATAGGGTTGTCCTTGCGACACAATGTTATCCACACCGAATAGGCAAGGCCTTTAACGCCTCGACCAAATGGTTCTATAGTATCATTATACTCAATATTAACGCGCTCTTGTGTCGCCCGGGAGCACATTGCCCAATTTGGGTGTGCGATCCTCCGTCAATATCCCGGCAAGATGATCTAGCCGACCGCCGTAACCTGATATGTAAGATATTGTATGCGAGTTGAAGTCAAGATTCGAGGTGCAAACCCAGCCATCGTAATAATCAAGAAATTCGTTAGTCACAATAATCAAAGAAATTGCTAGTCACCCGTTTTACGCTACGTAACGCAACTCTAAGTCCCAAGACTTAACATCATTGCTCGCCTAATTCGTAAGTGATCGTGGTTTATATATAGCTATACCTAAAAGGTACCCTTTTTCCAATTATTCTCAAACGCATAAGCTTATATAGGGGCGTTGGATCGCCTTTTTCGGTTGCTCATGGTCTTATTTAACCTTAACAAAGCCTAAAAGCTCCTTTGGCGCACCTTTAAGAACATGTGTGTTAATAAAATTGCCATCCCAAAAAAAAGTTTATATATATATATGCATATAAGATTCATTAGTACAAAACACACAACATCCACTTTTATCCATAGCTATGTCTAGACAGCTATCAAGAACCACTTTCATAATTGGTCGCAATAAGACATTCATTAGTTTCCAACCACAAAGGCGATTGATTCATACCCAAAATCTATCAAGAAACCATGATCTTATATTAATGAAATCATACACGCCTTAACTAATTATTAGTGAGACTTAAAAATGGGTAGATTGTTTCTTCACTTGCGTATCAAAAAAAGGAATCAACATCGCTTTCTTCAATGAGCTATGTGTATCCTCAAGCACCTCGAACCATAACATCTAATCATAACAACTTAGTGTTACGGTGATCATACCGCACTACAGAGCTACATACTTTTGTTGCGCAATGCTCCAAAGTTTTTGTTATCTAATCGCAACCATAACATATTTCGTAAAAGATCGATTAACCCTTGTTAACATCACATTTCTTAAACCAAGGTTATCAATTTACAATTTCTTCGTATCAGATGTATAATCTTGAAGAACCAATGTATAATCTTGTAGAAACATGAAACATTAATCATCAATATCTAATGCAAACAAAATATTAAATCATCTAAGCAGTATGGGCTTTCAAGTATAGTAGCTCTAAAGATAATCGACATCGCATTTTTTTTTTTTCTCGCTAACTACAATAACGTATGTTCATACCGTAATGACATAATAAGCACACTTTAGTCTCCTGCTTTATTTATTCTATTCGTAAAGTGATCCGATATCTAAGGCATATACCGAATCACTCAATCATCCCTACAACTTCACCGATAGAAGGTCGACTACCGTGAACTTTCTCCACACATGCCAAAGCAACTGCAACATTCGGATCATCTCGCTTGTAAGTTTATGAAGCCTTATAAGCTCGATTATCGCTAGCGAGTTTGATCCGTATATTCATAACGTGATTTGTGCAAGAAGATTAGTTATCAATCTATCATTGTGACCTTGATACAACAAATCGATGAGACTTGCAATACAGTAACAAGAAACCTTCATCAACATATTCTCGAGCATCACGATCTTTAATTTTATACCCACTCACGCATGCATCCCGGTTCTTCCATAAATGTTACATCATCAACCTACATAACACATGCTAAAATGAAAGATACAAATTTAATACCATAATCACCAACTTAAAAGCTACCCACATGGTTATTACTTGAGAATATGAAAAGCGGCTCTTCTATCATCAAAATGTTGGGAACTAAAGAAACACCATGTTAACATAATAGGTTACGCAACTTAGGATAATGCCGATGATCGCTAACATTATGACTTCCACATGGTAAACTTAGATGAGCCGAACACACACACATACATAAAAATGCATTATATATCGATAAACGTGTACAATCCAAAACAAAATTGTTAATGAACAGTGATGAATAAAACATAATTGATCACCAATTCACATCATTCCATTAGCAAATTTAGCCCCACTTTTCAAACTACATTTGCAATTGTCACAAAGAAACACAACGACGCCAACAAACATCTCTCGTAATATCGGGTACCTACATAACATGTTACAAAGAAAACAATATTCATCATGTAGATGAACAATGTAAAGTTCTAAAGATCAAATATAAACCCATACCTTATTCTAGAAACTTATTAGAAACCCTACAAAAACGCAACTTAAGGTTTCACAACTTGTAATTCAGCACAAGTTTAGTAGAGATAAGAATATTATGAGTTCTAAAGAGACTTACATGTATATAAAAAAAATAGATTTATCATTAGGGCTATGAGAAAAAGGATGCGACTGCAATATGCTGTTGTTGTTGCTAGTGGCTCATCTGGCTTTGTAGCACCCTGGTATTCTAAACCTGCAAACACAAAAAGAAGATCAACATGAGAGAAGTGAGAAAAAAAGGCTAGGAAAAGATGAAAGTAGGGTTTGGAGAAAGAGCATATTATGAATGCACATAAATATTTTTTGTACGTGATATAAGGATATCCTATAAGAAAGAATTTTATTTAGTATATGATTCTAATAAAATTATAGCCATTTATATATTATACTATGCAACATAATTATCAAAATAACTTGTTGCCTAAGTGGTAAACACACAAGTTATTTATACTAATCCTACAAACAACCCAAGTTCGAATCTCACCATGCACATTTTTACTAAAACTAATTTTATAAATAATACCTTTAAAAATCCGAAAATTCATAATTTAAATCAGAAAATTAAATATTAATAATTAGATGGATAAAAACATTGCTTAGTTGGACAAAATACTTATGTGGCATTGAGGTGGCATTAATGCCAAATGCCTCTCGTTATATATATATATATATATATATATATATATATATATATATATATATATATATATATATATATATATATATGTGTGTGTGTATATATATATATATATATATATATATATATATATATATATATATATATATATATATATATATATATATATATATATATATAAAACTTTTCTCACCAACTATGTCTCATCTTACGATTATTTCCGTACTCTATTGTGATTCGCCTTTTGCCTTATTATGCTCGCTTTCGATAGTGTATTCAAGTCATGTTTTCATAATCCGAAATATACTCATATATTTTGAAAATACCATTTTCAAACTTAATACCAACATACGAACAACAACACCAAGATTGGAAAGCTTATAAAGTTTCGTTAAACTTTATTGAGTCTTAATATAAAATGAAGACTAAACTTGTCGTACTAATATAGGTTGCGTGTCGGAGCCGTGCACTACCACTTGTTGATTTTCACTTCAGATTGCTTGTTGCTGAGGTGAGTTTATAGCCCACTTTTACTTGATAAACTGTTTTTATAAACTTTAGGGTGAGAAACATGCAAAAATTGTTTTTTGACTGAAACTAAAACTTTTATGAAAACTATTGTGTTGATTAGCCTAAGACCTTTTGCATCCCATAAGTGCCCTACTTCATGAACCGCCAATTCTGTGGAAGCGAATGTTATATATAGATCTATTGGGAGTGACATCCCCGTTCTGTTTGACCGGATAGGCAAACACGAGCGTATAACATGTCAAAATTCAAGTGTTTTGGAATAGACACTTGTCGCGCCAATGTATTTATTTACATGTTTCTAGATGCATGCCCACTGTTATAGCTTCGGTTGCATGAACTTAGTGCTATCGGAATCAAATATTTTGGAATGACAATATATTCATTGTAATGCTCATCCACACGCTTAGTCCAACTTATGATTTTACTGCTTTATAATAACCTATGAACTCACCAGCGTTTAGATGACTTTTAGCATGTTTTCTCAGGTAATTAGTATGAAGGAAAGGGTGTAGTAAGGCAATGGTCATAGACATTTCAACTGAAGTGTTTTCACAAACCTATGACTTATTATTTAGGGACCACTTTAATTTATGGGCTTTATTATCCGCACCTAGCATTTATGTAAACATTTTTATTTATTAATGAAATTTAAATGGAATGTGTATTCCATTCATTATTACCTTGTGTTGTAAATACTAATTGAGTATCACCTCATGCTGCTTCCGCTATACCAGTTTTGGGGGTGTTACACCATCACTTACACATCTTGAACCAAACTCTTAACCATTTGGTAAACAAACATCTCAAAACACTCCCATCTCTACACAACCAACAAGAGCTCCTCCTCTTGAACCAATACAACTCTCATTTACTACATCTCATTCTTCGCCACATGTCTACAATACTTTGGAGGACTTGCCTCCTAGACCTTCTTATTCTGCTCCATTGTCTAAATTCTCTTCAATTGAAAGAATGACTACACGACAACTACATTCACCTAACATTCGGGTAGACATTAATGTGTCACCACCAATAGCACACGTACTTTCTTCTCCATCACCTTCTTTTGGACCATTTTGGTTAATGACTAGACATGAACCACCACAACCAGAAAACAAGGATGTTGACACATCTCTACCTCCTCGACCTACACACACTTCTCTACCAACATCCTTTGTGCACCCACAACCTTCTCTCTTAAGTCCATATACATCAAAATACCTCAATCACCACAACATCCAAGTTATGAAGAAACTTGCTACCATTGTTAACAAACTCAAACCTTAGTACATGAATTTCGTGATGAAGTACGTTTCATGTTATATAACCTCCTTGAACACCTTGATGGCATCAACAAGCCTAACCACCCCTAGAAACCTTGAAGTTCAAGCACAAGTGGTCATTCTCCTCTAATTTTAGCTTACTCGATCTCATTAGCATTTTCTTATATGTTAGATCATATTCTTAGTTTTAGACCTTAATCATTGTTGTATCATTTCTCTTGTTTTCATTATATGAATCTACATGTTTAAATGTTTTTTTGATTATTTGGGCATATCAGTGTGGCTATGACTTAATTTTATGCTTTATTTTATTTAAAATGTTGCTAACAAGTTGCAGGTACCCGGATCCTTTTATTTATACCCGGCGGATCCATTCTAAAATGGATCCGGCGGATCCGGGCACTCAGAAACAAAACTGAGTCTCACTTCAACTCACTTTTTATGCAAAGGTCATACTATATACTTGCCTTCTAACCTTTATTTTGTAGATTTTTAAACACACTTGGAGTACTTGACGCCTCAATAAGGGGGAGCTTCACAAAGAAAAATCATTGAACATTTTGCAAAGCTCTCGCCTTAGCCTTATAAAATACTTGACGCCTCACCAACAAAAAGGGGGAGCAAATATGCATGTATTTTGTTTCCTTCTTATATCTTCTTCTCTTATCTCTTTCTAGATTCTTGTATTCGGGTTACTTTCTTTTTGACACTCTTTTTGTTTCGACAAAAAAGGAGAGAAGAGAGTAAAAACTTAATTCAAAAATTTACAAATTTTACTTTTTAATTAAAATAATTTTATGTTTTAGCATCAACAAAAGGGAGAGATTGTAAATACAAATAAACCGTAAAGTCATTTATTTATATTTTACGATCTTCTTATGTTTTCTCGATAACAATCGTAAAATCATTTTAACAAAATAAATAAAATACGTAAAGTTTTGAGCCAATAGTTTAGTAACTCATTTCACTAAACAAATAAACCATTAAACAAGTTTAGTTAAATAGTTTACATAAAACCAAAACCACTTTTATAAGACACTTTTAAGTAACTTTGGTTACTTACATTTTATAAAATACATGCTAAGCCAAATGTAACTTGTAAAAGCTTGGACTATCCATAAACCAAAACCCATGACCCAAAACCCATGGACCATATGCATGACATTATGTATGACATTAAAAGGGGTAAATCCATGACCCATGACCCAAAGTTCATAATCCATGACCCAATGTCCATAACCCATGAAACAACTAAAACCCGGAATTGTAACCCAAAATCCGGACTGGTATTACCAAATAGCCGGATCCTTGGATAACACTTGCTGGATCCCTTTGGGAAAGGATCCGGCGAATCCAGGTACTCAGAGGATTGTTTTCCTATAAATAGTTGGCCATGTCCTCATTTCTTCTCACCATTTTTTAGATATATATTCTCTCTATATTCTTACTTCTCTAACCTCAGATCCAATGATCATCTATGTAGCTTTTCTATTATTGATTCTCTAGGTTCTACTTAAAGGCAAGATCATGACGTTTAGCATAGAAGACTTGCAAGCTCGAAGACATGAGTTGCTAGACTTCATCATCATCATAACAAGATCACTGAAGTGTCTCTTGTTGTTGGTTCCTATCAAACATGTCATATTTGTTTTGTGTTAAATAGTGGTGCTTTGATTAGTTCCTCCATTGTAAAGGAACTCGGTGTCTAGCCTTATAACGGATAAAGTGTAGGAGACGTAGGTTTGGTTCTACCTTGTGGAAGAACCTGGTATCTAGCCTTGTACCGGATAAGGTATAGGCAACGAAGGTTTGGTTCTACCTTGTGTGAAGAATTCGATATTTAGCTTTGTACCGAAAAAACTGTAAGCAACATTGTGAAGGCTTCTCCGCCAAGAAAAGGATCTTGTGTTGTGTAGTGATTACAAAAGGATCTTGGTTGTTGATGTGCGATTTCATCCTGCTTTTAATATTTATAAAACTTAGACAAACTTAGGATAAACACATACTAATGGGCAGAGAACCCGATCATATGAAGTAAAGCCTTAGGTAAATCCGAGTATCGTCCCAAGAGAGCTGTGACCTTGAAAGAACTAAGATGATTAGAAATGATATTGATAATATATTGGTATGATATGATTTATTCCAATCACACAAATACAAGAATTTAGGTTAAAGAGATAGATAAGCGAAGCTCAATAAAGAATGCAAATACGAATTGATTCTCGATATGAAGGTTCAATATAGTGGTTAATTATCGCTAGACTCCTTTGGTCAATTCGTCATGGCCTATGGTTCTTAGATTCCTCACCAAGATGAACAGTCACCCGGATCATTCGCAACCTAATAGCAATCATTAAGGGCCAAATCTACTAGATCTAGTCTATGGAAACCCGACCGCTAGGAACTTAGATTTCCCTAGCTTTCTAAATACCTCCACTTGATAGGTGATCATTTGGTCGGTTCAAGACACGAAGAGTGGTTGTACTATGGCCAATTCCTTCCATACTTCGCAACCTATTAGACTAAGGTCAGTTGGTAATTTCTCTCAGCCCTTTAGATACTAACAAGCTTATAATATTACCAAGACTAGCGATCTATGATAAGACTAGTAAATGTCTATAAAGAAATAAAGAGAAGATCAATAACGTAAATGCAAACTTCAATTAATAACATGAATTCATAGTATAAATCCTAGAAAAATATAAAAGGAATCCAAACTCGAATACAATGAAAATCGTAGGCAAGAACTTCGTTATTCATGCTCCTAAACCATGATTATTCTTATGTGTTTGATCTCCCCAAACCCTAGAAGGTTTGGGAAAGGAGAGATGCCTATAACTAATGAAAACTTCGTCTATTTATAGGCTCGGATACTAGTTACGGCGAACATTTATTAATTAGTTACAACGTAACTCTTCAAAATCTTGTACTTATCTGATGGTTACGCAGTAACTCGAGCCGAGGGTTACGCCGTAGTCTTTGTAAATAAAATTTTATCTTCTCATTACAGAAACGAAATGAGGGTTACGCCGTATCCTTTGTAAAACTGATACTTATTTGTTATTACGCGTAACCTGAGCTGAGGGTTATGCCGTATCCACTGTAAAGTTGGCTGCTTCATTTTCCGTAGTCTTGTTACGGCGTAATTATACTCCGTTGTTACGCCATATTCTTCATGATCATTATTACGGCGTAACTTTATCACTTGGTTACGCCGTAGTTGAGAGAAAAGTCATCCTTCGGGCTTGGAAATGTCCATTTACCGCTTCCTTGCATAGAATAGATCCTGAAATGAAATAATAAGGATTAAGGATGTTTTCACTAGCATTTTACTCATAATGTGATGATAAAGGGGGAAATTAACGCTTAGAATATCAGTACAATTTGATGTTATCAAATATCCCCCCACTTGAACTCTACTTGCCCTCAAGTAGACTTATTTATATTGTAAAAGACACATCCCCGAAGTAAACCAAGGAATGTGCTGTTAATATTTCTATACTAGAATATTAATATGAGCCGAACACCTTACGAAATGGGAACGAAACACTCTCACGCTCATCCTAATCTAAGTGTTAATTTGGGTGATCACCAATTGCATGTGCATAGCAAGTATTCTATCATAAGCTTGGCAATTACACACATCTCCACCACTAGAGCTAAGGTTAAGACAATTTTAGAAAGCAATGTTGGGTTGATAGTGATTCAAAGGCTATGGGGTAGTGTCATTACTAACGTGTTACAGCGAAGTGGACAAAATCAATGATACATGACCAAATCCATAACCAAGACATCAAGGATTGCTCGCTGCATCACCTAGACACGCTTCACGACAAAAAGGGTTAGGTAAGGCATGGGATTTTTAATGGGTGAAAAGAAAAAGAAAACAAATAGTCTTAGCTTAAAACCAAGTCGCCATTGCCCCACCGTTCATTCAAGGTTCATATTTATGGTACGGAAATAGGATCATAATACGTCACGGGAATACACCATTTGAATCCCTTTCGAACCGATGGTGTCTTGACTATCTTCCAATATTCGAATGTGATCGAGGTGCAATTCTCGATGCTAATTTCTTTTAATCACATAGTGCTTACAATACTTTGCACTTTTATCAACAAGGGCTAATATGCACTTTTTTTTAATCCCCCCACTTGAGATGAGCATAAGGATAATAATGGGGGATCTTCAATGGTCTTTAATAGGATGTCTTCGATTTGGCACGTTTTCCGAAACTTTTACTCAAACCTCGAACTAGGGCGAACAATGACTTCAAAATCAAAAGATAAGACTACACGGTAGGCTAAGGTGTAAAGGTGTAACGAAAGTAAGGGTTAGAAAATGAAAGGATAGGCTCAAATAGGTGTAACTAGGGGTATCTTGCACTAAAGGAGAGTGCAACAAAAAGGGTTAACACGGAGGTCGAAAAAGTCAATGCGACTAATCGATAAACACATACGAATATACACATATGGGCTATTTGGGTTTAATCCTAAAACATTTGCCTTTTTCAAATTGCCTTTTCCAAATGCACCAAACTAACTTGATACACTACTCGTCTATGGTCTCGAAGTGATGTAAAAGCCAAGTTCTAAAGTCTACAATACTATTGGCACACTAAATATTTGGTAGATTTGAGTAAAATAGGGAAACGGAAAGGCTAAATCTCACCAATGGACAATAAGGGTTATAGTGTGCTCTATTAAATGCAATTCTAGATTGGTTAAAAATATGACAAAATTTTTCAAAAGAGCTTAAAATTTTAAAACCAACTAGAAAATTAGGGCAAGTAGGCTAAGTAATCATACACTTCATTTCTATTCCTATCCCCCCACTTGAAGTGTACAAAGTCCCATTTGTACGAATAAAAAGGGAAAAAAATAGAAATGACAAATAATCGAGAAAGAAATAAACTCCTCTCTCAAATGCTTGCCCAAAATGTCTCACGAAAGGTTGAAGGTGGGTCAGAAGGTTGCTAATGCGTATCTTATCCGCTGACTACGCCTTAACTATAATGTTGTCAAAAATTTCCTGCTACCCACTGGTTATGGCGTAAGTAACCCAAATGGTTAAGCCGTAATTGCATCACAAAATCAAAACCTACTCAGAAATACTAGGAAAATTTTGTACCCATTGGCACAATAGATTATCCGCCACACAAATATCCTAGTCATTAAGTTATTACAGACATAAGTTTTGAAATTATTCAACAAACAGGGGAATCAATCGTCCCTTTGGTGATCATGTTCCATTGAGTGGAACGAAGTCTGGTCAAATGGGGTGCTTGTGGTGCTACCAGGAGTGGGCTCAGTCTGCATAAAGGCCACTCCTTACTGGATGCCGATATCGAGGATGTCGGGCTGGTACACATAGGTTGGTCCATGCCATCGTTGATGACTCAGGTGCATCCCCTTAAGCATTTGGCTCGTACGGTCCGCACTCCAGCTGAAAAAATCTTGTTGCAGCTGCTACACCTGATCCAATGTACCTGCAAAACCCTCAAACTGGTTACTCAATCCATATAAACCCACTCTGAGGCTATCAATATCCTCATTGAAGTGGGTTGCCATTCCTTCGAGCCTTTCATCGATAACCTGCAACCTTTCCCCTACGTTCACGTGTGCCCTACGTCGACCCCTAGGCACCCGCCCCTCGGCCTCCTCTTGGAAACCACTAGGTCCAGCACCGCTAGCTTCCCCGGCTTCTCTCCTCGGGGTTGTCCCTGCTAACTCAACCACACCATATACTTTTTGGGTACAAATCCCAAAATCCACTAGCTTATTCAGCCCAAGCAAACTAGTTTCCTTCCCACGGGTTACCCAAGCCAAAGCCTCCTCAGACATCAACCCATAACTCCTAGCCAACCTACCAATAAAATGAGCCCCTTGAATCGGACTCTTCCCGGAAAAACCCTTTGCTCCATTACCCATAAACGTCGCCAAATAATGGGGAACATCAATGTGATTGCCCCCGTCCATCCCATATAAGAGGTATATGTCATCCATGGTCATTTTCTCTTTGGCCGAATGTCTTGCCCTTATAGAACAAGAAATGAGTTGGTGCACCAGTCGGCGAATATGGGTCCTTACCAAGGTGTAAGTAGGTGGGTGCCTCGAGTTGTACCCGTACACAGCAGAAATGCGGTTGAAGTAGGTGGTAGGATCATAGTCTTCGGGCCTATGCCTTCAACAAGTCTTGTAAAACTACTCAAAAACTTCAGAATCCAAATCGTCCCGTGTATACAAACCCATTCTCACGATAAACTCATTCAAAGTTAACTGCCTTCTCTCTCCCCCCAGCTGAAAATACAATGCTACCTGATCATCATTGTTGATTTCACTCTTTAACTCAACTGACGCTAGAAACTCTCGAACATATTCTGGAATAATTGGCTCGGTGATCCGAAAGAGCCTCAACCAAGCATTGCAAGTAAATGAACCTTGCGAGCACGTAAACTTGATTTTGCAGAATTTTCTAAGCTTCCTCCCAGCAGACCCGTTGTCAATCCCATCAAACGCATTGAAGTCCAGAGCTTCGGGCTGATTAATTTCCTTTCTTATCAGCATCAAGTAATCCTCCCTACATAGTTGCCTAATTCTTTCATCTTCAAACGCCAAAAACCTAACCCATTCAGCAGGGTTAGGAACGGGGTTTTCGTCTAAAAAGAAAACAGATAAAAGTCAGGAATCGAGCCTACTGATGACTAGTTACGGCATAACCAACATTACAGGTTACGCCATAATTATACTACACATATGGTTATGGCGTAATATAACCCACTGGTTACGCCGTAATCTTCCCCAGAAACTCAGCACATCATATGGTTACGATTAGCAATAGATTACGCCGTAACCATCAATTTTATCCAAGTGGTAAAAAGAATCATCAATTTTTAACCTATTAGTGCTGAGGAACCGCGCCTAAACTATTAGGTTCATGTTTTACCCAAAACCCATTTTAAACCAAGTCAAAACATCCCAAACAACCCATAATGATATGACACGAATCAAAACAACATGGGGAATTTAACATAATCATATTCTAATCAAGCCAATAGCAATAATAATAGATAAAGAAGCAAGATTCCCAAATATGAAAATATAAACCCTAATTGAATAATCGATCAAAATGAATCAAAAAGAGTAATCATAAATCTTATCAGTCATTGCTTGATTGAGAGAAAGAAGAAATCTTCACGATAATTTTTAGGAAAAATTTTACTGTAGAAGTGGGCGATGAAAAGATGTGTGCTTTGGTAAAAACCTAGTTTTTCATCCGAATATGGGTTTTATACCGCCAGGATGTTACGGCGTAATTAGGGAAAGAGTTACGCCGTAACTAAATTTTTAATTAGTAAAATTTATTATTATTATTTAATGGTTACGTCCTAACTCTTAATAGACGTTAGTCAGAACTAATAGCTTCCAAGAATAAATGTTGAAAATTGCAATACGAGAGATTGAGATACGCACCTTGGTTCGAAGTGCTCACATCTCTTATTTAGGTAAATATGATAAATCATACCTTAGATCTTCCATTAATCGCCCCTAAGAATGATGCCAAAAGTCGATGTGCTATTTCATCTTACTTTTAATATTTATAAAACTTAGACAAACTTAGGATAAACACATACTAACGGGCAGAGAACCCGATCATATGAAGTAAAGACTTAGGTAAATCCGAGTATCGTCCCAAGAGAGTGTGACCTTGAAAGAACTAAGATGATTAGAAATGATATTGATAATATATTGGTATGATATGATTTATTCCAATCACACAAATACAAGAATTTAGGTTAAAGAGATAGATAAGCGAAGCTCAATAAAGAATGCAAATACGAATTGATTCTCGATATGAAGGTTCAATATAGTGGTTAATTATCGCCGCACTCCTTTGGTCATTCGTCATGGCCCATGGTTTTAGATTACTCACCAAGATGAACAGTCACCCGGATCAATCGAACCTAATAGCAAATATTAAGGGCTAAATCTACTAGATCTAGTCTATGGAAACCCGGCCGTTAGAACTTTGTTGGGTTCAAGAATAACCAAACCCCTTTAATCTAGGATTTGAATAGAAAATAACCTAAGTGCTTAGACCGTTAAACACTAACAGTCATCGAGTGCATAGTCTCTCGCTGAGCCATCTTCGTGACGCCAAGAAGAGACATAGAAGAAGTCTCTCCACCCGCAAGGCGGAACTTAAAGGGTGAAGATCGAGTCAAGAAGAAGATGGTGGATTCAAGTAAGTGATGACAATAACTCACCGAATCCATCAAACTCCTCTCCAACTACAAACATCAAGATAAACTCAAATCAAGATCAAGACTATGAAGACTAAAGACTATGAAGACAAACGGTTATGCTTGAAGCGATAAAGATGGAGTGCTTATCTTCAAGAAGTCAACTTTCCCTAAAGGCTCAAAGATCAAGATCGACAAGTAGAAATTGGCTTGGTCCCTTTACCTAATATAGTCTTTAGAATGTGAGACAAAATACATCAAGATTTTGTCTTCTCGCAAATTGTCGCTTGTCACTTAGGAAAAGTTAAAACTCATACTTGTATAAATAGCATAAGAGATGGAGTAAAAGTTTAAGCTTGTGAATTGTAAAACACACATACACACAAGCCATCTTTCACCCTCCAATACAACTTAATCCCCGAGATAGCTCAATGGTACTTGTACTTGTGCTCGACTTAGCCCGAGCTTAGAGAGGAGTTACAAACACTTTATCCTTTCAATCCCTAGTACTCGCTCCTTAAGTACTAGGATAACGTATTCTTTTGATTAATTTCTAATAAGAATATGATGTTGAAAATTACTCTTTGTGTTTTACTTATATCTTTTCAGTCATTGATTCACTATTAACTTATTTTTGACACTTAACTGTTTTTAAGATAGTGAATAGGGAACAACAAGTAGTATCAGAGTAAGGCTGATTATAAAACTGTTTTTTATGCCGCTCTAAACGTTTTTAAATTAGGATCCTTAAATGGTCGAAATTGATGTACCCCAACTAGTCGATAAAAGGGTGGAGCTTATTCAAATTGCTGCCTAGACTTGAAGTTGGTAAATTCAACAAATGGAAAAGCGATGCTTTGCTATTTGATTGGATGGAACCTTATTATATCAAGTGTATAAATGAAGATCCATTTATCCCAAAGACCGTCAAGGTTTGCCTAAACCTCAAGCTCAGCTGGACTGTGGATGAGAGAAGAGTGGTCAACCAGACCAAAGGCTCAAAAGTATCATAATATCTTGTCTTCCCGACGATATTTTGAAGTCGCTTATAAGTCGTAGTACGCCAAACAAACCTGGATGACCTGGTTCATAGTCATGAAGGTCCATCCGATACCAAGGAAAACAGGATTATGGACCAAACTTGAGTATAATACCTTCGTGGCTAAGGACTTAGAAACTCGTCACAAACTTACACCTGCTACAAAACCCTACTAAATGAACTGTCAAATGATGGTGTTAAGTTGTCCAAACATGAAATCAATGTTGGTTTTGTCAATAGTCTTCCTTAAAAGTGGTCGAATTTCTCTCGTGGACTTAGGAATGCTAATCATATCCGCACTTTGAACTTTCCGAATTTATGGGAATTTGTCTATGAGGAAAACCTCATCAATGCACGATACCCCGACTTAAAGAAGTCTCGTGAAGTCAAGAAGTCCCCGCCACCACTTCAACACCAATATCAACCGCTTTTATTCTAACAATGTTGTTCAAGATTTTCGTGAAAATTCGATGATGAGCCCGATGAGAGATCAAGTGAGGAGTACCTAAATGACATGAACACCGAATTTCGTGAAAGGGCACTCCTTGCTAACTCTCAAGGTTTATAAAAGAAACAAAGGTTTTCAAATGCTAAAGCAAATGAGGACACCGAATGCTTTAAGTGTCACAAAAGGGTCATTTTTCAAAAGACTGCTTTTCAAAACGATTTCGAACCCTCTTACAAACCATCGTGTTCAAATCACCATCGTGTTTTAGCAAATTTCAACCAAAAATCTATCGCCTCATCAAAACTTTCAAAACAAATGATGAAAACAAAACCGTTGATTTTGAAGCTAAGTATAGGAAAGTCAAAGCTAAGCTTGCATTGCTTGAGGCCACCCCGTAAACAACAAAAATGTTCAAACCGCGGGTAAAACAAAGACCTTGTTGGTCGAACCTTCGATCGGGATGAAGAGCCGCCTCATCTCGATGATGAAATGGTGCATGTCACAGTAATCGATGGCCCTCTCGTAAGAGGACAAGCTAGTTGTTGGTAAAAATCATGCTAGAAATGGAGAATGGGTCAACATTACAATGAAGAAGGTAAATATTTTACTTTCTATGGATGATGACTCGATTGGCGCCTATATGAATTATATCAATGTTGATCTTAAGTTTGTAGAAGAGCAACAATTAAATCTTTTTTCAAAATATAACAAGCTAAGTTTTGAACTAAACAAGTGTAGGGATGAACTACTACTTTTGAAACAAAATAAGCTTGAGGCTATCACCTTGCAAATTCAAAACACTGAATTAGTTAAAAGAAATCAAGTTCTTCAAGATGAACTAAAGAAAGAAAAAGATATCATTGCTAGTTGGATCGCTAAGAATCCAAGAGTCTTTGATGCTGGGAGCCCCCAAGAGCAAAAAAGAGAGTCATAGGTGAAGATCATCTCCCCGACTCTCACGACAAAGACCGCCTCCCAAACCATTTGTGTCCGTGGCATGATTACCAATGTGTTGACTATTCCCAAGCCCAAGTGATTGGATTGATCGGGTTAATCATGATAGTAAGCTTCCTAACTTCGATTCGAAGAATTCTAGAGCTCAAAGTCAAGCTCTAAAGAGCATGCTTGATTTCCGATGTGCCCAGAGTACCGAACACATCTCCGAGTCTCAAGCGAAATCTCAAGCACCGCCCACCTATGCAACCTCTTTAGGTGTCGCTCCTAGCTCGAGCTTACTCCATTACAATTCAATCCACACTCACCAAAAGAAAGGTATGGACTTGGTAGAACCATCCTTAAAAGACCATCAAACCAACTCAACAAGAGTCTACTCCCACCGAGACTTCCACATCCTCGATCCCCATCAAGTCGACCAAATTCAAGAATCGACCGAACTTGTGAGGAAGCTAACCGATAAGATGGAATCCATCGAAAAGTCCTCGAATAAATCAAGGAAACAAAGTCGCCTCTAGTTCCTCAAAGTCAAAAGCCACCACCAAACCAAAGTAGTAGTGTGATCTATGCCACTATACCAATCATACAACCGATAATCATATAGAATCCTTTTTGTATGATCTACAAAAGGAGGATCACAGAACTTCTAATCACTTACAATACGTAAGTTCTCTCAAGAAAGCAAACTATACCAAAGTTGGTCATTAGTATGCTTCAACCTCAAAATCGCTTCAAAAGTTTAGAGCTAAACCCTTTCCTCCTTGCTCACATTGTGGCTTTAATGATCATCATCCGATGATTATCTCATGAACACATGCCGTGATATTTGCGAAAATCCACTCATGAGAAATCCCAAGATGACAAAGGTCATTCAAGCAAGGAGAAGTTCCAAGCAACCCGTAATCACCGAGTCATCCTTAGTCTTAAAATGCAAAACCCGTGATAGCACAATGCACTCAACCACCGACCATGAGTCAATTGCCAAATTTAAACAAACCTTTAAGCCCAAGCCCACTAGTATGTGGGTCAAGAAGAGAAACTAATCCACTTTACTACTTGTGCAGAGACACGCCAGGAGCCTATCCGCATCTAGATAGTGGATGCTCAAGCATGATTGGTGTTAAGGAGTATCTACACAAGTATGTAAAGGAACCAGACCCAAGGTAGTATTTGGTGATAACTCATCATGTCCCATCAAGGTTATGGTTCAAGATATCGTAATGGAATAGTTTTCTAGAATAGCTTATGTCAATGGTCTAAAATACAATCTCATCGTTGTCACCAACTCGTGATGAAAAATACATTGTGCAATTCAATGACAAACAAGGTACTATTTTCAATGCCAACAAAGAAGTTTTTTGATAGCTCCTAGAAGGATGATGTTTATGTCTTAGACATGTCAACACTCTCTCAAGATGGAACTCGTCTCTTTGCCAAAGCCATCAAACCGCACAACTGCTATGGCATAAGAGACTCTCTCACTTAAACTTCAAAATATCAACAACCTAGCAAAACAAAACAAGGTCCTTGGCTTAACATCACCGGTTTATGCAAAAGATAAACCATGCTCACCTTTGAAAAAGGCAAACATCAAAGAGCATTTTTCAAAACAAAACAAAATTTCTCCATCAAAGTCGCTTCACCTCTTGATATGGATCTCTTTGGACCACCATCCTAGATCAATCCAAAGATGAGAAGTATACACTTGTCATTGTTGATGAGTTTTCAAGATACACTGGGTATACTTTCTTTCCAAAAGAGTCGCAAATGACACTATAATGTCATTCATCGTGAACATTGAAACCGTAATGACATTATCACAAACAAATCCGAATCGACAATGGTACCGAGTTCAAATGATGAGCTTGAGAGTTTCGTGATAAAAAGGAATCTCCTAAAATTTTCATCTCCTACACCCCGAACAAAATGGGGTGGCCGAAGGAAAAACATAACTCTCATCGAGGTCGCAAGAACCATGTTAAATGGCTCATCTCTCTCAAAGCATTTTCGACCAAGTCACAAGACAAACTATTACACTCAAAACAGTCAATCATTGTCAAAAGACATAACAAAACCCTATATGAGATATTCAAAGGTAGACTTCCTAATATCGCCTACTTTCACGTGTTTGGATGTCCTGTGTTTATTCATAACCACAAGGATCATCTAGGCAAATTTGATGCTAAAGTCGATGATGGATACTTTCTAGGTTACTCACCGATCTCCAAAGCCTTCGTGGTATTTAACACAAGGAGACAACAAGTTGAGGAAACCTTTCATGTCACCTTTGATGAGAGTTCGAAAGCATCGTTTACCAACACTTCAAAGGAGGAAATAGAATTGATAACTCATCAAGATATCCTCCGATGAGTATAACATCGAATTCAATTACTCATACCAAGTCGATGTCGAAATCTCATATTATGTCTTGCCTCACAACCCGTCACAACCAACTATCGGTGATCTCATTGATAATTAATGATCGCTGGATAGGTAACATCGAACAAAATGTTCAGAACCCGTGATTCATGAACCCCAACCCGAACAAGACATCTCAACAGATGTTCTTAATGATTCTGGGTCCTACACCTAAACTCACTCCCGAGTTTCCAGTGACCTCTTCAAGCTCGGATCCTAGACCACAGCAAGTGGACAAAATCTCGTGATATTGAACTTGTAAACATCATTGGTGAACCCATCAAGGCATGCTCACTAGAAGCATGGTCGCTAATTTAACCGCAGCTTCACCAATGAATGCCTATATGCTAATTTCCTATCGATATAGAACCTAAGAGTGTCACCGAGGCTCTAAAACATCCTAGCCGGGTTCAAAGCATGCAAGAAGAACTTCAACAGCTTGATAAAAACAAGGTCATGACCTTGATCAAATGTCCTCGTGATGTCATTGTCATAGGAATGAAGTGGTTTTCGTGAACAAAACTAATGAAAATGGCACTGCTATTAAAAACAAAGCCGACTTGTAGCCAAAGGTTACGACCAACAAGAAGACATTGACTATGATGAGACATTTGCTCGTGTTGCAAGAATGGAAGCCATCAGATCTTCCTTGCATATGCTACCTACATGAACTTCAAAGTTTACCAAATGGATGTAAAAAGTGCATTCCTAAATGGTGAACTCAAGGAAGATGTGTATGTTCAAGAACCTCCGGCTTTGAGAGTAGTGAATTCACGACTATGTCTCAAAAGTCGGATAAAGCCCTTTATGGACTAAAGCAAGCTCCTGTGGCATGGTATGAAACTCTCTCACCTTCCCGATTCAAAACAAGATTGTCGAGGAAAGATAGACAACACATTGTTTATCTATAGGACAAAACAAGATGTGATATCGGGTCCAAGTATATGTTGATGACATCATCTTTGGCTCAACAAACTACACTCTTTGCAAACAGCTTTGAAAAAATGATGACAAAGAAGTTTGAAATGAGCATGATGGGTGAACTCACATACTTCCTTGACTACAAATCGTGCAAACTGATAAAGGAATCTCCATCACCAAGAGAAATACACAAGAAATCTCTTGAAGAAATATGAGATATCCGATTGTGCCTTAGTGAAGATACCAATGGTCCCTCCTAACAACCTTGGACCCGATCTCACTAGCAAGTCAATCAATCAAACCCATTTCGAGGGATTGTTGGCTCACCGATGTATCTAATCGCCTGCACTGTATATACAATTCTCAAGATGTCTAATAGCAAGATATCAGTCCAATCTCAAAGAATCCCACCTCACCGCAGCCAAAGGAATACTCGGTACCTAAAGGGAACCCCAAGCCTTGGACTCTATTATACAAAGTGCTCGTGGTTTGATCTCAGGGTATTCGACTGATTATGTTGGTCGCAACATGGATGTAAAAAGTACCTCGTGGTCCCACAATTCCTTGGAGAAAAACCGGTTTGTTGGAGTGCTAAAAGCAATAATCGGTGGCTATGTCTTCAACAAAAGCCGAGTATGTTGTTCACGCATGATTCGTGCCAATGTTTTATGGATGAAAAGTCAACTCAATGACTATGACATCTATTACAAAATGGTACCCATTTTCTGTGACAACACCAGTGCCATTGCAATCTCCAACAACCCCGTCCTTCATCAAAGAACCAAACACATTGATATCGATATCACTTCATCGTGACCACATAATGAAAGGAGACATAGAACTTCATTTCATCCCTCATCAATATCAACTTGCGATATCTTCACCAAACCCTTGATGAACCTACCTTCGTGAGACCAAAGTCAATTGGGAATGCTTGACATTGAATGTCGTATTTGAAAACCAATCTCGAGTCTTTCTCTCAAATGGTTCCTCCTCCCCAACGAAACCCACTAAACAACCTCTCACTGAATGAGTAAGACTCATTCAGGGACCCTGACTCTTGATATTGAGCATTGAATGAGTAACTAAATGCACCAAGTGTTAGTTACTTAAATGTCCTAGGTTGGTAAACACACCAATTAAATATAGGAATATATATCTTTGTATCTTACTGTCAAGGGTCCCTAATACTTACCTCATCCCACTTGGCATTAAATGCCTCCTCTCACATAAAATATCCCGTGAATATTTTATTATTGTAAAAGTACACTTTATCAGACATCGCAATCGCTTCCTTGAAAAACGGATTTTATCATGGTAGTGGACGGTGGCATTAAATGTGGAAATTCAAAACGTTTTCAAAAAGCCGACTTTACAAATCCACACGTATGCACAAACTACCCTCTAAACACTCTATAAATACCCTCACAAAATCCTTATAACACACACAAAAGATTTACGCTAACAAAACTCATCAAAATCTCTTTTCAAACCCGTAAATCTTTGTGTTCTTCAAATCCTTTTTCTCAAAAATCTTCTCAGAAACCTTTACAAACGTTTTCATCACAACTTAAGAGATTCAAAACCTTTGATTATTCTTGTCAAGAAAGTTTTTTTCAAACCCTAAAACCTTTTAATGGAAATGGCAAGAACACAATCTCTTCAACAGCATCACAATGGGTAGGGATCTCGATAACGTTGAATTTCAAACAAATAATGTCATAGGCAATTTTGAATACCCACAAAATGTCCCAACCTATAAGGACATAATGAAATTTTTGTTAAACCGCCCACCGAAAATGGCCTTTGTTCGGTGTCCTCTATACTGCACCAAAACATCCTCGGGAGTTTTGGGCAACAACTAAGGCCTTTGACCCGACACCCCACCGATGAAAATAACCTTAGACCACTCAAGGAATATCTCATCGATTCGGTCTTAACGGGGACAACAATTCACCTGGATTATAAAACATTTTGCACTTCAACAAGGTTAGACTACAACAAGGGAGTTTATGTCGCCCATCCTGAACCCTCCATAGTGAAGGATGGGTTAAAATAAATTGTTTTAGATCAAAAATTTTTGGACAAGACCGCAGTCACCAAGAGTTCATTTCCCGTGGCTTGGAGGATCCTATTCACTTTTGTGATTCACGTCCTCGGCGGTAACCACTCATCCACTGAACAAGTTAACTCTATTCGATTGATGATGGCATACCGCTGATGAATGGGGTCATTGTCGACATAGGGAGATCATTTACAAGATGATCTCGTAGCCAAGCTCCGAGCAAAACTAGGATGAAATACGTTTAGTATCCTAGGTTTATCTCTTGTGCTTTACAAGTGTTCTTGGCTCCAATTATCCTCGGGAAGAAAAATATTGTGCTTTACCTGTCATCCCGAGTCAATCAAATTTTCAAAAGGACCCATCCCTTGTCACTAATATTGAATTGATGGCCCATATGGTTGCTATAAACAACTGAGGGAATCAAGTGTCTCCAACCCCGCTCCTAAAAAGAGAAAGGGAAGTCTCGAGTGGGACTAAGAACAAACCCAAGTCTCGGGGCCATGAGGCTTGAGGAGCACGACCAAAAGGAAAAAGAAGCCCCAGACCGATCGCCACCCACCGGTGACCAAGCAACATCCACCACGGTGACAACGAAGGACACCGATAAATCACAATTAGTGCCTTGGTCCCAACTACTACTCCTCAAGATCCGTAGGAAACAAACAACCCGGCCGGTAGGGGCGCCTTCCACATCGCCCAATGATGACATTAGCAAATCACGCCTTTGTCGAGGGCACATCAATGATCCCAAAGACTCGTAGGAAATACACAACCCGTTGATAGGGATATCACTTTCATCGACCGCTAAAGGCACTAAGAAAACCCATCGTGTCTCGTGGGTCTCGGGGGACAAAGACTCGGAGGAAAGGAACAACCCACCGATATGGAACCCACAACCAATCCCGACTCCGAGAAGGCACCGAAACGCCCACCGATTCTCCGAGGGGTCAACGAGGGCAAAGACTCGTAGGATTAATACCACCGATATGGAACCCATCACCACCCCTTGTTAATTGTTGCCGATGTTGTTTGAGTTACTCTTTTCGATGAAGAACATGTTGAAAGTGAAGATGAAATTCTATCACCGAGAGAAGTGGACGCCGAGGTTCAATCGAACAAGAACCCCACCGATCCACAAGAGCATACCGAGTCACCATTTCAACTCAAGATAATGCATCGACTCCTCATCCAAATCGATGAATTCAAGCGGTTTGACAATGTTCTTCCACCGATCGAAAGACAATTGGTTTAGTGGGTCACAAGATCCTCAAGGAAACTATATGCTAGAGTCACTGACACATTGTGGGATCAACACACCGAGGTCGCCGCAAGCTATCGTCGATCTTAGATCTGATGTGCTCACCTTCAATGCTAACATTGATGAAAACTTGGATAAATTTCTCAGGCACCTTCAGGGTGTTGGCACAAAGATAGATGAAATCTGGAATCATCAAAGAAGACCCACATCGACTCCAAAGTCTTGGAGGCTACCGAGGCTTACTTGAAACAATCCTCCACCTCACCGAACTAATCAAAATGCTCAAATCGCCTAATGTTCGTGGTCTTCAATCATCGATCCGCTTCTTCAAGCTACATTGGGCTCTCTAGAAACTCAGATGGCTACTTTGACTCAGGCATCGTCCTCTATGGCCTGGAATCTTGGGCCCAGAATGACTGCTTTGGAAGTATCTCAGGCTAATTTGGAGGCAAAGGTAACTGGTATTCAGACAGATACTTCAGATATCAAGGCAATGGTCACTGAGATTTATCAAGCCTTTAAGGGTCAAGCAGCTCAAACTCCCCTAGTGTCTGAAGCAACTCTTGCTCTTACACATGTTGCGGCAATAGTTGAGGGGGAGAAGACTACTGAAGAGACTTCCTCTCACACTGAGGGGGAGCCAACACCACCAGTCCCAGGTGTACCTATCTCATCAATGCCACCAACATCTTCAACAACAACAACAATGACAGTGATCACTCCAATAACAACAACAACACCGCCCCTGGTAGCATCATCTTCCTTAGGCCAGGATAAAGGAAAAGGAACAATGCTAACACCACCTGAGCCTGATAAGATTCCCTTTAAGATCAAAAACACTGAATACATGCTCACTCCACAACAGCTAAGTGCCTATCTTGCTAAGGAAGAAAGAAAAATGAAACTAGCTGAGGAAGAAAGAAAGAGTGAGAAGCAACGGTACAAGTCGTTCTTGAGGAAGTCGAAAATATTGGTATAGATCCTAAGAAGCTTGAAAAGGGTCGAGCAGATAAAAGTTCAAGGACGCCAGCAGCTAAGATGGCTTAAATGAGAAAGCGGTTGGAAGAAAAGAACAAAAGAACTGCGACCATCGGAAAGCAAGAATTGACCATTATAATCGAACAATGACAAGCGTAAGACCGCACTGAGAAGATCATCGATGTCAAAATCATTCCTGTGTCTAAACCACTAGCAATGAACGCCTCTGAGGGGATGATAAAAGACATTTTGAGGTTCACGATCCCCAAAATTCACCGACTTTGGGATCATCGAACTCGATGAACTCGGTCTAATAATTGAAAAGAAGCAAAATGCCGTGGTTAAGGAGCGATGAAGATGCTCGGTAAAATGTATGAAAGATCGAGAGATGCACCAAAGACAACTGGAATTCACCGCCTTGACCGCACCACAAGGATCTCAACCTCGGTCATCACAGGCAAAAGGAAGAGGTTGAGTTCTAGCCCGAGATCAAAGTGCTGGACTAGAATGCAACAGGAGCTGCTCAAGGTGTAAAGTTCGTGAACTGTCGGTGATTGAAAAGCCCGAAAGAGGGCTATTTTTCATTGATGTCTATGGAAACCCATCATTCCAAAGGTGGAGTGATATCGATCGTGCAAGAGTGGCTACAATGCTCAACTATATTCCAAAGGCCTCTCAAATTGGACTCTGCAAATGTCGAGGTTGTCTTGACTTCAACGCCAAGATAAGAGACCATCCCGACAGGAAACACTCATCACCAAGAAAGTCAAGCTTGAAGCACTGGAATCCATCCGGTGACATCATTTTGAATTATCTTTTGTACTAGTGATAGGAACCTTGTAATTTGATCAATAAACGATGTATGTTTTGTTAAAATATTCTGTTCCTTATTGTATTCATTAGTACATTCGGTGCAAAAGAAGCCATTTGCTCACTTACACCGATCAAACACTTAGGCTATTTGTATATCCAAATAGGGGAGACCATTGGGTTCAAAATACCCAAACCCCTTAATCTAGGATTTGAATAGAAAATAACCTAAGTGCTTAGACCGTTAAACACTAACGGTCACCGAGTGCATAGTCTCTCAAGAAGCCATCTTCGGGGCCTTCGAGAAGAGACATAGAAGAAGTCTCTCCACTCGATGAAGGCGGAACATAAGGGTGAAGACGGAGTCAAGAAGAAGATGGTGGATTCGATAAGTGATGACAATAACTCACCGAATCCTCAAAATCCTCTCCAACTACAAACATCAAGACAAACCAAATCAAGATCAAGACTATGAAGACGAAGAATGGGCGGATAAAGCGGTTATGCTTGAAGCGATAAAGACGGAGTGCTTATCTTCAAGAATTCAACTTTCCCTGAAGGCTCAACATCGATCGTCAAGTAGAAAGTGGCTTGGTCCCTTTACCTAATATAGTCTTTATAGAATGAGACAAAATACATCAAGATTTTGTCTTCTACAAATTGTCATTGTCACTTAGGAAAAAGTTAAAAGTCATACTTGTATAAATAGCATAAGAGATGGAGTGAAAGTTTAAGCTTGTGAATTGTAAAACACACATACACGCAAGCCATCTTTCATTCCTCTAAATACAACTTAATCCCCGAGATAGCTCGGTGGTACTTAGTAGTTGTGCTCGGACTTAGCTTTGAGCTTAGAGAGAGTTACAAACACTTTGTCATTTCAATCCCTAGTCTTGTTCATAGTACTAGGGTAATGTATTCTTTTGATTCATTTCTAATAAGAATATGATGTTGAAAATTACTCTTTGTGTTTTACTTATATATTTTCACCATTGATTCACTATTAACTTATTTTGACACTTAACTATTTTTAAGATAGTGAATAGGAACAACAAACTTAGATTTCCCAGCTTCTTAAATACCTCCACTTGATAGGTGATCATTTGGTCAGTTCGCACACGAAGAGTGGTTGTACTATGGCAAATTCCTTCCATACTTTGCAACCTATTAGACTGAGGTCAGTTGGTCAATTCTCCCAGCCCTTTAGATACTAACAAGCTTATAATATTAACAAGACTAGCGATCTATGATAAGACTAGTAAATTTCTACAAAGAAATAAATAGAAGATCAATAACGTAAATGCAAACTTCAATTAATAACATGAATTCATAGTATAAATCCTAGAAAAATATAAAAGGAATCCAAACTCGAATACAATGGTAATCATAGGCGAGAACTTCGTTATTCATGCTCCTAAACCATGATTCTTCTTCTGTGTTTGATCTCCCCAAACCCTAGAAGGTTTGGGAAAGGAGAGATGCCTATAACAAATGAAAACTTCGTCTATTTATAGGCTCGGAGACCAGTTACGACGTAACATTTATTAATTAGTTACGTCGTAGCTCTTTAAAATCTTGTACTTGTCCATGGTTGCGGTGTAACCTGAGCTGAGGGTTACGCCGTAGTCTTTATAAATCAAATGCTTATCTTCTGTTACGGCGTAACCTGAGCTGAGGGTTACGCCGTATCCTTTGTAAAATTGATGCTTATCCGTTATTATAGCATAACCTGAGCTGAGAGTTACTCCGTATCCACTGTAAAGTTGGTTGCTTCATGTTCAGTAGTCTTGTTACGGCGTAATTATACTCCGTTGTTACGCCGTATTCTTCATGATCATTATTACGGCGTAACTTTATCACTTGGTTACACCGTAGTTGAGAGAAAAGTCATCCTTCGGGCTAGGAAATGTCCATTTATCGCTTCCTTGCATAGAATAGATCCTGAAATGAAATAATAAGGATTAAGGATGTTTTCACTAGAATTTTACTCATAATGTGATGATAAAGGGGGAAATTAACGCTTAGAATATCAGGACAATTTGATGTTATCAGTTGTGTCCTTCTTTCTCTATCTCTTAGTATAGTTTAATCACATCTAACTATCAATATCCTACACACCAAAACAAATTGACATAAGTCGATTTAAAAGTTTTAAAACGAAGTTTCAATTGGTAAAACTTTTCAACCCCTCTTCTAGTTTTCTACATACCCCTTATGTTTTGAATTATTTGAATTTTAACTATTTGAGCTATGTAAGTTGTTATTATCTACCTACCAAATTTTGATTTAAAATTTGCTTCTTTTGTTGAGGCATTGACTTATATGAATATGGGAAAACTTGTTGGGTCTGATTTTCTACCCAATGGTCTTTGACAATGTATTTATATATTAAATAGCCTAATCATATAAGTATGAGTCTATGATATAAGTCAGTGAGAACAACACTCACTAGTAAGGATAAGAGTGTAAGCCACCCTCTGATATAAATCAAAGGACTTACGCTCTGATGGTTATCAAAAAGTGTTACCCCTGATGGTTATCAGAGAGTACACCCTGATGATTGTGAGTGATAGGTGCCTCACTAACGTTCATTAGTAGTTGTAACCTCACTGATATAAGAAATAAGTGAGCGTTATATAAAGCTCAACCAACTGCCAAGATTCAGGGAAGTCGAAGACCAACTGAAGAAACATCTTTTATAACTGATGTGGTGTCAGGGAGCAAGGCACAAGGAGCAATAAGCAACATCAGTGGGACTGAGGACTGACAAATGCCTCAGTTGCCCTAAACACTTATTTCTACAAGGTACTTAGTATCTGATGAATGAGCGGGAAACTCATTGGGAAGATAAGCGTAAGGTCTTATCAAAGGACGAAAAAGAAAGATCTTGGGTACAAAAGTTGTCAGCATTGGAAAGGCAAACGCAAGCTCCACCTACTATACTAGGCACGTGCTAAGCTACTTCAAGGCCGGCTAACCACAACACCCATGTGCACCCACAATATTCTTTAGCCTATTTAAACAAAAATTTGTAACCGAGATAAGTAGGATTCTAAACAAACACATAAAGTAGAACTTAGCTCTATAGTTGATAAAATCCCCTCTCCCGGCAACTTCTAAGCAAAGCTAGCTACCTCTAGAATTTTCGAAAGGAGTGTTACATTTGTCGCTCAACTGGAATAGTTTTACCGAGAGCTATTCCACAATAAATATTTACATTCTTTAATAAAGATTTATACACGTTGAAAAGTACAAATGATGTTATTATATTTTTGGGTGATGTTGGGGTCAAAGGAAACTTCCTTTTCTTCGAGCAAGTTTTTCAACCACCTAGGCGGTGAACCTAATCGTTGTAGTGTAGTATTAGGGTAAGCCTCGGGATTGATATCGTTCTCTAGGGAATAGGAATGCTAGTGAGAAATTACTACGCTAAGGTTGGGGTTGAGGAAGATTATTTTTATCTTTTTATATTTTTAGAAAATTGAAAGGTACGAATCTCGGGTATTGGATTTGGGGTGGTATTTCTACCGATTACTCTACTATTATCTAATCCTAATTAACTAAGCTAAGGGGTAGTCTATGTCTAATTGATGTGTGCTCGTATGATGATTAAAGATGTGTTTACCTAGATGCTATTACTCCCTAGTTATCTCCTATTGATGGTTGAATTGTCACGTCCTTATTCTTAACGCGTTGTGTCTTCTAAGGTCGTAGGGTATGCTTTTTTCCCTAACTCTTTGAGACTACCTTAAGGTTATTGCCTACAAAATCTCTAGGATTCATAAACTAACTCTAAGGTTATCTTTGGATTTTTAGCCTACAACAACTCTAGGCGATTATAAACTAATGTTCACAAAGATTACTCAAGCATTAAAAACACAACGATGACCTATCGCAATCCTAGGCCAATTACAATTAAGATAAGAGACAACCAATCAATATTCAATACCTAGGTTTCATAGATCTAAGCAAACACACAAGTAAATTAGCCGGACATGGTAAACATGCAAGCATACACACATACAATTGAAGACATAATTGAATCAATGAAGTAAATTACTTATCTTGTTGTAAAATAGGGTATGAGAACCCTAAGATCTTGAAGACAGCCAAAAATCGTTATTAGGTTTTACTCCACAAAACTACCTCTCTAAAAGTCTGAAAATTCGAATTCTATATATAGAGTTACAACTTGCGACGGCGTCACTCTTTAATTGTGACGCCGTCGGATCGCCGCCATTAGGGTTTCGTCTTGACCACGTCAACCTTGTGACGGCGTCACCTTATGGTTGTGACGCCGTCGGCTTCATCTTCGGCGCCGTCGGAATCGAATCTAGGCCGTCGAGTTGTGACGCCTACTCTTTAAAACTGACGCCGTCGGTACAAAATAGCAATTTCGCTCTTGAGCCGTCACAATTTTGGAGCATGTTGCGACGGCGTCGCCCTCTGACTGTGACGCCGTCACCTTCAATTCCAAAAATTTGAGTGTCTTGATCTTGACTTTGGCCATTTTCTTCATATATTCACGCCTTTTCGTCCAAATAAGTGTCATTCCAACAATTTGCCTTCAAGAGACCTAAAAAATGAAAAGGAACGAAATTAAGCAGTAACGGATATAAAAGTGGTCGATTAAGGGCTTAAATGACCCCTCAAAAGTGTACCTTTTAAATCCTTATCAAATATCCCTACACTTGGTATTTGCTTGTCCTCAAGCAAATGTTCTTTTGGCCAATTAATTTATAAGTTAGGGGTCATGAAGCATTAGTTTAGTACAATTCACAACAAGTATAAGCCCACAAAAGTCATAACAAGCACGGAAATTACATACTAGCACCTCACAAGTGGTGTTTGGATACTCTCATCTCTCGGGTGTATATAAAATATATCAAATTGGAAATGGAAGATAAACACTCATTAACCGGTCCTAGTACATAGATTACCATAGGCTTGAGACTAGATCAAACCTCCATCGCTTTGGCGTAAGCACCTAGGAAAAACTATCCAAGAGGTCTTTTAAAGGGTTGTAACGTTAGGCTTACGGTAGGGAAACAAAGGGTTTGGTGGGATAGGCGATTTAGTGGTGGCAAGTCAAAAATCTTTATGTTACAAGCATGAGAAGAATGGCGTTGCTAAGCCAAGACTCGACACTCTAAACTCTAGATAACTTTGAAACAAACAAACATAAATTTAAAGATAGATGTAGGATGGTAGCCCGTATGTTTTTTTTTTTTTTTTTTCTTTTTTTTCATACACTTTTACTCTACCATCCTCTACGATAACATCAAAATAATAGGGATTTATAGGCACATCCCTACACTTGAGTTTTTATTACTCTAACACTAATTTGACCCGAATTGAAAAGATCAAAACACTTGGAGTACATTATTACGTAAATAAAGGGAATTTGAATTTAACGTTCCTTCCGTCACTTCATAAAATTTAACTTTTCCCATGAGTCCCAATCGTCCCAAAACGTGTACAAAGGATATGACTCGACTTAGCAACTTATGCAAGCAACTAGATAATTGAACTAAGGGTTTAGTATGATAACAATAATGCACTAAAAGTGAGTGCATACAAGGTAGGCTAAGGCGATTTGGGTGTACATTTGGGGTGGATTGTAAACAATGCTCTTCATTGATATTCGGAAAACCGAAACATCACGAGAACCGCGAAAAGGATAGGCTCGAGGGGTTAACTAGGGGTATCGTGTACTAAAGATGAGTACAACGCAAGGGTGTGGGGGAATTACTCAACCGATGTGGAAGAAGTAATTATAATACGGGTATCAAACAAGGGTTATCCTAATGCCTCTTATCATTTAGTTATTCCTAACTACACAAGTGTAGTCTCACTAGCGATCTCGGAATGCATCACAAAACAAGTTCTAGAATCTATTATACTACCGGTACACTCTCGAAGCATTAAAGATGAATGCTTTAATTCCTACAAATCTAAGGGCGATCCTCACATTTTGGGTGGAATTTAAGTGGTAAAGGGTTTTGTGCTAGTCATATAACTTCCTATCCATGAGACGCTTTATTAAGACTAATGGCCCACTCCTACATGTCATGAAAAATTTTAAATTTGGTGCCAAAATTACCCTAACCGATATTTCTCATGGTTTATTACACAAATGAAATTGGACAAGGCAAATAGTCAAGGATAAGCATAGTTTCAAAGTTCCGTTTTATTTTCCTCCCTACACTTAAACCGAACATTGTCCCCAATGTTCCCGAAAGTATCAAAGTTATGATAATGGAAGGTAATTAAAACGAAAGAAACTAATACTCCCCGATTAGCTCGGTAGGATCCGTGTGAAGTAGTGGTTAAATTCTTCTTCAAGAAGAATGTATGCGTGAAAAGCTCCATCCAATCTTATGTATCTTCTTCTTGATAAATAAAACACGCACACTTTAAGAAAACAAACGAAACCTTCGCGTAAAATCGGCGGTAACACTATATATGACTCTACTAAACTAGGATATAATGCTTGTGGAATGGATGTTTCTGATTTTACGGAAAATTAAGACACGAAAAATTCAAAAATTTATAAGTAGCACGAAAACGAGAAAAAAAGATAAGTTGTTTCTACTCCTCCGACGTCGTCGAGTTGCGATCTGACGCCGTCGGTTATCCCGACGAAACGGTCTCGATTTTTTCGGAAAAATTCGGAAAATTTATATCTTTAGAATCTGGAAAAATTTCTGCAAAACATCCATTATGACTCGATACAAGCATTTGACTCTAACAAACACACATGTATATCTTTTTAATAATCGTAATTCTCATGTTCACGTTCTTTTTGAAAACGTGTGTAATCTTCCCTACACTTATCCCTTTTGTAAAATACCTTTATATGTAATTAAGACGAGGTTAAAGACAAAATAAAGCATTTTCACAAATTCAAACATGAGAATAAACAATCAATAAAAGATATACGACACACAAACAAGCAAACAATTAAGCATGGGTTGCCTCCCACGAAGCGCTTTTCTTTATTTATGAGTCTTGTAGCTAGACTCGAAGTCGTGCTCCTACGTGACTTCATTACCGTCACCTTCTTCCTCATGACGGTCTCTATTGGGGTTTTCCATGTTATAGTAATGCCCTATTATGCATCTTTCTAAGAAGTCATCTTCTCCCCAATCGGTTCTATATTCGGTCCTAGTTTCAAGCAATCCTTATAGAAACCGAAAATCTTATCCATCACATAATCTACTCCCTTCTCCTTATCCTCCTCATTCCTATAGTAGACCGATAGCTTAAGTTCTTTTTCATCATTGGATAATGATGAAAATTTCTCAATCTTGAAGGGCATTTGGTAAGCTACATCATCGGTCTCATCCTTGAATCTCACTATCCCTAACGACGGATCATAAGTCATCCTGGTGTTTTCTATGAAAGGCTTTCCTAGAATAACGTGGGACAAGCTAGGATCTATGGCCGTACTAATATCATTCACAATTATGAAATCCGTAGGATACGTGAAACTACCTACATAAACGGGCAATCCCTTAACTCTACCAAGGAAATTACAACTAACCCTAGGATTATCGGGATCTTGCCTAGTTGGGATAGGCTTCTTCATTACCCAATTATAGTAGGTGCTAGTCATGATATTTATCGGGGACTTGCGATCAATGTAGGCCTTTGCCACAAAAAGATGTCCTATGCAACATGGTATGTTAAGATTCCAAGGGTTCCCAAACTTGATCCTAGGGCTTCTCCTAACATACATGTGACGGAGGTCGCGTACTAAGTGTGGGTGGCGAGAGAGTTCTTCTTCCGTAGGAAACTTATTGAAATAGTCATCGCCTACTTCATCTACTTCCTTGGTTGTTTCATTCCTAGGAGTTTCACTAACCTCAAGTACCGTCTCATGGTTCACTTCGTCATTTGTCCTATTAGGTTTCACTAAGGTGATGGTATTGACGAATTGAACGTGCTTGGCTAACTTACTTGGGTCCTTAATTTCTACACCGAAGCTTGGAGTTGAGATAGCATTAACCTTCCTATCACTATTGGTCATGGCTTTCAAAAGGTTATCTATCTTCCTATCCATCTCGGCTTGTTGTTGGTTAAAGCGGTCCGAGAGCTTAGCTATTTGAGCTTCTTGGGATGTAACTAGGTGTTGCAACATCCCTTCTATGTTTTGTTGGCTAGGGCCGTGAGAGGGGGCCATGAGAAATCATTAGAGGTGAATTCTTTGGTTTGTCCCCAATAGAAGTCGGGTTTGCCCTTCCATGCTTCTCGGGCATCATTGAAAGTCCTAGGTCCGGGTGTTGTAGGGAATCTTCCTCCCGTTCCATTGGTACGCGAGGATGCGTAGTCAACGGAAGCTTGTTCGGGGAGTCTTGTGCAAGTGCGAGTGTCATGAGGACCACTACATAGCTCACACAAGGAAGAAACTTTGTTCACTTGGCGTGAAGACTTAGGATTTTCGTAGGAGCTCATTAGGAATTTGACTTGATCTTCAAGCTCGAGCATCCTACGGTCGGAAGGTTGTGAGTCAATGGGAGGCAAGGAGATTGCCTTTACGGTTTTGGGCAACTCACGGGGGTCATTCCAACTTTCGTTGTCATAGAGAGCAAGGTCCTCTATTATACCCCACGATTCTTCCGCGGTGAGATCACTAAGTTTACCACCGGCCGCTTGGTCGATGGATCGCTTAGTTGGGAAGTTGACATGATCATAAAAGAGTTGGACTTGAAGCCAAAGATCAATGCCGTGATGAGGTACTCTATGGAGTAAGTCCTTGAATCGAGTCCATGCTTCGTAGAGAGATTCACCTTGACGTTGTTGGAACATCAAGATTTCATTCCTAAGCTTAGTAGTTCTCCCCGGTAGGAAAAATTGGGCAAGGAAACGAGAGGTGAGATCATCCCAACTTGAGATGGAGCCGGCGGGAAGTCGCTCAAGCCAATTACTAGCTTGGTCCCGTAGAGAGATTGGAAGAGACGCAAGCGCGTGGTCTCCCGAGTAGTAGCATCGAGGTCGATGGAATCGACGATTTTAAGGAAATCCTTAAGATGCTGATTAGGATCTTCGAAACGAAGTCCATGGAATGCACATCCGTTTTGCACCAACCGGATGGTGTCGGATCGAAGGGCCGTAGTTTGGGCTTGGTCGGGAAGCTCAATGGTGTTCCTATAGCCTAGGTGGCTTGGTCTTGAGTATTCACCAAGAGTACGGCCTCTTGGTGGGTCATTTGGTGGTGGGTTGATGAGTGGTGGTTGATTATCACCTTCCATGATGAAAAGTGATAGGATTACTAACAAAGGTCACGAAGAAGGGGATAGACTACGAGGAAGCTAAAAATGAGAAAAATCTTACTTGATAGGAATCAAGCAAGGGAACCTAAACGAGGTGGAAATCTAACTAGCTATTCTATTCCCCGGCAGCGGCGCCAAAAACTTGATACGCGTACAACGCGCGTTCGGGGTCAAAGGAAACTTCCTTTTCTTCGAGCAAGTTTTTCAACCACCTAGGCAGTGAACCTAATCGTTGTAGTGTAGTATTAGGGTAAGCCTCGGGATTGATATCGTTCTCTAGGGGAATAGGAATGCTAGTGAGAAATTACTACGCTAAGGTTGGGGTTGAGGAAGATTATTTTTTATCTTTTTATATTTTTTTAGAAAATTGAAATTACGAATCTCGGGGTATTGGATTTGGGGGGTGGTATTTCTACCGATTACTCTACTATTATCTATTCTAATTAACTAAGCTAAGGGTAGTCTATGTCTAATTGATGTGTGCTCGTATGATGATTAAAGATGTGTTTACCTAGATGCTATTACTCCTAGTTATCTCCTATTGATGGTTGAATTGTCACGTCCTTATTCTTAACGCGTTGTGTCTTCTAAGGTCGTAGGGTATGCTTTCTTCCCTAACTCTTTGAGACTACCTTAAGGTTATTGCCTACAAAATCTCTAGGATTCATAAACTAACTCTAAGGTTATCTTTGGATTTTTAGCCTACAACAACTCTAGGCGATTATAAACTAATGTTCACAAAGATTACTCAAGCATTAAAAACACAACAATGACCTATCGCAATCCTAGGTCAATTACAATTAAGATAAGAGACAACCAATCAATATTCAATACCTAGGTTTCATAGATCTAAGCAAACACACAAGTAAATTAGTCGGACATGGTAAACATGCAAGCATACACACATACAATTGAAGACATAATTGAATCAATGAAGTAAATTACTTATCTTGTTGTAAAATAGGGTATGAGAACCCTAAGATACTGCCCAAGACAACCAAAAATCGTTATTAGGTTTTACTCCACAAAACTACCTCTCTAAAAGTCTGAAAATTCGAATTCTATATATAGAGTTACAACTGCGACGGCGTCACTCTTTAATTGTGACGCCGTCGGATCGCCGCCATTAGGGTTTCGTCTTGACCACGTCAACTTTGTGACGGCGTCACCTTATGGTTGTGACGCCGTCGGCTTCATCTTCGACGCCGTCGGATCTGAATCTAGGCCGTCGAGTTGTGACGCCTACTCTTTAAAACTGATGCCGTCGGTACAAAATAGCAATTTCGCTCTTGAGCCGTCACAAATTTGGAGCATGTTGCGATGCGTCGCCGCTTTAACTGTGACGCCATCACCTTCAATTCCAGCGACTTGAGTGTCTTGATCTTGACTTTGGCCATTTTCTTCATATATTCACGCCTTTTCGTCCGAATAAGTGTCATTCCAACAATTTGCCTTCAAGAGACCTAAAAGTGAAAAGGAACGAAATTAAGCGATAACGGATATAAAAGTGGTCGATTAAGGGCTTAAATGACCCCTCAAAAGTGTACCTTTTAAATCCTTATCATCGGTGGCGTTGTATAAATCTCAACCAATTTCCAAGCTTTGGAAGTCGAAGACCAACTAAAGAAACATCTTGTATAAGCGATGTGGTGTCATGGAGCAAGGTAAAAGGATCTATAAGCAACACTAGTGGACCGAGGATGACAAAGGCCTCGGTTGCCTGAAGACTTATCTCTACAAGGGACTTAGTATCGATGAATGGGCGGAAACTCGTAGGGAAGATAAGCGCAAGGTCTTATCAAAGGGCGAAAAAGGAAGATATTGTGTACAAAAGTTTTAAGGATTGGAAAGGCAAACACACGCTCCACCTACTATACTATGCACGTAATAAGCTACTTCAAGGCCGGCCAACCACAACACCCATGTGCATCAACAGTATTCCTTGGCCTATTTAAACAAAACTTTATAACCGGGATAAGTAGGATTTAAAAAAAAAAACGCATAAAAGTAGAACTTAGCTCTATAGTTGATAGAATCCCCTCTCTCAGGAACTTCTAAGCAAAGCTAGCTGCCTCTAGATTTTTTGAAGGGAGTGTTACATTTGTCGCTCAACCAGAATAGTTTTACCGAGAGCTATTCCATTGTAAATCTTTACATTCTTTAATAAAGATTTACAAAATTTGAAAAGTACAAATGGTGTTATTATGGTTTTGGGTGATGTTGTTACTATCCTTGTTACAGTAGGAAGATTCGACATTTACTCTAGCCTTGTGGACCAACAAAACTTATACCTCATGTTCTCGCTTATTATTACTTCGTCAATTCAAGTCTAGAAACTTAAATGTAACACCACAAAATTTAGAAGATTATTTAAATATTATATTAGTGAAGGTTTGAAAGTAAAACCGTCGTTTTGGGTTGTCGGTTATAAGAAAGGACTAACGATGCAAATGATTTAACGACATGGACTAACCTTGTCTAACTGAAAACCTTAACTAGAATTTCAATAATGCCCTTACCTATGAGTTAAGAAATACTGTGTATATATCCTTTTCATATGACACTAGTTAAAAGGAGGGGGAAACAGACATGAGCTTATCATCTTTTCAAGGAAGGTGCATAATCAAAGATTTAACAAGGCTTGGAAAGTGATGTTAGCAAGGAGTAAGAGTTGATTTTGGGGTCATCATTAAGTATCTTAAAGGTAAGAATTACTAGATATCCTTTGAATCATGTTAAAACATCAAATTATTAAGGGGTTTGATTAAATTATATGTTATATTGATAAAAAAAGGGTTATGATAAATTATGTGCAATTATGATGAATTAAAGATCATGAGTTTTATGAGTTTTGATGAAATCATGACTATGAATTGGGGATTAATATTTGGTATGTGTTCTTAATGATTCATGATTTTGGGGCTAGAATTCGAGTGTTTAGTATAACACCTAGATGAGTTTATGACACTAGATATCATGTTCGAAAAATTGTATAAAATCATTAGTAGCTCGGATTGAGTCATGGTTTGAGTTATGGAAAGCCTCATGTGTCTACTTCAATTGCTAAGTAAAAAGTATTGGCCAGTTCAGATTCTAAATGGATCAAAAATGCATTTTAGCGTAGCAAGTCAAAAGCTGAAATATGCAGCAAATCAATTTTTAGGAATTCATATAAAATCAACCATAGCTCCGTTTGAGACGTGCCCTATGTTTTTGAAAAGGCAAAAGATTCTACTATCTAATTAATATGTACTCATAAAATTTGGATCGGGGACAAATTAGTTAAAAAGAAAAAATTTGCTTTGCAAAAGATAACATTATTTTGTTACTGCGTTTTCATGTTATGGGTTGATAATGTATTTATCCAAGTCATGAATGATCATATGTGGTTATAAAACATGCTAGATCATGTTTAGGAGATTAACGGATAACTTAGTGTGGTCGTTAGCATCATTATTTGATGTTAATAATTCTGATGATACTTAGTTAGAAACTTGAAAGGGGCGTTTGGCACAAGATTATATTAACATATTTAGTTATGATTCATGTGTCAAGAATGCTAGAATTTTGTTGAAAATGACTCTACATGCTTAGAAAGTTGAGGTTTGATTATAAAAGTGACAAGTATAGAATTATGTCAAGTTTTGACAATTCTGGCTTAGTGTGAAACTGGGACAACAAGATTTATAGAAATTTATGTTGCCTTGAAAATTCATAGAAAATCAACTGTTCATCGGATTTCGATGATGTCAAAATAAAATTTGAAGTTCTTTGAGTCTACTTTCTAGTAAATTTGGTTTCGGTCTTAATTCAAATCCCAAGTGGTTTAAATTAACAAAGTGCAACAGATGTCCAAGATTCTGCAGTTTGGCTTTTGTAGAAAAGTTAGTAAAACTTGATGTAACTTATGTATTAAGATGTTAATGATTGTAGGATGATATTCCTATGTTTAGGTAGTCTCGGAAGCCAAGGGTATGCCCGAGGAGCCTACACATTCGAGGTGCGTAACGAACTAGAAAGAGAGTCTAAATGGCGGGTTAGAGTACCCGTAGATTACATTATGATATTATAGTATAAATTTGTTATCTTTGTGATATATGTATATATGTTAGAGCGATGAGTACATGTGTTAGAAACATACCGAATTAACCGTGTATTCTAGATAAGAATGATGTGTGAGATTATGTTAACCCATATGCGTTATGAGTTAGGCGTGAGGATGACCTCACGATATATGCTAGTACTCATGGTAAGTGCATAATTCTCATATCATGCTTAGTGTTCATATGTCCTTAGTGCTTACACTAGACCCATAAAAAGAATAGTACTTTATGCATTATGTCGGTGTGGTGTGCTTTGTGCATATGATTAGACCTGAGAAATATGACAGACGCACAATAAGTTTTGTGCTCATAATTAGACCCGAAAGAGGATAGTGGCGCGCGAAGTGCTTTATGCACATATTCTAGGCCCGAAAAGAGAAGTTGTACTTGAAGTACTTATGACATCCTAAATGGATTACAGGTGCCCAAGAAGGCCCTCATGATTATGTTACGACTTGTAGTCGTATAATGTAATACTAGTAACATGTTTAATACTTTGTATTTTTGTTATATTTCGCTTACTCACAAGCCTTTTCGCTTACGTTACTTCGTGTTACATGTTATAGGTAATGCAAGTAGGAACTCTAAGATTTACGATATGAGCTTGTGGATAACTAGTGGTGAAGCTCGGGATGGTAACGAGCTCTCTCTTTACACCTCTTCTTGATACAAGTAGTCACGCCCCAATGTCTTTTATGTTTTGTGATAACATCAAATTATCCTGAATATTAAGTATCAATTTACCTCGATAATGCTTGTAATTTATATCATTTATATGGATTTACGCTTGTTTTCCATTATATTTCACTTCGGGTAAATTACGAGCATTGGAGCTAAAGAGACAGCGGATTTGGAGAGTTTATTGAAGATTTATCATAGTATGCTCACTTTGAAGAAGTTACGGCGTAATTCCTCTCACATTACGCCAGTAACTAAAGCGTGGCTCGAAAACCAACTTAACAGAAGATTACGGCATAACTCTATCCAAGTTTACTGACGTAACCATATTAGGTCAAATGAGTTTCCGCGCTACTAATTACGCCGTAACTCATGCAACAACTACTGGCGTAACCAAGATTTATTGAAGATACGGCGTAACTCCTTCGGAGGTTACGCCGTAACTAGCATTATTAGTGCAAAATCTGAAGAATTGTATGTTACGACGTAACTCTTATAATTAGTTCTGTTGTAACAAGATCGGCCTATAAATACCCCACGATTTTCGGCATTTCAAATCATCCCATTTCACACACAACATTCAAAAGCGTGAGAAGAAGTCAAGGCGGATCTAGAGGAGTATCTGAGCTATTTTCAAGGAGAAATCACTCCCCTACGATAAGCATTAGATTTTTATCTTTTCTTTACTTTCAATTCATGTATTCCGTAACATTAAACATTGAATTGATTGTTATAGTTAATATGAGCGCTAAGCACCTCTTGGTCTTGGCCTAGTTATGATTCATAATTGTTTTGTTTGAGTTTACATTGCTTCCATAATTATTTCTAAGTGTATGCATGCATATTTTGTTGGTAGCTACCTTGTTTGGTAGTTTTGAATGACGGTGAGGCTAGTTACTTAGGAGATATGACCAACCACCCTAAGTAAGTAGAGTGAGACGGAAAGGGTAAGATATGACCAACGGACGACCCTTTCTACTTGTGCGATTTGACCAACCGATCACCTACCGTTTGGATGAACTTAAGTAAGGGGTGAGTGTTTAAGTTGCTAGCGTCCGGCACTCACTATTATGAATCTAGCATGTAGCGGTGCTTAATGACTTGGCAGGGAACCATGAACAACTAGACTTATGAGGGACACCGACTTCTCTAGTGGGACCCTTTGTCGATAGGTTAGGACAGGCCCGACCAAATGTTGTCCTAGCGACTTTGACCCGCTGAAGTAATTAGAAGTAATTAGGCGTAAACACTACTAATTAGGATGAGTAACTAGGTTAGCACCCTCTCTCATTGATCACAACCCTCGCCTTTATTTGCTTTTATTTTCTTAGTAGTTAATTAGTTAAATCAACCTCATAATCATATTAAAATCATGACACATAGACTTAGTTTAAATCCGCACACATAGCTCTTGGGACGACATCGATTTTACCAAAATACTACACTACACACGACCGGGTACACGCCCGTTAGTGCATTAGGGTAGACCATAGGTATTGTTAATACAAATAAACCGTAAAAGCGTTTATTAATATTTTGCGATCTCTTTGTGTTTTGTTGATAACAAATATAATGTTGTCTTTAGTATAATTATAAGGATACATGTTACTTTTGTAAAGCATTTACATATAGCCATTTAAATACAAAATGTAGTAATTAAGCATTTGTTGTAATAGTTTATTAGGATGGGTAAAACCATAACCCATGGATCTTAACCCATACCCATACCAAAGACTAGATACAATGTATACTTAGATACATTGAATCTAAAGAAAACCCATGGATCAACCCATAAACCCATGACCCATAACCAAAAATCCCATGGGCAAAGAGGAGCGTTCCACGGATCCTTAGGTTTACACTAGACGGATCCCAGTGGAAGGGATCCGGGAATAGTGAAAATTTTGCCTATAAATAGAGAGCCATTTCTTCATTCTAACTCACCCTCTTCTTACTAAATCTCTCATACACTCTCATTCTCTTCTAACATATAGATCACTTGATCTAGAGAGTTGTTCTTCTTTCTTTCTATTTGTGATCCTCATATAGGTCCTTCTCTAAGGCGAGATCACGAGCATTCTACAAGTTATCCAAGCAAGGGGTCCTTGATTGATTTGTCACTCCATAAGATTTACATAGCGAAGATCTTGTATTTGATATTTCACATATTTGTTGTGTAATAGTTGTGTTGGTTTGGTCCACCGTGCTACGGACTCGGTATCTAGCTTTGTACCGAAAAAATGTAAGCAACGTTGTGAAGGCTTCTCCGCCAAGTGAAGGAGTTTGTTGACATAGTGCTTGAACTCTCGAGTAGGTGACTCGGGGAGTGGAGTAGGCAAGGAATGTGTCCTTGTAGGCGAACCACTATAAATCGGTTGTGTCTTTTCAATCCCTTAACTTTATTTATTTGCTTGCATTATCATTAGATCTATCGTTCTCAACATCCATACGATTTCACATAATATCGAATCTAAAGTTTTGAAATCAACTTAAAATCGGCAAAACTATTCAACCCCCTCTAGTTTTCCACAATTGGCATCAAGAGCTAAGTTTATAAAAGTTTTAAAATAAAATTGTATTTTAAAACTTTTCGATCACTATGGGTTCGAAAATTATAAGGAAGGGCAATCCATGCAACGACCACCACTACTTGAAACTAATGGTTTTATATATTGAAAAAATAGATTCGAAACATATGTGAAGTCCAAAGATATTGATCTTTGATACATTATTGTTGAAGGTGATTTTGAGGCTACCTCAAATGACGATAAAGAAAATTTAGTTCACATACCTCATGATAAACTAAACGATGAAATGAAGAAAAAGATTTCTAAAAATAGTGAAGCAAAATGGTTTTATATATTGCTTTACCGAAAAAGGAATTGAAAGAATTTCTATGCTTAAAACCTCTAAAGAAATTTGGAATTCTTTAGTTGTAACTCATCAAGGCAACCAACAAGTTAAAAATAATAAAATTGATTTATTTGTTCAACAATATGAACAATTTTCAATATCGGATGAGAAACTATAGATCATTCATTTGCTAACTTTAATACTATTATTACATCTTTACAAGCACTTGATGAATCTTTTCTAGCCGTAACCATGTTAGGAGATATCTAAGGGCACTTCCATTGAAGTGGAGATCCAAGGTGACGGCGATCGAAGAGTCAAAAGATTTGACAATCCTCACCTCGATGAACTCATAGGCAACCTAAAAGTCTGAGCTTGTCCTAGCTAAAGATTCGAAGTCTCAAAGGTGAAAGAGAAACACAAATCTCTTGACCTTAAAGCCAAAAGGTTTCGAGCGATGAAGAGAACTCATCCTCGAGTAGTGACGACGAAGAATATGCTATGGCGGTAAGGGACTTTAAAAAGTTCTTTAGAAGAAAGGGAAGATACGTCAAACAACCGTACGACGACAAGAAAGGCTTTCGGAAAAGCAAAGAGGACGAGAAGCCAAAGGATGATCGTACTTGCTTTAAATGTGGGGACCCAAACCACTTTATTAGTAAGTGTCCCAAATGGGATGATCAAAAGGCGTTCGTGAGCGGAACATGGGGAATGAGCGACGAGGAGGACGAAGAAATTTGTCTCATGGCAAATGACGAGGTATGTCATGAATATTATAGTAGCTCATCACTTGATGACGAATCATTGCATAATTAATATGATAAACTATGCAATATTAGCTTAAAACTAGTTAACAAAAACAAGCTTTTAAAGAGTCAAAATCAACGTTTAGATAAAGATGTCATAGAATTAAAAGCAAAACTAAAACGTTTAGAGAAGGGTAAAATAGCAAGTGGTGAATGTGAACTTTGCGTTCAACTTCAAACACTAGTGGATCACTTAGATTCTAAAATTGCTAGAATGAGCACGAACACTTTAGATACAATACTCGATGGTGTTAAAACCGGTAACAATCAAAAGGGTCTAGGCAGTCAACAACTTGATCCATCAACTAGTGAAAGTAAAGAAACAAAATTTGTTAAGGAACTAGAAAAACCACCCTTTGTTGTGGCGGATCCCACGGATCCTCTAAAAGGGAACCGGCTAGTGTACGAAAAGGGATCCGTGGATATCTTTGTAACAAACAGTAGCAATAACGTAGCTTCTTCATCTAGAACTGAGTTTGTCATAGTTAATAGGAAGAAACCAAATCATGTCACCACTAGACAACCACCTCCAAAATATAATCCTACTTTTGTAAGAAACAAAGCTCCATCTTTTTCAAAACCTAATTCATTTAGGAGACCTAATAACATTTACCCGAAAAGTAACCATCAAATGGGATGGAATCCAAACATGCAAAACGGTTTTCATTTTCAAAACTTTTCTCCATGGAATGCATACTCATCTTATCCATACATGTCTAACATGAATGGAATGTTTAACACTAATGGACCCATGAAAAATGGGGACCAAACTTTGAGTTTATTATTGTTTTAGGTGTGCTTTAAGGTCGACCTAGACCCCGATGAATGGGTCAAGGATAGCGGGTGCACGAGGCACATGACCGGCAATAGGGATCTATTCTCCACATATGAATCCTTCAATGGAGGTAATGTGGTGTTTGAAAATAGCAAAAGTAGAATCATCGGTAAAGGTATGATTTCTAACAAATCTCTAACCATTAACGATGCGTGTCACGTGAAAACCTAAACTTTAACCTATTAAGTATAGGACAAATATGTGATAAAAGTGCAATGTACTTTTACTGAAACCGGTAGTAAGATACTTAAAATGGCATAACCATAGGAAGAGGAATTAGGAAACATGGAGTCTATGTCATTAAAATCGGTAATGAACCTAAAGACAAACTATGTCTTACCTCTATGGATGATACTTCGACCTTCTGGCATCGAAGATTGGGTCACACCAACATGCGACTTCTTCAATCGCTATCATCCAAAGATCTAGTAAGAGACCTACCTAAGTTAAAATATGAACATCATTTTTGTGATGCTTGTAATGTAGGAAAACAAGATCATTCGAGTCATAAAGCTAAAAACATGGTGTCCACAACTAGGTGTCTAGAATTACTACATATGGATTTATTTGGTCCATCCGCTATCCAAAGTTATGGAGGCAACTACTACACTTTGGTAATAGTGGATGACTACTCTAGGTATACATGGACAAAAATTTTAAAGAACAAAACGGAAACCTTTAACTATTTTGAAATAATAAACATTAAAGAGTCCAAAGATTCCCCCGTTGATAAAGTCATAGGAAAACTAAACGAACGAACATTAAGGTCTCAAGTTCAAAACCAAAGTAGCTTGTTTTGTTTCGTTTCAACCTTAGAACCTAAGAATACACAAAAAGCCATAAAAGATGAAAGTTGGGTAATGGCTATGCAAGAAGAACTAAATCAATTTGTTTCTAATGATGTTTGGACACTTGTCCCTCCACCTAGTAATCAAACCATAATAGGAACTAAATGGGTTTATAAAAACAAATTAGATGCAAACGGAGTAGTGTCTAGAAACAAGGCTAGACTCGTTGCTCAAGGATATAACCAACAAGAGGAATAGACTTTGATGAGACCTATGCCCCGTGGCTAGATTAGAGTCTATAAGAATACTTCTTGCGTATGCTTGTGCTAATGATCTAAAGCTTTAATAAATGGATGTCAAAAGCGCTTTTCTAAATGGTTTCATAAATGAACATGTATATGTAGCTCAACCTTCTAGGCTTCATTGATTTTGAAAAACCCAAACATGTGTATAAATTAAAGAAAGCCCTTTACGGTCTTAAACAAGCTCCAAAAGCTTGGTATGATAGACTCAAGTCATTTCTAGTTAAACACAACTACACCATGAGGTTAGTTGACAACACACTTTTTACTAAGAAAAGAGAGTCACATATAATCATAGTACAAATATATGTAGATGATATTATATTCGGATCCACTTGTCAAGACATGTGTGATGATTTCTCTAAAATCATGCATGACGAGTTCGAGATGAGTATGATGGGAGAACTTAGTTTCTTTCTTGGTCTACAAATAAAACAAGTAGAAGATGGTATCTTCTTCAATCAATCTAAATACATCAAGGAGATGTTAAAGAAATTCGGTCTAGAAGAGTCAAAACCAATTAGGACTCTAATGTCATCCGACACCAAACTCACAAAAGATGAAGGCGGAGAATCCGTAGATAATACTAAATATCGTGGCATGATAGGTAGCATTCTCTACCTCACGGCAAGTAGGCGGATATCATGTTTAGTGTTTGCTTATGTGCTAGGTTTCAAGAAGACCCTAAAACATCACACCTAGAAGCCGTAAAAGGATATTTAGATATATTAAGGGTACAACACAATTAGGATTATGGTATCCTAAGGGCACGGAGTAGAAACAATTGTATATGCGATTCGACCATGCGGTGATTACGTTGATAGAAAAATTACAAGTGGGGTATGTACTTTTATGGGATGTTGTTTAACATCTAGGTTTTCTAAGAAACAAACGGCACTTGCAATTTCAACAACCGAAGCCGAGTACGTCTCCGCCCGAGAAAGCATGCCAACAAGCACTATGGATGAAACAAGCGTTAGTAGACTACGACATCCACCTAAGCGACATAGCCATCCTATGTGACAACAAAGGTGCCATCGACTTAAGCAAGAATCCGGTATTGCATTCTCGCACAAAGCATATAGAGATTCGTCATCACTTCCTAAGAGACAATGTTCAAAGGGAACATCTCAATTGAGAAGGTAGCATCCGAAGACAACATAGCCGACGTCCTCACCAAACCGTTGAAGTGGGAACAATTCAACCTACTTCCTCTTGGTCTTGGTCTAATGGAACAAACGTCATAACTTAATTGACTCTACAAGGTATGTAAACACTAGCCTTCTTCTTTACGAGTCTATGATTTCTATTTCACGCACAACTCACAAACAATACGGGAATTTTCAAAACCCAAGATGAGTTTTCCACTTATAGCTTTCTTATTTTTTATATACACATTTTCAAAGAAAACCTACTTTCACAATGTTTTCTAAAAGGATGATACCTTCCCGTATCAATTTCACAAAATCAATTTCTCACGTCTAGGACAAATCGCTTTTTCATTATTAATACAAAGTAAAAACCCGTTTTCATTGCATCTCATGTCTTTTGAATGCTAAAGGGGACACATAACTAATATGTGTTTTCGGGTACATTCATTTAAGCAACAATGAATTAGGAGCATTGATAACACTAAATTACGTACTTATGTACTAAATATGTGTTTTCGGGTTATCTCAATAAGATGTATTTCTACTTCTAGTTTATTTTCTTTTCTTTTTAGGAGTCGAGATAACCATAACTCCAAATAGTTTGCATATAGGCACACAATAGGCAAAATGTTTCCAAAAGAAAATTTTGTGCTGCCTGGATCACCAGACCCACGGATCCCAGCCTTCATGCTGGACGGATCCCTCAAGGGAAGGATCCATGGGATCCGTGAAACAGAAGTTGTTTTCAACTTCTATTTTTTCACTTTGGATGAAAAATCCACATTTGTTTCATTTTTTGGGAGTATGCTTTTAATGCTTGTGTTCTCATGATCACATGCCTTGAATTCATATCTAATCATTAGATTTTAATCCACATTTTGGGTCAAGCATTCATTACAATGCTTTGTTTTTCTATATATAGAACTCCCAAAATGCTTGCTTACTCCATCTCCTTCTCACAAACACACTACATCATGTCATCCAAAAACCCTTTAGGAGAATCACCTAGTACAAACAATCATCTTCATGATACCCAAACCTTTGTACTACCACCATCCAAAATACCACAATCAAACTCTAGGATATCCGCACGGATTATTATCCGATCTTGTTGCTTAGCAAAACCAACCTCAAATGGTTCTTCCTCAACAAACAACTCACCACGAGATGCTTCATTTATAGCACCTCCTCATCACCAACAAGTACACCAAATTCATCACCACCTAAAGTAACTCTTTTGGAACTCCTTAAGACTCCAACAAGATCTAACCAACCTAAAGAAAAATAATTAGTCTTTTCAACACCACATCTCAAATACTATATTTCAAGATCTTGAAACATCACCACCATTAGCTCCCATCACATTACAAGAACATCTAGGTTCGTCTCCACCACCATTTACAAACATTCGGATGTTGACCCATATTTTCCTATTTTTCCACCACATCTTCCGCATAACTCAAATCAAAACAACTCGGAAAACTTCCACACTCATTACCCACATCATTTACATTGTGAACATTGCCAATCCACTAGGAAAATCGCAATAGAAGTTAGGGAAGAAATGTGTTTCATACTCAACCTCATCCTTGATCGCATCAATACCATCACTCATCAAAACCTCCATCCATAACCTTATGCAAGCATGGAAGAAATCACTACTACTATTTTCTATTTTTAGTATTTTTTTTCTTTTGAAGTCATTTTCAAGAACAAGTCTTGTTCTTATTGTTACATGCTTGTAAGTGGCATAAATACCACTACAATTTGTTGTTTTATTACAAGGGCTTGTTTACATACCTTGGCTCCCAATCTTGATTCTCGTCAATCACAAGATTATTTAAGCATGTTACTAACCTTTCTTTTGTAGGATTTTTTTTCTTCTCTTGGCGCCCAAACAAGGGGAGCTACGTCAAAGGAGAGTTAGTGTTTATTTCTTCCAAGGGTTAACTTTTGTTTCGACAAAAGGGAGAAGAAGTAAAACTTAGGGCTTTCAAAACTTACATCTATTCTTAAGTTTTACTCATCATAACATTATGTTTTGTCATCAACAAAAGGGGGATTGTTAATACAAATAAACCGTAAAAACGTTTATTAATATTTTGCGATCTCTTTATGTTTTGTTGATAACAAATATAATGTTGTCTTAAGTATAATTATAAGGATACATGTTACTTTTGTAAAGCATTTACATATAGCCATTTAAATACAAAAATGTAGTAATTAAGCATTTGTTGTAATATTTTATTAGGATGGGTAAAAACCATAACCCATGGATCTTAACCCTTACCCAAGAAGACTAGATACAATGTATACTTAGATACATTGAATCTAAAGAAAACCCATGGACCAACCCATAACCCATGACCCATAACCAAAAATCTCATGGGCAAAGAGGAGCGTTCCACGGATCCCTAGGTTTACACTAGACGGATCCCAGTGGAAGGATCCGTGGGAAAACGATGAATAATTTTGCCTATAAATGAGAGCCATTTCTTCATTCTAACTCACCCTCTTCTTACTAAATCTCTCATACACTCTCATTCTCTTCTAACATATAGATCACTTGATCTAGAGAGTTGTTCTTCTTTCTTTCTATTTGTGATCCTCATATAGGTTCTTCTCTAAGGCGAGATCACGAGCATTCTACAAGTTATCCAAGCAAGGGGTCCTTGATTGATTTGTCACTCCATAAGATTTACATAGCGAAGATCTTGTATTTGATATTTCACATATTTGTTGTGTAATAGTTGTGTTGGTTTGGTCCACCGTACTACGGACTCGGTATCTAGCTTTGTACCGAAAAAGTGTAAGCAACGTTGTGAAGGCTTCTCCGCCAGTGAAGGAGTTTGTTGACATAGTGCTTGAACTCTCGAGTAGGTGACTCGGGGAGTGGAGTAGGGCAAGGAAGGTTTCCTTGTAGCGAACCACTATAAATCGGTTGTGTCTTTTCTATCCCTTAACTTTATTTATTTGCTTGCATTATCATTAGATCTATCGTTCTCAACATCCATACGATTTCACATAATATCGAATCTAAAGTTTTGAAATCAACTTAAAATCGGCAAAACTATTCAACCCCCTTCTAGTTTTCCACAGGTATAACGAGTAATTATAAATATTAAAACACAGTCAAGAAAACACGCATCATTTTGTCAAATGTATTTTATAAAGTTAAACTTATATCATTTTGTGAAAAACTTAATGTTTGACATAATGCAATTTTACCCATTTTCTTCTGATGCGTGTCTTGTAATGTATGAAACAGTTTATATCGATTGTTTATGAAATATACATGGTTTTATATTCGATTATGATCTTGATCATTATAGAGTAGAGGTGAGCAACGGGTCAAACCCGACCCAAATAGCCTAAACCGACTCGAAACCCAATAAGGGTAAAATGTAAACGAGAACCAAACTAAGTAAAAGCTATAAAATCAAAACCAAACCGAATAAGGTCGATTCGGGCGGCTTAGATATTTTGAACCGAATAAGTGTGTTTAACCCGAACCGAGTAAAATCAAAATAATTATACAAAACCGAAAACCCAACCGAATATGCCGAATTTACTTTATGGTACACCGGTTTTGTAAAAATTTTATTTTTATTTCTTATTATTATTTTTTTATTTTTTATTTTTTGCGTTTCATTAAACAAACCATGGAATAAAGTTGATAAATTTTATAAGTTTTAATAAATTTAAATAACACATAGGCTGACATAGTAAGTTAATTCGGATATTTTTTTAATCCCGTCATTACGCGGGCAAGAAAAATCTTCTTAGTTTTCATTTTTCGTAAGAAACAATAGACATAAGAACATTATTAAGTGTTAATTGGGTTAAAAACCCGTTTGCTAAAATTGGGCACGGCCCAATAAAAGCCTAAAACGTGCCTATCACTTTTCAATGTTCTAAAGCAAGCTTTCTTTGTATATATATAATTTTTTGTCTGTCCTACTCCAAATGTGAAGATCGGTGAGATCACGCAGTCCCACATCCTGGGATGCCAACCGGATCCTCTCCTAAGGACCCGGCCCGAACAATGAAAGACTGTCTCGGTGTTGTCTTTATCGTGAGGTGACTTTGAACCCCATCATTTTCTTCATTTTGTCGTCCTACTAATAACGAGTAGTTATTAAAAGTGAAGATCTTTTGTAATTTACACAAATGTCAATGATGAGCAATTACTGAAAGCGAGATCTCAATTATTAAAGATCATTAACATATTACTTAAGGAACCACTAATTGGTTATGCTTTCATAAGTGGGAATTAAGCAAAGCCACTTAAGATTCAAGATTCTTGCAAAGCCTAATCACCACTTATTAATCCTAAATGACTCACCAAATATGCTTTCTTTTTAGTTTATAGCACTTGTTTTCTACACCAATCATAGGAAAACACACATTGAACATGGAGATTATAACCTTAACCTCTTGAAGAGGATGATCCATTTGCAAAAGTGCATTGACTATTGTGAACGTTTCAAATTTAATTCTATTAGATGCAAACAATTTTCAAAAAATCATGTTAATCTTTTAAAATGAGTTATCTAGTTTTAATATGCGTGACGCGGAATCAAATCCCGTAAAATTGGCCAAAATTTCATCGAAAATAATAGTTACCTATGAAATCTAGAAATAATTATCACATAAATGTGTATTACATATCTGAGGTTTATAAAGCTTAAAACCAACATAGTATACGCGTCTGAAAAACATGTTAAAATGATGATTAAGTTTGTGGACAATTTGATGGTAAGTTACTTGATCAATGCACAACAACAACAACTCGATCCGGGGCGGGTATGGGAGGTAAATGTGAGCGGATCCTACCCCCCCTGTGATAAACCGGGAGTAGAGACTGCTTCCAACGAGACCTCCAAGTGCGGTGTGCGGGTGAGAAAGCAAAGAAGAAAGCGATGAGCGGTAAACAAACAAGTACAAGCATGAACGAAAGCAAGACAAACAAGGCAAGGGGGCACGAGAGAGGGCACAGGCAAAAGAACACATAAAGGTACAGACAAAAAACAAAGGACCAAAGTCATAGGAAAAGCAGGCAGACCAAAAGGAGCAACAAAAAGCGACAGCAGAGCAAAACAAGGCACCAAAAACAAAAACAGGATAAGAAAAGCAGGCAGACCCAACCTAAGAACACAAAGCAAAAGCAAAGGGCCAAAAAAGCCTAACCCACCTAAGACCCTAGCCAAAAAAGCCTAACCTAAAGCTACGGCAGAGCAAAAGGGCCAAAAAAGCCTAACCCACCCCAAAACACCTAAAACCCACCTAAGACCCTAGCCAAGTCTAACCGCAGATCCTAATCCTATCTCTCCACCCCTTCCTATCCGAGGTCATGTCTTCCGACAAGAGAAGCTCCGACATGTCTAGCTTAAGTCTATCCTCCCACCTGAGTTTGGGTATGCCCCTTCTTCTCACGCCATCTACTACTATCGCCTCGACCCTTCTAACCGGCGCCGTCTATCCTCCCACTTGATCAATGCATGAAATGCATAATTCCCTGTACGAGTAGATAAGGTTTCTATTATGACAACTTCACTTTATAAAACTTTGTTTCCAACAGGAAGCGTGAATAAGGTTATGAAACACGGGGTGTATGTTTGACAAAAGTAGCGATGTGATAGTAGTCAGCGATAGTAGTGACTAGCGATTCTTTGTGAGCAATAGTTTTGTTTGTATAAAAATGTTTCGTAATGTAACTGTAGTTGTAAACATAATGTGTAAAACAACCTTCAAATGCTCAAAGATCTTAAATGCTACTTCATGAAACGTTAAAAAAAAACATACTAAATACAAGATAAAACTAATACGAACATTAAAAATCATAACACTCAACACTCACCACTCATAAATACCTTTAAAAACTCTGCACCAAACACACACCCACGCAATCTATACGTGGAAAGAAGAAAACAGACTAATAACTTTACTTGAATGATATATGAATAAAATCTTCCACAAAATGTTGTGAACATAGCATCCGCTAAAAACTTTATTTAATGTTTACTTAACCTACCATTTCAATCTATACTACATACTAATGCATTTAGGACTTCCTATAAAAGGAAGTCTTAAATTGTAAGCCTACACATCTTACTATAATTAGTAATTCATATAATTAAATTCTACACTATAATAATTGCATTATAATGTACACTAATGACACATTAAATTTTAGTATTAAAATGGATGTTACAAACTTATAATAATACAAATTATACTTGTAATTTTTATCATAAACATTCAAGTTTTACAAAGTTCAAATGAGTATAATTATGGATATCTATATTTGTATTAATATACTTTACGGAAATTCAAACACGCATCTACTCTTTTCAAACTATCAAACGGGTGAACCAAAACACCGACTCTCAAAAGCGACATGTTGGAGTGCTGCATTTGCTTTGCATGCGGGTACTATGCTAGTTACCTTAATGTATCACACTTTATGCACAATTATTCAGAATCCTTTGATGAGCACGTGGCATGCATGTTGTTGTTAATGGCATTCTCATGTCTTTATATTAAACCAGCTTTAAGATTCTTAAAATTGGTTTAATATTGCTTTGCATAATCGTATCTTGATATTCGTATATCTTAATTCCAAAAGTCGGTATAATGGTGATCGCATGTATGTGAATAAAGTTTCATGATAATAACCTAATAACCTATTTATATATGGTAGAGCCTAATAACATTACGACTCGTCACAAAATCCACTTATATATAGGGCGGACTTAGGGTTTCTCGAGGTTCATGAGAACTCGATCGATGTTTGTCGGATAGTGTAAATATTCACTAAAAATCATGATTTTATTGTAATGAATCTGCTCTCAAAAAATTTTGTCACATAATTACATGTCTTTTATTGTTAGTTTATTAATATGTCAAAAAAAATACATGTCTTTTTAATTTGTTTAATAGTTTTATACATGCTATCGCCACACATATTAAACCAGCTTTAAGATTCTTAAAATTGGTTTAATATTGCTTCGCATATCTGTGCATAATAGTATCTTAATATTCGTATATCTTAATTCTTAAAGTCGGTATAATGGTGATCGCATATATGTGAATAAAGTTTCATGACCTGATAACCTATTTGTATATGTACATCCTAATAATGTTACGACTCGACACAAAACCCACTTATATATAGGGGCGGACCTAGGGTTTCCCAGATTCATGAGAACTCGATCAATATTTGTCGTATAATGTAAGTTGTCAATAAAAATCACGCTTTTATTGAAATGAACTTGATCTCAAAAATTTGTGTCACATAAATATGTCTTTTTAATTAGTTCACTAATGTGTAAAAAAAATACACATGCTTTTAATTTGTTTAAGTTTTAATGGAATTTTACCTTTTAGTTCATTTTATTCCATTATAATAGTAAGAAAAGAATTATGCACCCGATAACTTAAAGTCACGAGTCCGCTTCTCATATATAGAAAGTTCAAATAAACCGACAACAATCTATGACATCCAAGGAAAGGGATGAAACCTCCCAATTAAGGAACGTTAGTAGGTCGCTAAGGTTTTCGTGCCACTAGGGTCTCCCGGCAAGAGTCGTTAGAGACAACTGTCTCTAGTCGTTAGAGACAACCGTCTCTAGCGTCACTTCAGCTTTAGAGCATTTCCAATGGGCTAGTTGAGAAAAAGCTTTTTACTATTGCATGGAAGGACTTTTTTAAAAACTTGAAAAAAAGACTTGGCATCAGCCAAGCGTTTGAATGAAAAGCTTTGTACTTGCAAAAATTTCAATAAATACATCAAGTCATAACAACTTTAAAGGGTAGAAGCATTGTGGATGCTCTTAGATGATCACTTGGACTCTTGGAGTCCTTACCATCGTAACAGAAAACCTAATATTTATGGTATAAATGCATCAAGTTTTTTAAAGGGTAGAAGCATTGTGGATACTTTTAGATGATCACTTTGACTCTTGGAGTCCTTACCATCGTAACAGAAGACCTAACATACACGATCAAATTATTTTCCTACTACTGACTGTTACCATACGATACGTAACATGACCTTAAAGAGGTATTGCGGTGTAATTTTTGAATATCATTTCGGAAAAGATATAATTAATTACAACAAAGTGGATAAAGTTACGGACAATTAAAAGGAAATCAATAGTAATATTTGTTTACATCTAATTAGAACAAGTTATGTTGCCGTCACTATCTAGAATTTAACTTTTCTTTTGAAAACACAAAAACAAAATTCGATTTGTTAACTACATAAAACTGATTACTATTTTTTTTTCTTGTCGGTTAATCATGATTTCGGATCTTTTGACCGATTAATTCGTGAAATTTGAATCTACACTCACATATTCAAGCCGGATAAAGCTTTTTCGTTTCAAAAAGTCGGCATGACAACTTTAAAATTGTTTACGCTAACCGAAATTGAACATTTGACCTCACACCTTTTAATAATATTATTCACAAACTTTTTCAGCTAAGGCATCACGAGTGCTTAAACTAATTACTAACTTGAAACATTGACAGTTGGCCAATTAGGTCTGCACCACATTCGTACACCTCCACTTAAATTTGGTGCTTTCACATAAATATGACAGCACACCAACATATAACAAGTAATATAATGCATGTGAAACTCTTAATAGTTACTGTAATACATTAGAAAACTATAACATACTTTCATGAGTTTATCATTAGTCCGTTTCTGTAGAGAACTTGTTTATTTGATTGTTTGTACATAAATGTTAATAAATTGAAGTTTACTGTTTTCGAACTTATTAAAATAAGTGGCATATGACACTAGAACATGATAGAGACATTTACACATAATGAGTATGAAACGTGTACTACAAAAATTCTAATTTGATTAGATGTTACATTTTACATTTCATATTTTTGTCTCTCTAAGTAGATTTTCATTAACGTTTTCATGCAATAAGACTTATGTTTCTCTCTGAGTAGCTCCTTGTCAAAATTCTTGTTTGCCCATAAATATCTACTCATTATAGACTAAATATAATGTTTCTTGTGTTTAAAACAGGATTGACAGCAAATATTGAGGCATTTATATAGCCTATTAAAGCTTACTCAAAACACAAAAAACATATTAAGAAATGGAACTTTCACCGTAAGAATGCATATGTTATGTGATTAATAATGTCACTTTCATTCACTTATCTATTTACTTGTTCTTCACAAAGTTTGTCACACCTAATGCTAAATATATAGTAGTAAACGGAAAAGTAAACAAAGCTTAAAGGCATTTAAGATGCACCTAGCTAATGAACCAATATAATAGCAACTTTTAATATACAACAACAATATCTTGCTCTTTCAGTGAAAAAAAAATGTTATGAGCATGAGTTGCTTATATACAATGTTCTCATAGCCAAAAGAACCCTAGAAAAAGGGTATCATAAATGTTGAATTTAAAGGGAGAATAGTACTTTAAAGAGCGTCAAAATATATGAAAAAAGTAATTTACTTTAATCATATAAGAACATAGAAAGAGGAACAAAATTACAAAATATATGTGGCACTTTTTTCTTGAGCAAGATATGTGGCACTTGTACATAGTAATTTTCTACATATAACTTCAGTTATGTTGTTTTAATATTTTCTAACCATACAATAATTGGTGTGTGCTTCTCTTTTAGTCTTACTTCGGCTGATATAGTTGCACACTTGCACATACTAGAAAAAGGCACGTAGTTGAAATAGTGTAAACGAAAATGTACGTGAACATGACCGAACAGACGTACATATAAAATAAAGTGTAAAATGCAAAGGTCATCCAGTAATCTTTTATATTTGGCGATGTTCATCCTTTGCCAATACTATTGATAGGTATCGGCAAACATCATCCATTCAAGAGCAAAATTTCAACAAATTACATCCTTAACAAGTATGAAATGACAACTATTCATTTATTTTAATTTACCAAACACTCTTTTAACCTCAATATCACACTTCAACCTCTTATTTTTATTTAGGTTTTTTTCACCTAAACAAAAATCAAAAACACAAAACATCAATTTACATCTTCGCCATCTCTAATTGTACTAATCCCAACATCTAGACTCTAAACCTTCTATAAATCAACCAACTCAAATTACTACCATGTCAACATCAACCCACCGATAACCTTTGATGAACCGAATCCACAACTTTTGGCTGGACATGGCACCACCTGTACCACCGTCACGACCACCACTATTAACTACGCCATTAGAAAATTCTTGAATTTTGACAAAAACCCATTATTCAATTCTTAAATTTTGAGCCCACATCTTCAGTTAAAAGAATGAAAACAATATAATATAAACTTTAATACATCATTTGGGTGTCATGCCAATCAAATAAAACAAAACCCACATGGGTTTCAACTTTTATTCAATAGTAACAACATACATAAACCTACAAATAGTTATGTTAGTCTATATTTTCGTATTGGGCTAAAGCCTACATTCTAGATTAGTCCATGTACTCCTACATATGTATTATTGTGATGAATTTATAAGATACGAAACCTTATGATCCTACATGGTATCAGAGCCAGTCGATCCTTTTACCCTAAAGCCCTAAATCGGTTCATCACAGTACCGATCATTCAAACCTTGCTACTAAACACTAACTATTCTGTTACTTAAAACCTTTGTTTGATCACGTTTTCATGTTCGGACAAATTGTCCTCCAAATCGTTTTAGTTTTCATGTGTCTTCCATTTCACCTTTACCAAAATCGTATAATGATGAGTTTAATGATCCAAATTGGCAAACTGCTATGCATGATGAATATAATGCAGTTATTAAAAATAAAACTTGGACTCTTGTGCCTCGCCCCACGGATGCCATATTGTCCATTTCTTCAACTCTCAAAACTTTATCCTACCAACTTCCGTAATACCACCACCACCTAGAGCTAGAAAAACCGCTCGGATTAGTGTCCGACCATGTGGCTTTGGGAAACCTTTGTCTAACAACTCATCACCAACTACTCTCTCACCACCAACCGACTACAATGTAGCACCACCACCATCTCCTCAAAACTCACCACCACACTCTCCAACCGAGTCTCAAATTGACTCACAAGTAGCCATTCTAGCGGAAGTACTTAGGACTCCAAAAACCTCTCCACCTTTGTCTAGTCCACCACCCGCTCCAACTCAACTATCAAAGTCCACACCACCTCTAATCTTAAATGTTAACCCAGAAGAGCTAGTTTTCTCCACACCTCCTACCTCTCCAAATGCCCTTATCAATGAACTGGAAAATCTACCACCTCAACTACCCATCACATTGCAAGAACACCTAGGTTCTCTACCACCACCAATCCCCGAGATCATGGACATAGATTCATCTTTACCAACATTCCCACCACCAAATCCGCAATCCAATGAACAAACTTGGACTGATGACATCCAACCACCTCTCCCTCACCATATCTTTTGCGAACATTGCCAATGTACTCGGGATCTCGCACTAGAAATTAGGGACGAAATGTGATTTATTCTTAACCACATTCTTGATCGCAATGACATTATCGCTCACCAAAACTTCCACCATTAGACTCTATGCAAGCATGGAAGGACCGATAATAATATTTTTTTTCTTCTCTTTTATTTTTTTTTGGGTCTTTATAAAGAACAAACCCTTGTTCTTATTTTTACACTTGTATGTGGCATATATACTACTATATGTTGATGTTTTCATTACAAGTACTTGTTTACGTACCTTGGTCTCCTCTCTTTCTTCTCGTCTTCTACATGGTTCTATTATGTGTTATCACTAACATTTTTTGTTGGTATCTTTTTACTTTTCACTTGACCCCCTCTTCTAGGGGGAGCTACCGTCAAGGGGGAGTTTTTGCTTTGTAGAACACTTTTTCCACCATTTTTTCTTCGACTCTCTTTTTGTTTCGACAAAAAGAGGGAGAAGAGAGTAAAACTTACATACATTTTCAAAACCTACATCTAATCTTAAGTTTTACTCACTATAACTTTATATTTTGTCATCAACAAAAAGGGGGAGATTGTTAATACAAATAAACCGGAGAGATTGTTAATACAAATAAACCGTAAAAACGTTTATTTATATTTAGCGATCTCGTTAATTTTTGTTGATAACAAATATAAAGTTATCATAAGTGTAATTCTAAGAATACAAGTTGTTTTGTAAAATATATACATTTGATTATTTACATATATGTTGTAATAAAAATGTGTTGTAATAAAACATGTAATAGGTTGGGTAAAAACCATGACCCATACCCATAGAGCTTGATCCATAACCTATGACCCATTGCATGACATCATGCATGAAATCATGTTGGGTATTATCCATGATTCATGAACCAAAGTCCATGACCCATGACCCAAGACCCATGATCCATTGACTAGGTACAATGTATCTTGTTGGTAATCCATGATCCAAAGTCCATGACCCATAACCTGGTTTGGTATCCAAAATCCGGACTTAACTGACCCAGAGGCTGGATCCCTTAGATTACACTGGTCGGATCCCTTGGGTAAGGGATCCGCCAGATCTGGGCGAATAGTAGACATATTGTCTATAAATAGTAAGCCATTTCTCCATTGTTTCTCACCCTTCTTCTTACAACTCTCTCATACATTATCTCACTCTTCTAACCTCAGATCACTTGATCATTCTTGTATTTCTTCTCTCTTTTTTGTGATTCTCTTTTAGGTCCTTCACGAAGGCGAGATCACGATACTCATACAAGTCATCCAAGCTAATGGTCCTAGATTTATTTTTCCATTCACAAGACTTTCTGTAGCTTATCTTGTATTTCTTATTTCACATATTTTTTTGTGTAATAGTTGTGTAAACGTTTGGTTCTACCTCGTGGAAGAACTCGGTATTTAGCTTTGTATCGGAAAAAGTGTAAGCGACGTTGTGAGGCTTCTCCGTCGATTTGAAAGAGCTTGTTGACATAGTGCTTGAACTCTCGAGTGGGGAACTCGGGGAGTGGAGTAGGGCAAGGAAGGTGTCCTTGTAGCCGAACCACTATAAATCACTTGTGTTGCTACTTTCTATCTCTTACTTTACTTGCATTCTTTATTTACTTTATTTATTGTTTGGTACTATCTATTCATCCACAGTGTTTCACATAAGCTTGAATCTAAACTTTTAAAATATAAATTTAAATTTGTAAAACTATTCAACCCCCCCCTTCTAGTTTTTTACAAATAGTTCTTGTTCTTGTCACTTTTCACCACAAAATCTTGTTGCTTCTAAGGGTTTTCTCGGCTCACTTATCACTTTACTTGCACGTTGCTACCATCATTGCATAAGATTCTTAAGGTACTGGCTGGCATGGAGTCGCACGGACATTTTGAAGACTTGCATCCTTTTATCATTTGATAAAGACTTTAAAACTTTTATGTTGTACCTATTATGTACTATGAACTATTTGGGTCCTCTTTGTAAACTCTGATGTTTAATATTTAATCGAATGATATTTTTTTTTAAACGTCTCATATAGAGGTCGTTTTCTATATTTTGAAATGTGTGCTATGAAGTAACACCCTCAATTGCTTACCGTTGTTGTCCCGATTTTAAGACTGATACATTTTTATATCACTTTTATATGATTTGTGGTGTTAAAAGTGTTTAAAAGCAAGATTAAGAAACCCTAAAAGCTGTCATTATTTTCAATCGACTAGTGAGCTAGAGAAAACCACTTTATAATGACTTTAGGCCAAACTCCTTCCTACCACAGCTAGATATATGTCTTAGTATGTTCAAATTTTTAGAATTTTTTACTATTTTTAACATCTTACACGAAATTAGTCGTCGAAAAATCTTTAAATTTTACTTCAATTTGTATTTTGTAAAAATGACCACTTTAGACTCTAGATGAGAAAAAATGGTAAACTTAGCTTTTGTTGAGGACACCTAGACCTAACCACAGCAACTTGAATCACTCGAAGAGGTGAAGTAATGAAGAAGTTTTATGTCTAAACAAAAATAGCAGGTCTGTCCATATTTTTGTATAAAACGACACCTAAAACATGTTTTCACGAACTAAGACCTTGATTTTTTGAAAGTAGACATATTTACCTACGTTTAGGGACTTGAATGGATAAAAACGAGCTTGAAATGAAGAAGTTAAACCCATTTAAATTCGATATATACTTCCAAACAACAACTATTTTTAAAGGGTTTTTAGGACTAAAACGCGTTTTAACTATTTTTCTTAAATGTTTTGACTTATGTAACTTACTAAAACTTCAAAACAAGTATATAAGGGTGATAAAACTTTATAAAACTCATATGAATATAGTTCATGTCGTATCGGTTCTAAAACGACTTATTTATCTAGGTCGCGTTTAGGATTACTTGTCGTTGAACTACGTTAAACTTTCCAGTTACATTACTTGCTTGAGGTGAGTTTCATAGCCCCATATTACTCGTTTATACTTGTTTTAAAATACTTGAGGTGAGAATACATTTCCTGATTTTAAATACGGACACAAATGCATAAAACATTTACGAAATGCATAAGTTACCACATTTCCCATTAAGTCCCCATTTATCATGAATCGTTAATTACTTGTAAGCACGAATGTTGTGAATATATCTATTGGGTTGACACCCCCATCCGGGTAAGTAGCGCTAACTTGACCGGAGATACTGGTCAAACGGACGCATATCATTTGGAGAACTTTGGGTGTTTGGCAATACACCTACATGGGCATACTTATATACATACTTAATATGTCGAAGCTTTGGGATCATGAGCTTAGTGCATTTGCAATACATTTTGTGTGACATTATATTTATTATAATGGTCATACACGGAAATTTTATGGTCCACTTGTTGTTCCCGTATCACAAGCAGCAAAATTACAAATAAAGCTAATCGTGAGCCATGACTTAAGTAAAGTAATTTGAAAAATCAGTTTAACAAGTTAAAAGTAAAGTAAATGTACAAGAGATTTTTCAACGTCTATATTCTTATTAAAACGAATCAAAGAATATATTACCCATGTGTTTACGGATTAATAATTGGGATTGAATGACAAGTGCGGTGTAAACTCCTCACTAAGCTTAGGCTAAGTCTAAGCACAACTACACAGAACCACAGAACTATTTTCAGGGACTAGTTGTATTTGGAGGAGTGAAAGTTGCTTGTGAATGTTACACACATTTAATGCACAAGCTTAACTTTCACTTCATCCTTATGCCTAATTATACGAGTCTGAGTTTTAACTATTTCCTAAAGGAAAATACTTACGTAAGCTATAGAGGACAAAATAATTATGTATTTTGTCTCTGTTTACAAGAAGCTATTTTGGGTAAACGAAAATGTTGGGTTCAGTCATTACCCAAACCCCTTAAGTCTAGGATTTGAATAGAAAATACCCTAAGTGTTTATGTCCTTAAACACTAACAAGTCACCGAGTGCATAGTCACTCAGTGAGTCATCTTCATGACACTCAGAACGAGACTAAGAAGAAAGTCTCTCCACTCGATGAGGCGGAACTCAAAGGGTGAAGACTAAGTCAAGAAGAAGAAGATGGGTTCAGTGAGTGATGACAATAACTCACTGAATCCCATAACTCCTCAACAACTACAACCACTAAAGACAAAGACTGAAGATTAAAAAGACTGAAGAATGGGCGGGACAAGGCGGGAGAAGTTTGAATGCATAACGATGAGTCCATATCAACCATAAGTCAAAATTTTCTTGAAAGACTAACAACCAAGATCAGTGTCATCACTGATGATCAGAAAGTATTATTGTCTTTTACCCAAAATAGCTTCTTGTAAACAGAGACAAAATACTTAAGTATTTTGTCCTCCATAGCTTACGTCACTATTTTCTTTTAGGAAATAGTTAAAACTCACACTTGTATAAATAAGAATAAGGATGGAGTGAAAGTCAAGCTTGTGCATTAAATTTGTTAACATTCACAAGAAAATTTCACTCCTCCAAATACAACTAGTCCCTAAAATAGTTCAGTGGTTCCGTGTAGTTGTGTTTAGACTTAGCCTAAGCTTAGTGAGGAGTTTACACCACACTTGTCATTCAATACCAAGTGTTATTCCGCAAACACTTTGGGTAATATATTCTTTGATTCGTTTTAATAAGAATATAAACGTTGAAAAATATCTTGTGCATATACTTTACTTTTAACTTGTTAAACTGATTTTTCAAATTACTTTACTTAAGTCATGGATCACGATTAGCTTTATTTGTAATTTTGCTACTTGTGATACGGGAACAACAAGTGGTATCAGAGCTAGCTGATTTATAAAACTTTTTAAAGATGCTCAAAAAGCTTTTAAAATCAAGATCCTACCATGGCTGAAAGTGAAGTTCCCCAACTTGTCGATAAAAAGGGTAGAGCCTATGCTGTCATTGCCCCTCGACTTGAAGTTGTAAAATTCAACAAATGGAAAAAAACGCATGCTTTGCTACTTAACTAGGATGGAAACTTATTACGTTAAATGCATTAATGAAGGTCCATTTGTCCCTAAAACTGCTGAAGGTTTACCAAAACTAGAAGCTCAGTGGACCCAAGATGATAGAAGGGTGGTGAATCAAGACCAAAGACACAAAAGCATCATTATATCATGTCTCCCTGATGATGTAATGGAATCAGTCATTAGCTGTAGTACGACCAAACAAACATGGCATGACTTGGTTCATTACTATGAGGGCCCCTCAGATACCAAGGAAAACAGGATCATGGACCTGAAACTTGAGTACAACACCTTTAGAGCCAAAGACTCTGAAACCCTCTCTCAAACTTACACGCGTTATAAAACCCTTTGAACGAATTCGCAAATGATGGTGTCAAACTGTCTAAACATGAAATTAATGTAGGTTTTGTCAACAGTCTCCTTGAAAAGTGGTTAAATGATGCGTGCAAAACCGTCAAGTTCTCTCACGCAAGCGTAAGAAAACTTAAAACAGCTTAAACACGAAATCAATGAAGATCAGAGGAATATAGAGTCTCCCCGGGTCGTTATGTCCCAGCGAGCTATGCAATGGATCAATCAACGTCTAGTGATCGAGAAATTTGAACGATAAAGGGAATTGAGATTATTATAACTAAGGAAAAGCCAACAAATTAAAAACGCCTTAAATGCAAATTAAAGAAAATTAAAAAGATAAAATCTATTAAATAAACGCTATCACTAAAATTAAAATGATGTTTTTGTTTTTATGTTTTTATAAAACGGAAATTAAAATCTACGCGACGTACAAAATAAAAAGTGAAACTAAGTCAATATTAACCCTAAAAATATGAAAATGAAGTTTTTACAATCCTAATGATAAAAGAAAATTATTAGAAAAAGAAAATTATTTTTAAAACTAATTATCTAATTAAAAACTATTTTTAACTATTAATTAATTACCTAAATTACAAGAAAATAGGAAATTAGGCTAGAAAAATAAGATTAAGACTTGGAAAAGTCTAAAATATCAAAATAGACTTTTCAAAACTATTTTTGTATTTTTGTGATTATTTTTCTATTTTCTAGGAATTTTAAACTATTAAAATCTAATTAAATTACTAAAAATTACCAAATGAACTATGAAAAATATGGAAAATTATTTTTTTTACTTTTTATATTTATCTAAACCTAAGAAAATTGAAAAATTATTTTTTTGAACCTTTTCTTAATTTTTTATATTAAAAGCTATTTAAAAATGATTAAAAACTAATTTAAATTGAGAAAATAGCAAAACTACTTAGAAAAATCTGAAAATTTCAGAAAAGTCTAAAACAATATTAGGAATATAAGAAAATGGAAAAATAGGTGCTTATGTGGAGAAATATGCAATCGATATGGAAGTGCTTATTGAAATAAGCACTTAATAAGCCAAAAGCTCACCAAAAGCTACCAAACCGATACTCAAGCTATGATAAGCTAAATTAACTAAAATGGAACAAGTTTCAACAAGCTAATACCACTGATTCACGTGTTTGATCGATTTGATGATTGAGCTTTAAAAGCTAAAATTTCCGGCATCGACTTCAAGCACAAGCACAAGCTTGAATATAAGCTAAAAGGAAAACTACCAATTGGAAATTGGACAAGACCTGGGTGAGACCAATTGTACCAAAATTCGTGCCATGAGAAACTCTAATAAGCTCATGCACCTTGCACAAAACACGAGCAAATCTCAAAGATTCACCGAGTTCGGTGGCGAGGGGAACTATGCCCAAGTTCACAAGCTTGTTTGAAGCTTGTAGAAAATCACTAAAATTTACAAAATGCAGATAAGTAATGGTACCAAGAGGTTTCTAAAATGCCAAATTTCACTTGATAAGTCCAAAGAATGAGCTCAAAAAATTCCTAGTAGTTGGCTCAAAAATGTTTTTTGCCACTTTCGACTTTTGAAGTAAAACCGAAAGTTTGACTTTCATGAACTTTGAACTTGATTTCTAAACTGATATTGATGTTAATGATTGAGATGAGATTAAAGCAACCTAAGTTTAACAATTCCAAACACAGAACAAAAGTTTTGCAAACCCAAAACTCACAACAGTGAGCAGTGGAGTCAATTATGTTAATTTTTGACTTCTGTGGTGTTGCAGACCTAAACTAAGACCCAAATGAACTCAAATAAACTTAATAAACAAGAACCACTAGGACTTAACCAATGAGTAGACCATTAAGACAGGTGGATCAGTAAATCCAAACACCACTGATTGTGACTGTTTGAACTCAAAACTAAGCTAGACACTGAAAAAATATGAATTAATGATCAAACTAATTATATAACTCCTAAATACAACTAATTAGGCAAGACTTATCAGATTTAAACTACAATTATTGATTATGCATAAAGACTTGAAAACACTTACAAAAGTCCAAAGTCGCTATAGCTTGCAACCATGAACCATGAACCATTAATCTATTAAATATCACCCCAAATGAATCTAAACAACCCAATCCACTCTGCATCAACCCATTTCCATCTCGCATTCCCATTTTTGACCCTGTTTGACTTTCTTTGACCAATATCCAATTTTGCTTAAAACTTGAATTTAAGTTTATAAAAAGCTTTTGTAAGCTTCTAAAAGCTATTTAGAACTGAGAAATGATATGTTTGAAGCTTGTGTATAAGACTTGGACTTAAGAATTTGAAACAGTGAACATGAATATTGTATTGTGATCATAAACTGATTTGGATGCTTGAAAATGATTGAAATACACTTGAACACATAAGTTTGATACAATTTAACCAAAAAATACAATTCTAACACTGAAAATAATAACTTGACATAAAAACGACATTAAGAAATTTTAAGCTAAAAATTCTACTCCCCAACTTGCTTCCTTTTTCTGTCTTTTATATTCCAAAGTCTTCTTATCTCACTTCTGAATCTATCCCACCAATCCTAGCCATTGGATGGCCTTGAAATGATCTCCACCGTTTAAATAGATTTTGGCGCCAAAATCCTTTTACGCCAATTGGGGGTTGAGTGAGGGGGAAGCATTAAATGAAGTTTGGAGGTTTGTTATGGAGTGGGAAGCGAGTTTGAGTGGATGGAGGAGGGGAATGGGAAGGTAGCTTGTTTGAGGATAGCGAGTTGAGAGGATGACTTTTTGGCGGGTGAGATGATTGACCAGATTGACCAGCAAGTATTAATAATAGGGGTTCACAATTCCAATTGACAGGGGTCCAAAGATAGGTAAGGGTCCAAATTAGGTTTAAGGGTTTTAAATTGGAGGAGTAAATGTGTCAATTCAAACTCCAAGGACTTAGGTCACAATTCGAAAAGTTATTCCAAGGGACCACAGTGACAACCTTCAAAGTATAAGGACCAAAATTGCCATTTTGCAATTTTCGAGGGCCATTTCGCCAATTTTGAAACTTGAGGGACCAAAGTTGTAATTTTCTCAAACTTTTCATATTTTTCATCAAAGGACTAAATTTGACAACTTTTGATTTTAAAAGGACCTTTGGTGACTTTACTTTTGAAATTATGCTCGAGGACTGTTTTGACAACTTTTGATACTGGGGACTAAAGCGCAATTTTGCAAATTTGATATGTTTTCATCGATTTTGATATTTTGCATTTAAAACACATAAAACAACGATTTGTGATATTTTGATCATTTTGATGTGTTTCGAGTGTTTTCGGATGAATTTGCGGTTTATTTTGTACAAAAATGATGAGTATTTACATACTCATCATTAAACTTCTCTCGGGACTTAGAAATATGGGTGAAAACCCATATGGCATGCTCTTGTTTTTGATTACCGAGTCGCTAGCTTGACTCGATCCCGCATTCATTGGTTCATGGGAAAGTTTGTAAGTCCGGACAACCATGGATGGAATGTCCTCTCCAAAATAATGCTTTACTCGATGACCATTCACTTTGAAATTAGGACCATCGGGTTGAGATAACTCAATGGTACCATAAGGATAAACCTTAGCGATGGTAAATGGTCCGCACCAACGGGACTTGAGCTTTCCCGAGAAAATCTTCAATCTTGAATTGAAAAGAAGGACTTATCACCAACGTTGAAAACGCGGTTTTGATTTTGAGTCATGAATCTTCTTTGTCTTTTGTTTATAGATCAAAGAGTTCTCGTAAGCTTGATCACGGAGTTCATTTAATTCATTCATTTGAACTTTCCGATGATCACCACCGTCTGAATATCAAAGTTAGCATGCTTCAGGCCCAAGATGCCTTGTGCTCGAGCTCAACCGGTAGATGACATGCCTTCCGTACACCGGCTTGTATGGAGTGCACCCGATGGGTGTTTTGTAAAATCGACGGAAGGCCCGAGTCGTCATCTAATTTATCCGACCAAGAGGCACGGTTTTCACCAACCGTCCTCTCCGAATTCTTTATCCCGGTTAGAAACTTCCACTTGCCCACTTGTTTGGGGTGGTACGCAGATGATAGCGGTGAGTTACACCATACTTTTGCATGACTCTTTCAAATTGGTCATTGCAGAAATGCGTACCACGATCACTGATTATGGCTCGTGGAGTTCCAAACCTAGCAAACAGAGATTTTAAGAATTTCACCACAACTCGGGCATCGTTGGTGGGTAAAGCCTTAGCTTCAACCCATTTTGACAAGTAGTCAACGGCCACGAGTATGTATTTGTTACCACGGGAAGAAGGAAATGGCCCCATAAAGTCAATGCCCCAGATGTCAAAAATCTCGCACACTTGAATGGCGTTTTGCGGCATTTCATTCCTTTGTGAGATATTCCCGTGGCGTTGACAAGCGTCACGTGTTTTAACAATTCATGGGCATCCTTGTAGATTGCGGGCCAATAGAATCCCGAATCAAACACCTTCTTGGCGGTGTAGTTGGGGCTATGATGTCCCCCGTAGGTCCGTAATGGCAAGCCTTGAGAATGTCAATGGCTTCGACCATACACATCGCGGATGACTTGATCCGCACAGATTTTAAACAAGTAGGGGTCGTCCCAGAAATAATGTTTCACATCTTTAAAGAATTTATTTTTCTGTTGGGACGACATCCCTTTCACCACAAAGTTACCCGCATGGTAATTTGCAAAGTCGGCAAACCATGGGGTAGAAGAGTCTCCACGAAAAGAAACCACGTTGAGTGTTTCGAGAGGAAATGTTTCATTAATTTCCTTTTTCTCAAACACATTTTGGTGAGGGTTCTCTAATCGGGAGAGATGATCGTGACGGTGTTCTCGACTCCTTTTTATCACGAATGATGATATCAAATTCTTGTAGGAGGAGAACCCAACGGAGCAATCTCGGCTTTGCATCCTGCTTTGCAAAGAGATATTTGAGTGCCGAGTGATCCGTATACACCACGCATTTGGTCAAGATAAGATATGGCGAAACTTCTCAAACGCATACACCACCTAATAATTCTTTTTCCGTAGTGGTGTAATGAGTCCGAGCTTGATCATAGTTTTGCTCGCGTAGTGGATTGGTGGAAATGTTTGGTTTTGCGTTGCCCAAGATGCGCCGATAGCAAAATCACTTGCATCGCACATAAGCTCGAAGGTAAGTCGATCGGGGCAACTAGAATGGGTGCTTCCGTAAGCTTTTTCTTAAGTGTTTCAAAAGCTTCGATGCACTCAGAGAAAAGATAAAGGAGCATCTTTTTCGAGAAGATGGGTCATAGGTAGGCGATTTTAGAGAAATCTTGAATGAATCTACGATAAAACCCGGCATGACCTAGAAAACTCCTAATACCTTTGACGGTAGTCGGGTGAGGTAGTTTAGAAATAACATCAACTTTTGCTCTATCTACCTCAATCCCATTCTTGAAATCTTATGGCCAAGGACTATGCCTTCTTTGACCATAAAGTGGCTCTTCTCCCGTTTAGACATAGATTGGTGTCTTCACACCGCTTAAGCATTTTGTCTAAGTGGGAGACATGTCTGGCGAGTCCCCAATGACCGAGAAGTCATCCATAAACACCTCCATAGTTTCCCCGATCATGTCGTGGAAAATCGCCATCATACATCTTTGGAGCGTGCGGAGCATTACATAAGCCAAAAGGCATACGTCAGCAGGCAAACGTCCCGTATGGGCGGTGAATGTGGTTTCTCTTGATCCAGCGGATCAATGGGGATCTGAAAGTAACCGAGAAACCATCAAGGAAACAATAGTATTCGTTTCTGCTAATCTCTCAAGCATCCGGTCCATGAAGGGCGAGGAAAATGGTCTTCTGGGTGACTTCGTTTAACTTACGATAGTCAATGCACACACGCCATCCGTAACCAATCGAGTCGGAATCAACTCGTTTTCTTCATTCGTGACAACGATAATGCCACCCTTTTTGGAGCGCAATGAATTGGGCTAACCCAAGGACTATCGAGATCGGGTAAATCAAGCTCGCATCAAGAAGTTTGAGAACCTCTTGTTTGATAACCTCATGAATCTTAGGATTCACCCTTCTACGACTTTGAATTGCGGCAAGTCATCCTCCATTAAGATTTTGTGAGTACAAAACTCGTGGTTGATACCCTTAATATCGGAGAGTTTCAAGAAATTGCTTGCTTGTGTGACTTCAAGACCTTTATGAGAGCGGTTTCTCCTCCTCACCAAGTCTTTAGCAATTATGACGGGTAATTTATCATCACCTCCAAGAATGCATACTCGAGATGAGGAGGTAGGTCCTGTTCAACCTCGGGAAATTCATCGATGAGATGTTTGTACCGATTTGATTTCCTCAATTGTGATTTCTTTCGGAGGAGTGAAGGTAATGGATCTTCATTAAGCAATTGCTCAAGATAGAGAATATCCCCTCCGAATCATAAACACCATCAATTCCAGCGGAATTGATTCATCGATAGAAAGAAAGTCATCGATCTCTTCCGGAAGAAGTCACCTCCTCAAACGGATGAGAGGGGAAGAGTCGGCAATGATAGGTTGAGAAGGTGTGGTGGAATTGGAATTTCCACTCACGAAATTATGAAGATAACCAAGAAACTCTTGAGAGTACTCCTCGAAGCAATGTCAATTAAATCGACTCGATTAATTGATTCAATTATCATAATTTGAGGAGTATCTCGAAGTTTGATCAAGGTTAAAGGTAATGACTTCATTACCCACACGGAGAGTGATCTCTTGCTCAAATACATCGATAAGAGCACGGCCGTCTTCAAGAATCCCGCCCAACAATGAGGGAACTCGAGGTCGACATCGAAATCAACAACAACGAAGTCGGTGGAAAATGGAACTTTCCTACTTTCACGAAAACATCCTCGGCTATACCAAGAGGACGCGAGATAGAACGATCTGCAAGCTCAAGAGTCATGCGGTGGGAATAAGTTCGGAAGAGAGTTTCTTCCACATCTGAATATGGCATCAGTTGATGCTTGCACCAAGATCGGCAAGGGCAAAGCATTCAATCATCCGGAAAAACACAAGGAAGAAGAAATTTTCGGGATCTCCAAGCTTCTCGGAAGCTTCTTTAACAAAAGCAATTGAGCAATTCTCATTCAAAGGAGTCTTAGCCATTTCAAATAGCTTTTCTTTGTTGCTCAAAGATATGTTTCGAGTAGATGCAAACTTGGGCATTAACATGATGGCATCCGCAAGCTTATGTCAAAGTGAAGTTCTTGGAAAATCGAAAGAATTTTTCCATCGATGACTAGCTTTCTCATGGAGCTTTTGCTCATGTAACCGTGAGGGATAAGGAAGAGAAGTTTTGGATTTAGGGTCAACAACGGAGGTTCAAAACAACTCGGGTTTGGTGTTGGTTTCGGGACAACCCGAGGATGGACATTGTTGTTACTCCGTTATTAGTAGGGAGTTCCTTGTCCTTTGTCGCCTCGAGTTCGCTTTCTACTACCTTCGGAGAGAAGAAGATGAGGTAGTAGGAATAGCGAGTCCAAAGATATGAAGCACCACCGGGTTGTGATCGCCTTTGCATCGCCCCTCGGATTAGCGATCGTGTTGCTAGGTAGAGTACACAGCCCGAGGGTCGATCATTTAAAGACTTCTTGATCTCGTAAATTTGGTGACCAACAACCGATTCATTTCTTCTTGGGATTTCATGAATTGTTTCAACGACTCATCGATGATGGTCCAGTTGGAACAATGGCTTGATTTTGCACAGAAAATTCGGCCTCTATTGTTAGGATTAGGGCCTTGATTACGAAAATTCTCGGATTATTGCCATGATAATACCCTTGGTTGAAATTTCCGACACAGGTTTCTATTGTAATTTCCTTGATGTTGGAAATTTTGATTCGATTTTGAAAACCGTTATTTTGATTGAAATGACCTTGGTTTTGGAAACCTTGGTTTGGTCTGTTTTGATTTTGATTACGGTTTTGATTTTGATTGAAACCGGAGGTCCAGTAGTGGTTAGGGCGGTGGTTCGGGTCTGAGGAGCACGATATTGATTGCCTCCTTGATTAGACATCCCTCCCACAAAGATTAGCTTCAAATGGGTTACCATCGGTGGCCATCAGATTATAGTAAGCATGGGGCCACCACAGGTAACACAGACTTCCACTTTCTTAACTTCAAAGGAGGTGAAGTTTGTGGAAAAGAGACTTTCTTTTGATTGGAGAGAACCAAAGCTTGGATAGCTTCCGTGAGTTTATCAATCTTAGCATCGGTGATAGATCGACTCACAGGCGATGAAGAAGAAGAAGGACCAACACCGACTTGAGAAACAACCGCTTGCTTCGCGCGGGCGGACCTTGGACTTGTTTTCGATTATCGCCAAAGCTTCTTTGACAGCTTTGCTTAGGAAATTTCCTCCCTGGAGGAATTGAGAGAATCTTGGTCGATTGACTCACTCCATTGTAGAAAGTGTCGAGTTGCATCAACTCGGAGAAACCGTGGTGAGGACATTTACTGAAGCAATTCCTTGAAACGATCCTCGATTCACTAAAGGATTCATCAAACTTACGAGTGAACTTGATGATTTCATTTTAAGACTCGTGGTCTTGGTAGGTGGATAGAATTCATTCACAAATTTCTTCACCGGATCTTCCCATGTCTCAATAGATCGAGGGGTTGTTTTCAAGCCAAACCGGGCTTGCCCTCAAGAGAAAATGGGAGCAGAAGAAGCTTAACAACATCGGTAGGGACATTCTTATACTTGATGGTAGATGCAATCTTGTTAAACCATCTTATATGAGCATGAGGATCATCCCGCTCAAAACCAAAGAATTGATTAGAGGTTACAAGATTCGGTAACCCGATCTTGAGTTCAAAATTTTCACCACGATGGTCGGAACAACGATAACATCTCCATACCCGTCGATGGGTGCACGGAGAAGCTCACACATAGAATTTCATCCGCCATGATAGCGGAAGTAGTGTGAATATCCGGATCTCGATCCGGTGATGGAGCGAAAGTCTCTGAACACGCCTTCTTGGAATCTTGACAAGCTCACGAAATGGGCTCACAGATCTAGAAGAGCGAAAAGCGCATACAGAGTTAACTCTAAGGAAACTCGAGTTAAGGAGAAATGGAATTATGAAAATCTTTCGAGATGAGAATGAGAATTATGAAGACGTTTGTAAAAATGGTGGTGAGAAGAATCTTTATGGGTTTCTGCTCAAACGTCGATATCACAACAAAATCAATTAACACAAAATCGAGGCAAAACAACGATGAACTTAACCAATAATCCAAGATGAATGGCTTTTTGAAAAAGGTACACCAATCACAAGGACACAAAGGCAAGTTTTAAATCTTTAGTTCGAACTTATTATGGTCGCACCCCAGTTAGGTAGTGCCGCTTTGGTTTTCGTGGTAATCTTTTAAGTTGTTAATTATTAAAGAAAACGAGCGATTCTTTTGTATTTTATTTTTGATACATATATAGAAACAAAAGAAAAATATTTTGTGTTTTATCGTTTTTGGATGTTTTTGGGTTTTGGATTTTTAGAAGAAAATATGGATATATATATATCTGAGATGGATGATATAAACAAAGAGTGAGGATTCAAACAACTAATCTGCTAAAGCGAAGATAGATCGGCCTGACTCCCGGCGTGGCGCTTAAAATTTGATCGTCAAACTCATCAAGTTCTCTCACGCAAGCGTAAGAAAACTTAAAACAATTTTAAACACGAAATCAATGAAGATCGAGGAATATAGAGTCTCCCGGTCGTTATGTCCCAAATGAGCTATGCAATGGATCAATCAACGTCTAGTGATCGAGAAATTTGAACGATAAAGGGAATTGAGATTATTATAACTAAGGAAAAGCCAACAAATTAAAAATGCCTTAAATGCAAATTAAAGAAAATTAAAAAGATAAAATCTATTAAATAAACGCTATCACTAAAATTAAAATGATGTTTTTGTTTTTATGTTTTTATAAAACGGAAATTAAAATCTACGCGACGTACAAAATAAAAAGTGAAACTAAGTCAATATTAACCCTAAAAATATGAAAATGAAGTTTTTACAATCCTAATGATAAAAGAAAATTATTAGAAAAAGAAAATTATTTTTAAAACTAATTATCTAATTAAAAACTATTTTAACTATTAATTAATTACCTAAAATACAAGAAAATAGGAAATTAGGCTAGAAAAATAAGATTAAGACTTGGAAAAGTCTAAAATATCAAAATAGACTTTTCAAAACTATTTTTGTATTTTTGTGATTATTTTCTATTTTCTAGGAATTTTAAACTATTAAAATCTAATTAAATTACTAAAATTACCAAATGAACTATGAAAATATGGAAAATTATTTTTTACTTTTATATCTATCTAAACCTAAGAAAATTGAAAAATTATTTTTTTGAACCTTTTCTTAATTTTTTATATTAAAAGCTATTTAAAAATGATTAAAAACTAATTTAAATTGAGAAAAATAGCAAAACTACTTAGAAAAATCTGAAAATTTCAGGAAAAGTCTAAAACAATATTAGGAATATAAGAAAAATGGAAAAATAGGTGCTTATGTGGAGAAATATGCAACTGATATGGAAGTGCTTATTGAAATAAGCACTTAATAAGCCAAAAGCTCACCAAAAGCTACCAAACTGATACTCAAGCTATGATAAGCTAAATTAACTAAAATGGAACAAGTTTCAACAAGCTAATACCACTAATTCACAGGTTTGATCAGATTTGATGATTGAGCTTTAAAAGCTAAAACAGCTTCTGGGTACTGACTTCAAGCACAAGCACAAGCTTGAATATAAGCTAAAAAGGAAAACTACCAATTGGAAATTGGACAAGACCTGGGTGAGACCAATTGTACCAAAATTCAGGCCATGAGAAACTCTAATAAGCTCTGTGCACCTTGCACAAAACCTGAGCAAATCTCAGCATTCACTGAGTTCAGTGAGCAGGGGAACTATGCCCAAGTTCACAAGCTTGTTTGAAGCTTGTAGAAAAATCACTAAAATTTACAAAAATGCAGATAAGTAATGGTACCAAGAGAGGTTTCTAAAATGCCAAATTTCACTTGATAAGTCCAAAGAATGAGCTCAAAAAAATTCCTAGTAGTTGGCTCAAAAACAGGTTTTTGCCACTTTTGACTTTTGAAGTAAAACTGAAAGTTTGACTTTCATGAACTTTGAACTTGATTTCTAAACTGATATTGATGTTAATGATTGAGATGAGATTAAAGCAACCTAAGTTTAACAATTCCAAACACAGAACAAAAGTTTTGCAAACCCAAAACTCACAACAGTGAGCAGTGGAGTCAATTATGTTAATTTTTGACTTCTGTGGTGTTGCAGACCTAAACTAAGACCCAAATGAACTCAAATAAACTTAATAAACAAGAACCACTAGGACTTAACCAATGAGTAGACCATTAAGGCGGTGGATCAAGAACCAAACACCACGATTGTATTGTTTGAACTCAAAACTAAGCTAGACACTGAAAAAATATGAATTAATGATCAAACTAATTATATAACTCCTAAATACAACTAATTAGGCAAGACTTATCAGATTTAAACTACAATTATTGATTATGCATAAAGACTTGAAAAACACTTACAAAAGTCCAAAGCTGCTATAGCTTGCAACCATGAACCATGAACCATTAATCTATTAAATATCACCCCAAATGAATCTAAAACAACCCAATCCACCTCTGCATCAACCCATTTCCATCTGCATTCCCATTTTTGACCCTGTTTGACTTTCTTTGACCAATATCCAATTTTGCTTAAAACTTGAATTTAAGTTTATAAAAAGCTTTTGTAAGCTTCTAAAAGCTATTTAGAACTGAGAAATGATATGTTTGAAGCTTGTGTATAAGACTTGGACTTAAGAATTTGAAGCAGTGAAACATGAATATTGTATTGTGATCATAAAGCGGTTTGGATGCTTGAAAATGATTGAAATACACTTGAACACATAAGTTTGATACAATTTAACCAAAAATACAATTCTAACACTGAAAATAATAACTTGACATAAAACGACATTAAGAAATTTTAAGCTAAAATTCTACTCCCAACTTGCTTCCTTTTACATCTTTTATATTCCAAAGTCTTCTTATCTCACTTCTCGAATCTATCCCACCAATCCTAGCCATTGGATGGCCTTGAAATGATCTCCACCGTTTAAATAGATTTTTGGCGCCAAAATCCTTTTCTGCCAATTGGGGGTTGAGTGAGGGGGGGGGAAGCATTAAATGAAGTTTGAAGGTTTGTTATGGAGTGGGGAACAGGTTTGAGTGGATGGAGGAGGGGGGAATGGGAAGGTAGCTTGTTTGCAGGATAGCAGTTGAGAGGATGACTTTTTTGGCGGGTGAGATGATTGACCAGATTTGACCAGGCAAGTATTAATAATAGGGGGGTTCACAATTCCAATTGACAGGGGTCCAAAGATAGGTAAGGGTCCAAAATTAGGTTTAAGGGTTTTAAATTGGAGGGACTAAATGTGTCAATTCTGAAACTCCAAGGACTTAGGCTGCCAATTCAGAAAAGTTATTCCAAGGGACCACAAGTGACAACCTTCAAAAGTATAAGGACCAAAATTGCCATTTTGCAATTTTCCAGGGGCCATTTCTGCCAATTTTGAAACTTGAGGGACCAAAGTTGTAATTTTCTCAAACTTTTCATATTTTTCACCAAAGGACTAAATTTGACAACTTTTGATTTTAAAAGGACCTTTGGTGACTTTACTTTTGAAATTATGTGCTCGGGGACCTGCTTTTGACAACTTTTGATACTGGGGACTAAAGCGCAATTTTGCAAATTTGATATGTTTTTCATCGATTTTGATATTTTTGCATTTAAAACACATAAAACACTGATTTGTGATATTTTGATCATTTTGATGTGTTTCTGAGTGTTTTCAGATGAATTTGCAGTTTATTTTGTACAAAAATGATGAGTATTTACATACTCATCATTAAACTTCTCTCAGGGACTTAGAAATGCAAATCATATTCAAACTCTTGAACTTTCTAAAATCTATGGAAAGTTCGTCTATGAAGATAATCTTATCAATAGACGATACCCTGATTTAAAGAAGTCTCAGGAGGTTAAAAAGTCCCTGACAACTACCTCAACACCTATTTCAACTACTTTTTCTCAAACAGTGTTGTTCAGGATTTTCAAGAAAACTCTGATGATGAGGTTGATGAAAGAGCTAGTGACGAGTACCTGAATGACTTGTACAATGAGTTTCAGGAAAGGGAACTCCTTGCTAATTTAAAAAGATTTATAAAAAGAAACAAAATCTTTTCAAGTGCAAAAGCTAATGAGGACACTGAGTGTTATAAATGTCACGAAAAGGGTAACTTTGCAAAAGATTGTTTTTCTAAAACTGTTTCAAAACCCTCATACAAGTCTTTGGGCCTAACCTGTCCTTTGGCTTTAGGAAGTTTCAACCTACGCTTCTTCTGTCTTCTCAAACTTATCAAAATAAGACTGACCAAAACAAAATAATAGATTTTGAAGTAAAATATAGGAAAGCTAAGGCTAAACTTGCTATTCTTGAGGCCACTCCCTCAGAAACTACACAAAATACTAAATCTGTGCAGGGAAAGAACAAAGGTCTTGTAGCTAAAATCTTTGACTGGGATGAAGAGCCAGTTTTCTCAGATGATGAAATGGTAAAAGTCAGTGCACTGATGTCTCTTTCAGAAGAAGACAAGCTTACTGTTGGAAAGAATCATGCAAGAAATGGAGAATGGGTTAACATCACCATGAAGAAGGTAAACATCTTACTATCCATAGATGATGATTCTGACTGGCAATCTTACATGAATTATATTAATGTTGATCTTAAGTTTGTTGAAGAGCAAAGATTAAATATGTTTTTAAATATAACAAATTAAGTTTTGAGCTAAATAAATGTAAAGATGAACTTCTTGCTTTAAAAGAAGCTAAACTTGAGGTTGTTACACTTCAAATTCAAAAATCAGAGTTAGTAAAACAAAATCAAGCTCTTCAGGAAGAACTTAAGAAAGAGAAACAAGTTATTGAAAGTTGGACCAATAAAAACCCTAGAGTCTATGAAACAGTTCAAACCCCTAGTAACAAAAAGAGAATACTATGAGAGGATCAACTCACTGAACCGCTCAGTGAAGGTCAAAATCCTAAACCTTTTGTGTCTACTGGCCTGCTCTCTAATCAAGTGACAATACCTAAACCCATTGACTGGGTTGAAAGAGTAAATCCTGATAGTAAACTACCTAGCTTTGATTCTGGAAAAATACTTGAACCTGAAAGTAAGGCACTCAAAAACATGCTTGCACTCCCTGATATACCCAGTCATACTGAGTTTGTTACTGAGTCTGAAGTTGAATCACAAGCACCACTTCCACTCCTGAAACCCCTTCAGAGAGCTGCACCTAACTCTGAGCTAACTCCTTTGAAATATACTCCACACTATCCAAGAGAAAGATCATGCCTTGGTAGAACAATACTAAAAAGACCTGAAAAATCAAACAAAGAAGATTAGGTTCCTCATCGAACTTCCACATCTTCGCTCCATCAAGAAGACCAAATTAAGCAGCTTGGTGAACTTGTGAGGAAACTGAGTGAAAAGATTAACTCAACTGAGAAGGTTCGTGATACAATAATTAAAGAACCAAAGTCAGCCTCTTCAAGTTCCTCCAAGTCAAAAACTAACTCCAAACCACCCAAACAAAAGTGTGAACTATGCCATTATACAAGTCACTCCACTGATAATTGCTACAGAATTCTCTTTTGCATGATCTACAAAAGAGAAGATCACATAACTTCTGATCACTTACAATACACAATGTCACTGACTGAAGAAAGTTATAAGAACCTTGGTTACAACTATGCTTCATCGTCCAATCAGGCCCACTGGAAAAAAGCTAAACCTTTTCCTCCTTGTCCACAGTGTGGATTTAATGACCATCATCCTGATGATTGTCTCATGAACTCTTGTTATGGAATATGTGGAAATCCAGCACATGAGACATCTCAACATGACATGGTCATTCATGCAAGGAGAAGCACAAACATCAAATCACCTCACACCACTGAGTCCTCCTCAGTCAGTAAGTGTAAGACTTGTGGTAGCACTATCCACTCAAGCACTAACCATGATCGGGGAAGTAATGATGATCATTTTAGAAAATGTTAATCAAGAATTGGACCTTTCATTCTTAATCTAATATTTCAAAGACCTCTTGCCTCCATGTGCTAAATGATTTCTAATACTTGAAGCACATGTTGAGGGGGAGCATTTCTAAAAGGATCAAAAACAATTAAGGTACAAAATTCTTTGATTTTATATCTCAAGTACCTTGATTGATTTTTCAAATGGTTTTTCAATTGGTTTCAAGGCGGAAAGAACAATACCAAAAGACCGACCAATTTACTTTATGCATTGGAGTTTCAAGGATGGTTAGGTTAGGTATTTGTTCCCATGATCCTGCCAGAGCCGGAGGAATCTACCCAGGAACAATTCACTAGATAGTGTAGAAGTCCTTAGGAATGATGAAAAAAGGAGAAAAGTGAGAATATGGGAAGAGTGCCAACTGAGAAAGAGCTAAAACTGGAATAAACCCAACAAGGTTCTAGTAATGAAGTCTCGGTAAGCTTGAAGGGTTGAAGAATGAAAAGAATTGAATGTGAAAAGGGTGAAAAGAAATAGCCTCCATTAATTCAACCTTAGGCGTAAACGGGTTCAATACATATACTCTTGGTGGTTACTAAGGTAACTCCGTATTGAAGACAAGACGTCATGGACCCAGTGACGCACTGCACTAAACTTCCCAAGCCACTCAAGTTCTCTTAAAAGGACTTGTTTCATTCTCACGGGGAACCTACATTATCTACCGACTTTCTCTTAGAGATAGTTGATATTGAAGAAGGAGACCCTCTCCCTAGTCTCCGAATAGGAAGCCAAAAATGCACAATTGAGTCTAGAGCCAAGAGATCATCAATAAATCTTGTTAGGACACACAAGTAATGAAGACTTACTGTTTCACACAATGTGGAAAGTAAGAATATATTTTGAGAGTCCTCGATTATCCTTGTGGAATTGCCGTAACATCCGAAAGTGATATGTAAAGTATTCACGATGAAGATGGAAATCCTTCTAGAGCCAACATCAAACAAGCACTTGGTGGGTGACATGTGAGATCTTCTCAAAACATCAAACTTGTGACAACTGGATAGAAACGATGGGGCGATTCACTCTTGAATCAACCTTGGTCCAGGAAATGAATTGACGGATACCTTTGAAAAACCAGTCGTTGTGCTCAACAACTCTTTTCTCTTGCACATCTACTGTGTACTAACTTTTCAAAATAAAAGGGTATTTATGATTGAAAATTGATGTTTTCCATAAAACCTTCGTTGTATTGCAAAATTCTTTCTATTAAGCAATACACGATTGTTTTTCAAATCATTTTTCATCAATCGGTGAATCTCAATTATTGGTTCACTCACTCCGTCGTCTTCTTTGAGACGCTCCAGCTTGAGAACGGCTTGATTAGTGCAAAACCACATCAAGGAGATTCTTCGAATTCTACCGATCACAGCAAGATTGTCTTCGATCAACGGGGAACCGTGGTTCTTACAACGACATTTAACAAAAGTGATCAAAGACACTTTCGTGCGCTTTATTGCTAGCATCTGTTTGCGGGACACTGACGACAGTTGCGGTGATCGAGAATTAAGGAGTCAATCCATATCGCATGCTCACACATCACACTCACATCTAAAGAAATCATGATAAGTGAATATCTTTATAACACGGCTCGATATTTTCAAACCACGCTCGCTACATTCTTGCAAATATCATAAATCAACAAAGCTTCCGCTACTCTGATGAGAAGATATCATGATCCAAAATTGTGAGCATGTCGGTCCAAAAGTCACAACTTCACATATTGGCAATACAACAAAGGATGAGTCAAGAGATTTAATGTGGCTGATGATCTCTAAGAAGGCTCAAAGAACTAACAATCCGTGGATAAGTCAAAGACCTCCACTTGAAGCACAACACATGCAGAATATGAAGAATCAAAGGCTACGAGCTACAGAGCAAAGAACTTAATCAAGAATTCAAGAACACTAAAATGTAATATTTGTTTGTATTTGAGGTGACCTCCCTTAGGGGGAGATTGTTATGATTTAGAAAATCCGGTAGTTAAAGACTCGGTCACCTCAAGTATATATATTCGTTAGAAAGCTCGTAGTTGTAGTCATTTAGTGATAGTTAGTAGTTAATTAAGTAACAGCGTGGAGGACGGACGGGTCTTTACCCACTGTATGCTTGATCCACAGCCCGTAGGAGGCGTTTCATGTAACACACTATAAATACCCTTTGCCTACCAAGGCAAAGGGTTGGGCTCATAATACATTTTTCTTTGTCTCATTAGAAGTTCCCAACTCTCTTCACTTTCTCTCTAAAACCTCATCTCATTCGAATCATATGTGTTAGTGATTGTATGTTTGTAAAAACCAATATGTTACACAATTCCTTGGAGGAAAACTTTTTTGTTGGAGTACTAAGAAGCAACAATCAGTGTTATGTCCTCAGTTGAAGTTGAATACGTGGCAGCTGCAGGATGTTGTGCCAATGTGCTATGGATGAAAAGTCAACTCAGTGACTACGACATCCATTACAAGATGGTACCTATCTTTTGTGACAATACTAGTGCTATTGCTATCTCCAACAACCCTGTCCTTCCCCAAAGAACCAAACACATTAATATCAGATACCACTTTATCAGGGACCACATCATGAAAGGGGATATTGAACTTAATTTCATCCCTACTGAATATCAGCTAGCTGATATCTTCACCAAACCCCTGGATGAACCCACCTTCAGAAGACTGAAAGCTGAATTGAGAATGCTTGATATTCATAGTCAGTAACCTGGAAATCAATCCCAATCTCAGCAAATATGTCTTGTAAGGTCATTGGTCCCTGAATAAAAAGTCTCCAAAACATCCCATCTCACTGAATGAAATCTTATCCAGGAACCTGCTATTCAGAACACTAGGTTCAACAGATCAAAGAGAAACGAAGTTCTCAAATTCACACTTTGGTGTTAAACTTCAAATTCACACACTTTTATTTCTGAGGCAAGGCCTCTATTTATAATACAAGATGGAGGTAGGTGTACTAATTACAGCCTACGTCATTGCTTACCTAATTTACATAATAATAGAGGGGCGGCCATTGGTCCCTGAATAAAAAGTCTCCAAAACATCCCATCTCACTGAATGAAATCTTATCCAGGAACCTTGTGTTTGGATGCCAAACACATTTATTATAGAACTAATTGCTCCAAGTATTTAGTTACTAAATGTCCTAGGTAGGTGACTGATAATATTTAATAAAGAATAGATGTCTCTTCCTACCTAACTGCCATCAAATGCACATAGCTTCAACTCATAGCCTATCTCCCACTTGGCATTTAGTTCCAACACTCACAAATAATATCCTTTTGATATTTTAAGTTGTGACATCATCTCTGTAAAAGTGCTATTGCAGAACTGCGCAACTGTTTCCCTTGGAAGTCGTGAAAACGACTGTTCAAATAATGGTGGCATTAAATGCGGTTACCTAAACGGGTCGATTAACGCCGTGAAAAATGCACCACTTTTACCACACTATAAATACCCCATTTGTTACCAGAAAACATCACACACACAACTTTTTCAAGAATATTTCTCTCAAATCTTTTCCAAACTCTTGCAAATTCAGAAAACCTCTTTTGTATGTTTTTTTTCAAAAATCTTTTAATGGCTTCTTCAAATGCACTTAAATATGCTCCAAATGTTGAATTCACATTTGAAAGTGTTGAAATGTTTAAACGTAATGTTGTGGGAAACTTTGCATACCCATAAAGCTTTTTGTTAGTGCAAATATTACGATATTTAATCTATACATTCTCATTTGTTTTGTTGATGACAAACATGTAACTTGTAATACATAACGAAATGTATAAGTTACTTGTAATTATATATTGTCTCAACACCTCTCGACGACTCAAGTCCTTGTATGCTACAACACAGTTCGTACATGTTTGTTATGTTGCGTTATGATCAAACCCCAACAAACCATTAAAACATGTTTAGTTAAATAGTTTATGTATAACAACTAGTGTTTACATATTGGGTAAATATATGCATAACTAGTATGTATTATAATGGGTAGAAACTTAAGTATTTGACTCATTGACCAAATACATTGAATGTAGTTGGATAAAACCCAAAGTCTAGAAACATTGTACCTTGGTGGGCACTCATAACCCATTTGACTAGATGCATTGCATCCATTAGATACATTGTATCTAATCTAATACCCATGGATCAACCCATAACCCATTGATGATGTACCCTCCGAATAGCACGAAGGACACTCCTTCGAGACGTGTCGAAGCCCTTCTATTCGAAGGCCCAAGTTAGGATTTCAGAATATCCATAGGCGTCAAACCATTCGTAAGCACGAAAGTTACCTACGGGTAATTCGCCATTCGAAGCCCTAAGCCCTTTGGGGTATGGCTGACGAAGGAGTAACGGATAGAAGCATCTCCTGACTTGGTCAAACCCACGATCTCCCTCTCTTTCCTAGCTTCCCCGCCAAGTTTGATAACGTGGGTCACTAGGCCCTAGCGGTTACCCACAATCATGGGACGCCCCATGATCTCCAACATTCGCGCAGAAGTGCCCCTAACCCTATTTCTTCCACTATAAATAGGTTGGACGGGCAATGGATTATGGTGTGCTCATTTCACACTCATCTCTTTACTTACACACTTATACAACCATAACTCATACTTACTCACGCGGAGGTGGTTGCAGGTCCTACCTGCGTAATCACTTAACGTAGTGTTTCGTATTTCTTATTCTCGTGTGAAAGACAAGTCTTGGTTGGAACATAAACCCTCATACCTTTGATCATCATTGAAGCCTCGGTAGTGCAATCTATTGTACAATCGGGGCGCCATCCGTGGGACCACTACTATTAGTCCCAGTAATCACCAGCCTTAAACCCCAACCAATTACGCTACCTTTCCAAGATGGAACCGTAGAAGGAAGATATACCTCCACCGTGTTTCTACCCGGTCCTCTCAACACAACTAACACCGATAATCTCTCCCCATAACGACCTCAACCTTCACCACACGATCTCTTTAGAAACCACTCCCGTACATCACGCCTCAACATCCGCTAACCCTATTCCAGATATTAGCCCCGTCTTCATTGAGGCAAACTTTGAAGCCTTAGAGTCTTTACTAAGGGCTCATAAAAGGTGTTCGCAACACCGAAATACGAAGAGAGCCGGAATACTCCGTGGAGGAGTATGACGAAGAGATTGAAGTAGAGGAGAGGCCTCGATCGTTAGCGGGGGCTCTCACCTACAAATGGTTATCCTTCCATCAAGGCCAATGGAAGAACTGAGGTTTTGAAGAAGGTCCCCGGAGGAAATCCGGGAAGAAGGGAAAGAATGCAAGGTGAAAGAAGGAGTGAGAAATCTAACGGAGGAAGCAATCCATGGGGAACGGAGGGTAAATCTACCCCTCCTAGTCAGCTCACTTAGGAAGAGAAGGACGGGGTTCCGATACCCCGTCATATGTCTCAAGTGTCGGAGGTCCTCCTCCGTGCCTGTGTATGAATCGCCACCTTCTTGAGAATAAACCCCTACCTACCGCCAAACCTATAACACCTACCCTACGAATGGTTCTCTCCCAACCGAATTACCAAGAAATGCCCTATGGACACGCTCCCACACAATGATGGGTGTAAACCTTCGTACCAACCCTCTACGGTTTACCCTGCCTACACACAACCATTTCATAACCCATATAACCCTACACCTATCTATCCACCTCCGTATAACCCTTACTATGCTGAAGCCTTTGGAGCTTGCACACCTTTCGTGAAGTGGATCGAAGACTACCCTCTACCGGACGGTGTAAAGATGCCCACTCACATAGGCACCTACGATGGGAAAGGAGACCCTAATAACTTCCTACACTTGTTCGAAGGCGCTATCAAGATGCAGAAGTGGGTCATGCCCGTAGCATGCCACATGTTCACATACACGCTCCGAGACTCCGCGAGAATATGGTTGAATGGACAAAAGTCGAAGCATTGTGAGTCTAGACGACCTTAAGGCTAAGTTTCGATCACACTTTAGCCAATGTAAGAAGTACACCAGACCCATCTAGCCGCGGCATACCATCAAGAAAAGAGACAATGAAATCACAAGGGCCTTCGTTATAAGGTACACCGATGAAACTTTGCAAATTCAGGTTTGCATGAAGATCGAGGATCTCGGTTTTGTACATGGCCTTCGGACTCGAAGCTTGGTGGAATTCCTGTCCACCGATCTTCCCACCACTTACAAGGCTCTGATGGAGAAGACTTACACTTGGATTGAGTCTAAAGAAGTAGCAGCAAACGGAGCTCCGATAGAACAAAAAGAAGCCTCTGACAAATTCTCTAGAGGGTCCTCCTGGGAAGGGTCCAAGAATAAGAAGAAGAACAGAGACCGCTTCACTCCGTACAACAAAGGCTCGAATCATGGACTTTTGGCAACTTGGTCAAATCTCCCAGGGAGATTCTGGCTACCGAGAAAGCTGCAAAGTCCTTCGATCCACCACCTCGGATGTCAGTACGAAGCAAAGCCAGGGACATGTCAAAGTATTGCCATTTTCACGAAGACCATGGGCACGATACTAACAGCTGCAGAGAGCTGAAGAAGCAGATCGAAGAGGCAGTACGATCCGGACAATTAGCACACCTGGTTAAAGGCATCAAGAAGGGAAAAGACAAGTTCTCCGATACCCAACTGGGTGAATAGAAGGGGAACAAAAAGGAGGATACCCCTGCAGAGGCTCCGATACTAATGGTACACAGGCATGATCCAACCTTGAAACGGAAGGAAGCGGATGAGGAGTCAGGGCGAGGAGAAATAACCTTCCTTCCATCCCGGGCGAGACACCTTCGATCGACCCCGTGGTCATTAAGGTACGAGTCTCAAACAGGAGGTAAATCGAGCGATATGGATTGTGGAAGCTCCTGCGAGATTATTTATGAGCATTGTTTCCTAAATCTCAAGTCATCCATATTCTCACAAAGGTTGGACTCGAAAACACCTCTGGTAGGGTTCTCCGACGAACACTCATGGCCCCTGGGAGAAGTACCATTGGAAATCACCATAGGCGAAGGCCCCTTATCTCGCATGCAGACACTCACCTTCGTCATAGTCAGCCGATTCTCCTTATAATTTTTGATAGGGAGAACAATGCAAAAGATGGGCATTGTTGTTTCCACCATACATGTTTATTAAGTTCCAAACTCCCTTTGGAGTAGGAACTGCTCATTCTAATTATGGGACGGATAAGGGTGTATATGGTGTTAAAAGGATTAAAGAAGAATCGGAGGAGCCTCAGATAGAAATTCTAAGTCGCATGTGATGCGTAAGAACGAGTTTCGATTAACCCTAGCTACCCCGAACAAACGGTGGTAATAGGAAAGCAACTCCCGTGAATTTCAAGGCGAAGCTCACGAACTGCTATGGACTAACCTTGATATTTTTCTTGGAAATATTCTCGACATGACAGGGGTCCCAAGAACATTGATGATAGATGGACAGTCCTTCGGAACGGAGCATAAACTCAATGAGTACAAACACATTGAGCCAATAAAGCAGAAAATGAGGAGCCTAGCCCCCGAAAGAAACGCTGCAGCCTGCAAAGAAGTTGATGAACTAACACAAGAAGGCATCCTAAGGGAAGTTAAATACCAAACCTGGGTGGCTAACCCGGTAATGGTTAAAAAGAGAGATGGAGGTTGGCACATGTGCGTTGACTTCACTGACATCAACAAAGCATGCCCAAAGGATTGCTACCCACTACCAGAAATTGACTGGAAGGTAGAATCTTTGGCAGGCTTCCAGCTAAAATGCTTCCTAGATGCTTATAAAGGGTATCATTAGATCCAGATGGCAAAGGACGACGAGGAAAATACAGCCTTCTACACAAACAAAGGTGTCTACTATTACAGAAAGATGCCCTTCGGATTGAAGAACGCAGGGCAACATACCAACGTCTCGTAGATAAAGCCTTCAACAAGCGAGAGGCGTAAATATTGAAGCATACGCTGACGACATGGTTATCAAAAGCAAGACAGAGGAGGACCTACTCCTCGATGTGCAAGAAACCTTTGACCCGACTTCACGATTAACATGAAGTTGAACCCTAAGAAATGCTCCTTGTCAAGAAGGACGCTTTCTAGGGCATTTGATTACTAAGTAGGGATAAAGGCTAATCCTCCAAAGTCAAGGCCATTACTGATCTCCAAGCTCCTAAGTGTCTAAAGAGATGCAAAGTTTGAATGGGAAGTCGGTCGCTTTAAGTCGATTTTTGTCGGCAAGGGGTGCGGATCCTACCATTCTTCAAAACACTCAAAGGATGCGTTGATAAGAAGACTTTCCGGTGGAGTCGGGGCGCTGAAGTCGCTTTTTAGAAGATGAAGGAGTTCATCGAAATCCTTCCAACACTTACAGCCCCAATCAAAGGCGAGGTGTTGTTTATGTACTTAGCATCCTCAATAGAGAGTATTAGTACAGTCCTTATGGCAGAACGAGACAAACTATAGATCCCCATTTACTTTGTCAGCAGGGTCTTGCAGGGGGCGGAGATCAACTATCCAACATTGGAGAAGTTAATACTAGTCCTAATCTACACATCAAGAAGGCTCCGGCGCTATTTCCAGGCCCATCCGATCACAGTCTTAACCGACAAGCCACTCAAACAGATCTTGTCGAAGCCTAAAAAGTCTGGGAGGGTGGCTAAATGGGCTATTGAACTTGGAGAGCATGAAATAGAGTTCAAGGGTCGAAACTCTATTAAAGGGCAATTCCGCAGACTTCTTGGCGTAAACACCTTCCCGAGCGCACGCAGTAAAAGTAAGAGCCCAAAGCTAAACTCACCAAGTACAAGATGACCGGAAACTTTATACGACGGGCATCTAGCTCGATGGTTCCGGAGCAGTGTCTACGTCGGTCACCGACGGGAAGGAGCATACATATGCTCTTAGCTTCGAGTTTGAAGCCACAAATAATGAAGCGAAATCTGAAGCCCTATTTGCGAGCCTCCGATTAGCTAAAGATATGGAGGTCAAAGCTCTCACACAAGCTAGCCACTCATCATATCGCATGAATGACTAACCGTAAGAAACTTAAAACAAGGTAACGATCGGTGGATGATTCATCGATTCACACGATAATGAAGGCTTAAGGTTATGTGTATGGATAAAACCTCAATATCGATATCAAAAATAATCACGAAGATAGATTCAAATTCCTTTAGGAAAAGAATAATAAATCAAATCCGTGTGTGATCGTTGATACGGATTAGTTAACCCGAATCGCTTCCCAACGAGGCGTGAATATACCAACGCCGCTTTTGGTTTGGAATTTAATGCTCGATGTTTTGATTTGTTTGATTTTGATTTATTAAACTACGGAATAGGGAAAGTAATTAAGGAAATCTATTTTACGGAAATCCTAAGTGCAAATTACTAAAACGTAATTAATAAAACGTAATTAAAATGCAACTACGCCTAAATTATATCCTAAAATGCCTAAAATTACTTTTACTCTAGAAATGTAATATGAAAACTATTTATAGAATTAAAACTATTTTTTGGATTTTTCTCGATTTTATTTAAATTAAAAACTAATTTTAACTATTTAAACTAAATTAAAATACTAAAATTATGAAAATTAAGGAGAAAAATATGAAACTATTTTTATAAAATCTAAAATACCATAAGAGACTTTTCAAAACTATTTTTTTATTTTTCGATTAATTTTCTATTTTCTACTAATTTAAAACTATTTTAATCTAATTTAAATTGTGAAAATACCAAATAAAAGGGAAAAATAAGGAAAAATCTTTTTATGCTTTTTATATTTTTCTTAAACTGGAAAATTGAAAATTATTTTTGGAACTTTTCTTAATTATTTGCAATAAAAGCTAATTAAAAGTGATTAAAAACTATTTTAAATCTAGAAAATAGCAAACAATGACCAAAATTAATGAAAATATCAGAAAATTCTAAAATGTTATTCTAAATCTATGAAAATATCAAATATGATGCTTATGTGTAAAATATTAGAGTCAGCAGTGTTAACTTGATCTAAATAAGCACTTTTAAATAAGCTAAACTACAAATTAAGCCACCAAACTTCTACTTAAGACTAGATTATACTAAAACCACTCTAAATCAACTAAATCTAGCTACTCCTAACCTAAAATAAGCAGATTACACTAGATTATATGTTAACCGATTTTATTAAGCAAAAGCAAAGAAACATGTCCCATGTTTGAGCTTATGCACTAGCTTATCGGAAAAGCTTGAGTGAAAAAGAGATATGTGGTCTTCAAGACCACCTAGCGAACTATCAAATAGACCAAAATGAGACCCTAACTATTTAAAATGAACATTGTGCAAGGTTTGCAAGATCCGAAGAAAACCGCTTTGACATGTTGACTTTTGAAAACAGTTTGAAAGTTTGACTTTCTGAGATTTGAGATCAAATTTTGGACCGATGTTGATGAATAAGATGAAATGAAACTTTAAGCAAGCTAGTTTATCAACTTTTAACCTATATGTAATGATTATGCAAATGATTTCAACAGATATGCTAATGAGATCGATTTAGAATGAAAATTTTGACTTTTAGACCAATTTGATGCAATAAAATGACTAGATGAAAGTAATACACTACTAGAGACTAAACCAAATGATTCTAATATGACTAACCTCTAACTCGCTTTTAGTACTAATCCAAACACCCTTTATGTGAGAAAATGCAATCTACTCAAGCTAAAACACAAACACAAATTATGCTAACATCAAAACAGATTTAAATCACTTAATTAAAGCTAATATAACAAAGAATATCAAGATTATAATGATCTAATAGAAATTCTAACTGCTACTTTTTATTAAGCTAGAAATGAGATTAAGATTACACTTACAAGAGGTCCAAACCACAATGGCTTGCAAACCAAAGAATAGAACCACTAAACCTAACCCATTTAACATCAAATCAACCCGATCCATCATCAAATCAACCCATAACCATTTCTGAACCAAGATTACCACCACAGTTGACTTTCGTTGACCAAGAAGATTTTGTGAATGTAAATGAATGAAGTGAGATAGTGAAGGTGCAATATAAGCTCACTAAAGCTATAATAAGTCGAAATGAGCTTATTCCATTATTCAAATAGCTTATTGATTACTTTAAATAAGAAATGCAAGATAAAATCTAAAAACTTGGAACTTTTATTAAAATCAAAAGGATTACAAGGAATTGAAAATACAATAAAAGCTTAAGAAAACATTTATAAACTATCAAATAAAATAAGAACAATAAGCTAAATGAAAACTAAGGAATTGCACGAAATCCATTGTGAGCCAAGAGGGTCTTTAAATAGCCTTCAGAGGTCTTGGATTCTTGATAGAAGAACCTAGAAGCCATTTAGCAGCCACACAATCATCCCATTGTCACCATGCACCAATCAAAGAGCTCCATTTCATCCCATGAGGTGTTTCGTCCAATGAGATTGCTCCAATTGTCCACGCTGCAACCTTATCCGACAAGTCGAGGGTTCTAGAAGCTTGGAAAGATGCTAGTACGAGGTTTGTGTTTGGGATGGGTAAATGGTGGTAAAAGGTGTTTTGGGAGGAAGGAGGAATCAGGGAAGGGCGTTTGGTTTATTTATTATATTTCAAATGGTTTGACCGGTCAAGTAGGTTTTGACTTGGGTTTAATAACGGGTAAGTGGGTATTCGTTTGGTTATTATTAAAGGGTTGGTATAGTTGGAGTTGGACCGGTTATAGGATTTTGGGCCGGTATTATGTTTATGGTTTTGGATTTAGGATAATATACTAGTATTATGATCCAATATTTCATAGGACCAAAGTTGTAAATCCGAATTTCCAAGGACCAAACATGTAATTTTGAAATATCTTCCAAGGACCATCTTTGTCAATCTTCAATAGACCAGGGACCAATTTGCAACTTTTGAATCTTCAAGGGTGTTTTTGCCAAATGTTGAAACTCGAGGGGCCATTTCGACATTTCTTCAAACTTTGATCAAATCTTCACAAATCATCCTCGAGATTAGAAATCTTCATAAATGCATAATTTTGACCTTCCTACCACTTAAGCTCTCTTAATCTCTCGTGCTCGGATTTACGCCCCGATTTGGTTCCTTTTGCGTGTTTTACATATCCGTACCGCACAAGCACAAACTCAAGAAAACCACAAATATTAGCAATAAACGGCTCTTTCTTGGTTATTTTGGGTCAGTTTTGATAATGAAAAGGTATGTGTTTTAGCACATACCAAAATACCCTGACGAGACCATTGTCGTGTCCTCACGCAATGCAATCAATGCAATCAACTCACGCTTGATAAAAACCAAGGATTTCAATCTCTTAAAACAGTCTACTAAACCTATGAAGAAGTAGCAAAGATTCCTCAAAAGAGATTAAGAAAGCCTTAATTCTAAAACGCCTGCTTACCTTTTAATTCACATATAGATATTACGATTAAGCACATTCCGATTATGAATGACGGTTTGTTGAACTTTCATGTCGATCAATAACTCCAACATTTTTCAAACGACACGTTAGGATCACGGAGTAGAAAACACAACACAACCAAGTGACCATACGGATAGAATACATCGTCCCGATTTTTCACAAGTCCCAAACTAAGCGTAAAACCGAAATCATTGTTAAATATGATTCTAGATGCTAACACTACCCATGGAAGTTACTTGTGTAATTACCTTTTGTTCCCATTTTCCTATTTTCCTCTAGATTTTTTTATTTTTGTGAGAAATGAATTTCTTCAAATTCTCGCTTCGATAACTTTTATTCCGATAAAGATATAAAGCTAAGTCGATAATTAGTTATCCGCTTCTCTCAAGAACCATTGTCGTAAAATGAGGTCCACATCAAGGAATTTTTATTCACTTAACTTTTGATTTTTTCACTTTTCAACACATCATTTTTTTTTTTTTTTTTTTTTTTTTTTTTATTGCACTTATACTTTTACTTATATGAGCTGTGAACCACGGAGCTTCACGGGGTAATTCCAAGACTATAGGCTTCATGAAATGAGGATCCCGGCTGGCTAGGCTAAGACCTCACTCAATCCCGGCTAAAAATCCAAGGGTCCGATCTCGACACCGCAGCTCACAACTTTACTTATTACTTTTCACTTGTCACTTATTTATTTATTTATTACGGATCCTTGATGTGTACCCAATTTTTAAAACAAAGATTCTTTCAAGAAGATAAAGAACTAACTATCGCCAAAAACTCGACATCTCTAATTATTTAGACAGATATGGGTGAAACAATTTTGTGGGAACAAAAGCCATAAGTACCTTCGATGGGCTCTAAAGAGAACCAACTACTCCACGCTTAGCATCTAAACTCATAAGTAACTCTATCATTTCTCGATCTCTCGCAAATTTAAAATCCCAAATAATGAGATCCGCAGATGCTTAGCCGATAATTTTTAGATTATCTATGGTTAAGGAACAAGCTAGGGCTCAACACGCCCGGTCAAGTCGTAATTCTATTCCTACTCTCACCAATGGAAAGTCAACAAGGTGTCAAACATATATTAACTTAGCAAATGCTTCGCCTAATGAAATCAAGTTATGCATATTTAAAGTCACTCAGGAAACTTGCAAAATCTTGGCCTTGTGAGCTAGAATTGATTTTATAGCTTCTTGTCTAAGAGACTAGCCAACTTTTCAATCAAAAGACTTAACAAAAGCTTACAAAATTTTTAAATTTTTCTCATTTTGCACAATTTTTCATTTTCTAAGGAAAACGGGTTACGAGAGAAACACAATGTAAAATAAGCAAGTGCGGTCAAATCAAATCAAGATTACCCTACCCCAGACTAGAACGAAACATTGTCCTCAATGTTTAAAGCAAGGGTATCACGAAAATCTAAAAGCCGCTTATTAAGTATGCTAGAAGATAAACGTTAGTCGATAAGATTAGGATATCGGATTTCCATCAAGATCGATCATGAAACTCGAGTGGAGAAAAGACAAACTTCGAGCACGAGAGTCTTCATATCGGGAACATCCTAAACACAACATCACAAACAACCAAACACGAGAAATCAAGAGGCGGACCCCTTCGCCACTTATTAGAAAATAGAAAGAAGATAGATGGATAAGCATGGGGTGCCTCCCACGAAGCGCCATCGTTTTTGATCACCGAGTCGCTAGCTTGACTCGATCCCGAATTCAATTGTCCTTGGGAAAGTTTGGAGATCCGGACAACCATAGATGGATGTCCCTCCAAAATAATGTTTCACACGATGACCATTCACCTTGAAATTTGGGCCATCGGTGAGAAAGCTCCACCGCTCCATACGGAAAACTTGAGCGATGGTGAATGGTCCCGACCAACGGATTTTGAGTTTGCCCGAGAATATCTTCAATCGAGAGTTAAAGAGGAGAACTTGATCACCAACGTTGAAAACGCGGTTTTTGATTTTAGCATCATGAATCCTCTTAGTCTTCTCTTTGAAAATCAAAGAATTCTCGTAGGCCTGATCCCTAAGCTCATTTAATTCATTCAATTGAACTTTTCGGTGATCACCCGCGGTCTTAAGATCGAAATTAGCATGTTTCAAGGCCCAGAATGCCTTATGCTCGAGCTCGATGGGCAAGTGACAAGCTTTTCCATACACCAACTTAATGGGGTGCACCCGATGGGTGTCTTGTAAGCGGCGGAAAGCCCATAATGCATCATCTAACTTATCGCCCATGAAGCTCGATTTTCTCCTACGGTTCTTTCTAAAATCCTTTTCAAACCACGATTCGAGACCTCAACTTGTCCGCTCGTTTGCGGGTGATACGCTGTAGAAAGACGATGGGTAACTCCATATTTAGCCATAACTTTAGCAAATTGTTCATTACGTAAATGGGTACCGCGATCATCGATGATAGCACGAGGTGCTCGAATCGGAAAACAAATTCTTCAAGAACTTAACAACCACTCGGGCGTCATTGGTGGGAGCGCCTTCGCTTCAACCCATTTGGACAAGTAGTCGACGCCACGAGGATATACTTATTACCTCTAGATGATGGAAATGGCCCCATAAAATCGATGCCCCACACGCCAAAAATCTCACAAACTTGAATAGCATTTTGTGGCATTTCATCCTTCCGTGAAATTTTCCTTGACGTTGGCAAGAATCACAAGATTTGACTAAATCATGAGCATCTCGATATATGGTAGGCCAATAGAATCCGGAATCAAAACCTTCTTAGCGGTGTAGCTTGCACCATGATGGCCACCAAGGGTCCGTTATGGCAAGCATTAAGAATATCAATAGCCTCTTGGCCATGAACACACCGCCGGATTACTTGATCCGCACAAATCTTAAACAAGTAGGATCGTCCCGAAATAATGCTTAACATCTTTGAAAAACTTTTTCTTTTGTTGGGACGACATCCCTTTCACGATGAAATTTCCCGCATGGTAATTTGCAAAGTCGGCAAACCATGGGGTGTTCGGGTCTTTCTTAGCAATCATCCCAAGTGTCTCAAGAGGAAATGTTTCCGTAATCTCCTTTTTCTCGAGCACACTTTGATGAGGATTCTCAAGTCTAGAAAGGTGATCGGCAATGTGTTCTCCGCTCCTTTTGTCAAGAATAGTAACATCAAACTCTTGAAGGAGGAGAACCCACCAAGTAATCGTGGCTTAGCATCTTGCTTTGCCAAAAGATACTTTAGGGCGTAATGGTCGGTATACACTATGGTCTTCGACAAGACAAGGTAGGGTCGAAATTTCTCAAAAGCATAAACAACGCCAATAATTCCTTTTCGAGTCGTGTAATTGTGTTGGGCCTCGATAATGTCTTACTCGCATAGTGTATGGGTTGAAAATGTTTCGACTTACGTTGCCCCAAGACTGCCCCAATTGCGTAATCACTTGCATCACACATGAGCTCAAAGGGCAAATCCCAGTCGGGGGCAACTAAGATCGGTGCCTCAGTTAATTTCTTTTTAAGAATATTAAACGCTTCAACACATTCGTTGGTGAAGATAAACGGAGCATCCTTTTCAAGGAGATGGGTCAGAGGGCGGGCTATCTTAGAGAAATCTTGGATGAAACGGCGATAGAAACCGGCATGACCCAAAAAACTCCGAATACCTTTGACGGTAGTGGGATGAGGGAGTTTAGCTATAACGTCGACTTTAGCTCGGTCGACCTCAATCCCAGATTTTGAAATCTTATGGCCGAGGACAATGCCCTCTCGAACCATGAAATGGCACTTCTCCCAATTCAAGACCAAATTGGTGTCTTCACACCGCTTGAGCATGTGGTCTAGATGAGAGAGGCAAGAAGTGAAAGAATCTCCATAAACCGAGAAATCATCCATAAAACTTCCATAGACTTTTCGATCATGTCATGAAAATAGCCATCATGCACCTTTGGAACGCATCGGGAGCATTGCATAGCCCAAAAGGCATGCGTCGGTAAGCAAAGGTTCCATAAGGGCATGTGAAAGTGGTTTTCCCCGATCCTTTGGATCGATCGGATTTGAAAATAACCGGAGAAACCATCAAGAAAGCAATAGAACTCATTTCCGCTAAACGCTCGAGCATCCGATCCATAAAAGGTAGCGGAAATGGTCCTTACGAGTAGCATCGCTCAACTTTCGATAATCAATACACACCTCCATCCGGTGACGAGGCGTGTGGAAATCAACTCATTTTCATCGTTAGCAATGACGGTCATTCCTCCTTTCTTAGGGACACAATGGATAGGGCTAACCCATGAGCTATCGGAGATTGGATAAATGATTCCGCGCCGAGGAGTTTAAGAACTTCCTTTTGATAACATCATGAATTTTGGGTTAACCCTACGTTGTTGTTGAATTACGGGTTTACAATCATCCTCCATTAGAATTTTGTGGGTACGTAAACGAGGATTGATTCCTTTGATGTCGAAATTTGCCAAGCGATTGCATTTTTATGTTTTCGTAGAATATCCAAAAGCGCGTTTTCTCCTCATCTTTCAAGTTTTTAGCAATGATGACGGAAATTTGTTCGGTTTTTCAAGAAAAGCGTATTCAAGATGAGGAGGTAAATCCTTGAGCTCGGGCTCGAGGATTTTCATTAGACGCTTGTACTTCTTTGATTTCTTCAATCGTAATTTCTTTCGGAGGAGTGACGGTAATGGATCTTCATTCAACAATTTCTCAAGATAAAGGATATCTCCTCCGAATCATAAACTCCATCATCAATTCCCGTGGAATCGATTCATCAATAGCAAGAAACTCATCGATCTCTTCCAAAGGAAATCACCTCCTCAAACGGAGTGAGAGAAGGGAAGAGTCGGCAATGATTGGTTCGTAAGGTGAATCGAAGAAGTAGAATTTTAGCAAAACCGAGAACTTCTTGAGCGTACTCTCACAAGAAACATCAATAACGCCGATTCGATTGATGGAAGCATCGTCGAAATTTGAGGAGTACCTCATCGCTTGATTAATGTTGAATGTGACGGCTTCTTGATTAACTCGTAACGTAATCTCTCCTTTATAGACATCAATCAACGCATGGCCCGCCCTTAAGAAACTCCTTCCGAGAATTAAGGGTACTCGAGGATCGCATCAAAATCGACTACAACAAAATCGGAAAATCGAACTCCCCACTTTGACAAAGACATCCTCGCCTATACCCTTTGGTTTCGTAGTAGTACGGTCGGCTAGCTCGAGGGTCATACACGCTGGGGTAAGTGGGGTAATGAAAGCTTTTCAGATTGAGTTTGGCATCAAATTAATACTGCGCCAAGATCGCCAAGGCGGAGCATTGAATAATTCCTTGAAAATCGCACGGAATGAGGAATTTGCCGGGTCACCTAACTTTACGGAAGTTTCTTAAGGATAACCGCGAACAATTCTCATTCGAGATGTCGAGCAAGCTCATATAGTTTCTCCTTGTTCGTAAGCAATCCCTTAATCGTAGAAGCAAGTTTGGGCATCAAGAGAAGGGCATCCGCAAAACCGATCTCCACATTCAAGTCTTTGAAGATTTGGAAAACGCTTCCATTTGATGATTCGACTTCTCACGAAGAGTTTGATCTTTAAGACGAGACGGATATGGGATAGACGGTTTCGGATTAGCTTTCTTCACATTAACGGAGCATCTTCGGCTCGTAATCTTGGACAACCGTGGTTGGACATTCACAGATTCTTTATTAGTAGGAAGCACCGGTCCTTTGTCACCCCGGTCTCACGGTCTACCACACGAGAAGAAGAAGAATTAGTGGTAGGAACCGTAGGTCCATCGTAAGCAACACCACTTGGTAGTGATCGCTTTCATGTCACCTCTCGGGTTAGGAATCGATTGGAAGAGAAGAGAACCCGAGGGTTGAGAATAAGAAGGGTTGATTGGCTTGAAAGAAATTAGCCATCATATTCTTCATTTCACTCATTTGCTTGTTACTCGTAGCAAATTCATTCCCGATGTCGGTGATTTGATTCGCAAACTTTTAATGGTGTTGTCGAGCTCTTCATGTAAGATAGAAACTCGTTGTTCGGAGCAACTTGATGAGAAGGTTGTTGATATTGTTGTTGAGGAGGAGGTGGTTGTTGGTAAACTTGAGGTGGAGGAGCTTGATAGTGTTGATTTCATGATTAACTCCTCTGCTTTGATTGTTGTTACCATTGAAACGGTTTTGATTATGGTTTTGTTGTTGAGGTTGGTTGAAACCGGAGGTCCGAGATAATTGTTTGAACGGTAGCTAAGAAGATTTCGATCTCCTTGCGGTTGATTGTAGTTTCTCAGCAAAGATAAACATTCTCATGTGCGTAGCCACCGCGGCCGTGGCACTCGAAATAAGAATGTGGACCTCCACAAGTCTCACAAGTCGGGTTTACCGCTTTCACTTGTTGATTTTGACTAGACAGATGCATTTGGTACATTTTCAACATAGCCGTGTTCAAATCATCAACTTTCTTATGAAGAGCCGATCGTGAGAAGAAGACGATTTGATCTAGATGATTCACCCTTGCAATGAAGAATCCCAATAATTATGATGAGCGGTCATGTTCTCAATAAGATCGTAGCATTCCTCGGACGCCTTTTCATGAAAGTTCCACCGCAGCAAGATTGATCGTATCACGATGTCTCAACGTCAAACCATTGTAGAACGATCAATTTGGGTGACAAGCAACATATTATGATTTGGACATCGATCAATAGCAAGCTTATATCGCTCCCAAGCTTCAAACAAAGATTCGTCGGGATACCGTCCGAAATTACCGATATCGCTTTCTCAACTTCGTCACCATCGATGGTGGAAAGTACTTTGCCGAAACTTCAAACCATTTCCTCAAGGTATGAATCGAATTCTTCGAGTCGATCAAACCAAGAAGTGGCATGATGAGTCAAAGAGTATGGGAAAAGATAGAGACGGCGGCGCCATCGGAGACCCCATTTTGTTTCATACTCGAGTAACGGTTAGAAACTTATCAAGATGCTTGTTTGCATCATCATCGGGTAAACCGTGAAATTGACAACCGTTTTTACTTGTTCTATCATATGATGTTTCAAGCTAAAATCGGTAGCTTGAATATTAGTCGGCGTAATGGGTCCTCCCTCCCGCACATGGTAGGTTGACATAGCTCCTCCATCGCTCGGAGATCGGGAGCTACATTTTGATTACCGGGAGGAGGATTAGGACCGGGTGTGGTGGTACGTTAGCAGCAGCCATATTACGTAACTCGGCACGCTCGATTCGATTCAAGTCGCCTTGATCGAGAGCGAAAAGCGCATGCACTTAAAACCAAGGCAATTAAAAGAGACCGATATTCGAAAACACAAGTGAACTTAACCAATAATCCCAAGTGAATAAATCACCTCTATAAGACAAACGCACAAGCGAGCGGAGAAGCTTTGTAGGTCAGCGAAGCTTATTAAAACCCGCTTCTTTTCACCGCAATTTAATGTCGCCGTCCTTATACCCACCACACGCTTTGTTTATCCGATAGAAATAAATAAATTCACAAGCGACACAAAGGCAAGTTTTTGATCTTTAGTTCGAACTTATAATGATAACACCTCCGTTGAGAATGTTATATAATTGGTGTCTTCTATTTATTAGCAAAACACAAGAGAAAATCTTTTGTATTTTTAATATGATATATATATATACAAAAGAAAAAGGAAAATATTTTTACTTTTTTATTTTATAGAAAATAGTAACTTCACGAATGAAGGATCTCGAGTCACTAATCGTCAAACCTCAAACGATATTGTCGTGACACAACCTCCCGCAATGGCGCCAAAATTTGATTCAATCGATGCCAAAACACGCAAGTTTACTCACACAAGCTAGCCACTTGTGAATGACTAACCGTAAGAAACTTAAAACGGTTCGCATAATCGATTCACCGATAATGAAGGCTTAAGGGTTATGTGTATGGATAAAACCTCAATATCGATATCAAAAATAATCACGAAGATAGATTCAAATTCCTTTAGGAAAAGAATAATAAATCAAATCCGTGTGTGATCGTGATACGGATTAGTTAACCCGAATCGCTTTCCCAACGAGGCGTGAATTGCCAACGCTGTTTTGGTTTGGAATTTAATGCTCGATGTTTTGATTTGTTTGATTTTGATTTTATTAAACTACGGAATGGGGAAAGTAATTAAGGAAATCTATTTTACGGAAATCCTAAGTGCGAATTACTAAAACGTAATTAATAAAACGTAATTAAAATGCAACTACGTCTAAATTATATCCTAAAAATGCCTAAAATTACTTTTACTCTAGAAATGTAATTTGAAAACTAATTTAGAATTAAAACTATTTTTTTGGATTTTTCTGGATTTTATTTAAATTAAAAACTAATTTTCAACTATTTAAACTAAATTAAAATACTAAAAATTATGAAATTTAAGGAGAAAAATATGAAACTATTTTTATAAAATCTAAAATATCATAAGAGACTTTTCAAAACTATTTTTTTATTTTTCAGATTAATTTTCTATTTTCTACTAATTTAAAACTATTTTAATCTAATTTAAATTGTGAAAAATACCAAATAAAAGGGGAAAAATAAGGAAAAATCTTTTTTATGCTTTTTATATTTTTCTTAAACTGGGAAAATTGAAAAATTATTTTTGGAACTTTTCTTAATTATTTGCAATTAAAGCTAATTAAAAGTGATTAAAATCTATTTTAAATCTAGAAAAATACTAAACAATGACCAAAATTAATGAAAATTTCAGGAAAATTCTAAAATCTTATTCTGTTCTATGAAAAATATCAAATATGATGCTTATGTGTAAGATATGAAAGTTGTAGTGTTAATAAATCTAAATAAGCACTTTTAAATAAGCTAAACTACAAATTAAGCCACCAAACTTCTACTTAAGCTAGATTATACTAAAATAAGCTAATATCAACTAAATATAGCTACTCCTAACCTTAAATAAGCAGATTCACTAGATTATATGCTAACCGATTTTTTAAGCAAAACAAATGAAATGTGTCCTATGTTTGAGCTTATGCACTAGCTTATCAAAAGAGCTTGAGTCAAAACCAGATATGTGGTCTTGAAGACCACCTAGCAAACCGCAAATGGACCAAATATGAGACCCTAACTATTTAAAATGACCACAGGCAATCAAGGTCTGCAAGATCTGCATAAACCGCTTTTGACATGACATTGACTTTTGAAAACAGTTTGAAAGTTTGACTTTCTTGAGATTTGAGATCAAATTTTGGACCGATGTTGATGAAATATGATGAAATAAACTTTAAGCAAGCTAGTTTATCAACTTTTAAACCTATATGAATGATTATGCAAATGATTTCAACAGTATGCTATCAAGAGCGATTAGAATGTGATTTTGACTTTTATGACCAATTGATGCAATAAAATGACTAGATGAATGTAATACACTAAGACAAGCCTAAACCAAATGATTCTACTACTATGATTATAACCTCTAACACAGCTTTTAAACCTTAATCCAAACACCCCTTTATGTGATAGAAATGCAATCTATATCAAGCTAAAACACAAACATAAACCTATGCTAATCATCAAAACAGATTTAAACACTAAATTAAAGCTAATAAGACAAGAAATTTAGATTATAATGATCTAATGAAATAATAACTTTTACTTAATATTAAGCTATAAATGAGATTTAAAGGTTACACTTACAAGAGGTCCAAACACAATGGCTTGCAAACCAAAGAATAGAACCACTAAACCTAACCCATTTAACATCAAATCAACCCGGATCCATCATCAAATCAACCCATTAACCATTTCTGAACCAAGATTACCACCACATTGACTTTCGTTGACCGAGATTTTGTGAATGTAAATGAATGAAAGAGATGATGAGGTGCAATATAAGCTCACTAAAGCTATAATAAGTCGAAATGAGCTTATTCCATTATTCAAATAAGCTTATTGATTACTTTAAATAAGAAATGCAAGATAAAATCTAAAAACTTGGAACTTTTATTAAAATTGAAAAAGGGTTACAAGGAATTGAAAATACAATAAAAGCTTAAGAAAACATTTATAAAACTACCGAAAAAAAAGAACAATAAGCTAAAATGAAAACTAGGAATTGCACGAATTCCAATGTGAGCCAAGAGGTCTTTAAATAGCCTTGAATTCAGTGTCTTGGATTCTTGATAAGAAGAGCCTAGAAGCCATTTTGAGCCACACAATCATTCCATTGTCACCTTAACCAATCAAAGAGCTCCATTTCACCTATGAGGTGTTGCGCCCAATGAGATTGCTCCATTTGTCCACGTGGCAACCTTATCCGACAAGTCGAGGTTCTAGAAGGATAGAAAGATTCTTAGTACGAGGATTTGTGTTTGGGATTGGGTAAATGGTGGTAAAATGGTGGTGTTTGGGAGAGGGGAAGACAAGTACCGGGGCGTTTGGTTTATTTATAATTATTTCAAATGGTTCGACCGGGTCAAGTGGGTTTGACTTGGGTTAAATACCGGTAAGAGGTATTCGGGTTAGGTTAAGATTATAGGGTTGGATAGGTGAATGGATTTTGGACCGGTTTGATAGTTTTAATGGATTAGGGTTTTAGTGGATTTTGGACTTAGGATGGATATTGGACTATTATTATGATCCAAAGGTTATCATAGGGACCAAAGTTGTAAAAGTCGAAACTCCAAGGACCAAACATGTAATTTTGAAATATCTTCCAAGGACCATCTTTGTCAATCTTCAAATAGACCAAGGGCCAATTTGCAACTTTTGAAACTTCAGGGCAATTTTGCCAAATGTCGAAAGTTGAGGGCCATTTCGACATTTCTTCAAACTTGGATATTTCTTCACAAATCATCCTCGAGAATAAAATCTTCATAAATGCATAATTTTGATCTTCCGCTCGGCTTAAGCTCTCTTAATCTCTCGTGCTCGGATTTACGCCCGATTTGGTTCCTTTTGTGTGTTTTACATATCCGCACTGCACAAGCACAAACTCAAGAAACCACAAATATTAGCAATAAACGGCTCTTTCTTGGTTATTTTGGGTCAATTTTGATAATGAAAAGGTATGTGTTTTAGCACATACCATGGTAGCCGAGGGCCTCACGGAACGGAGCCTACAAATTGGCCACTCTTCTCGTAGAACCTATCGACAGACATGGAATGGTACGAACCTTCAAAAGTTCTATGTTTAAGAAGTACTTTTACTTTTTCATTCTTGTAATTAGAAGCTTCTCAAGGGAAGCAAACATTATTGGTAGTTTTCTTAGTTTTCATTTCAAGAATGATGTAATCCTCTCTACCAATTCAATGATAAATAAGACATTTCACACAAATCTCTTGCTCCGTTTCTTAAACACAAAGATTTGTTCAGCCAAGTCGTTTATGAATTTCAATGTCGAATAAAAGGGCATAAGGTGTAATAAACGCCTCATCATTTAAGCCTAATAAAACATTCACATTAACTCTCCTTGTAGTTTATGGCACTTGTGAAAATATATACAAAGTCATACTACCTAAAGGATTTGAGATAGAGTGGGTCGCGACCTCCATCAATGATCAAATTTGGTCATTATACTCTTGGTGTTGAAATTTACACACAATGAGGTTGTTTAACCTTAGGATGTAAAAGTTAAGCATCGGAAAAACGGCGTAAGAGAAGTTCACAAGACAAACACAAATAATAACTAAGTGTGTAGAGATACTCCCCCACACTATACCATTCAAAATAAGGGCTAGTGCCCTTATACCTGCATAAGGAGCCTAAGCCCCAATTACGTTGTCTTTGGCCCACGGCCATACATCACAAATATTCAAATTGTTTAGAGAACCAGAAAAACATTGTCAAATAACATAAATTGTCTTAAAGGGTACATGTCACCCTTGAAACCAAATTATCCAACATGGCAACCTTCATTCCTACTTGGGGAAGGAGTGGGAGATGGTTGAACCAGAGGTAGGCTTGGTAGATACTGCCTTCTTGGTAGGAGTCGAGGCTTAAGCTGAGGCTTCTAGAAAGGAGGTCTTCTAAAGGTGCCATAGGATCTTTGGTAGCTTCAGCTAGGAAGGAGTACTCTGCAGTTGCAAATGCATTTCATGCCTCATCGTATTCAGCTTTAGATGTGGGACGGTAGCATTCAATCTTGGAGAGGTCCACGGGCTTACCTGTTTTTGTGACAACTCGTAATTTCAGGTCATTTTACAAACTTTGGAAATTTTTACTATTCATCTCGGGAATTTACTATTCATCGGTTACTATTCATCATTTTACTATTCATCGTTTTTGAAGTCGATTTGATATTCTGAGAACGTATTTCAAAATTTTACTATTCACGAAACACTATTCATTCCGGAGAAAATAACTATTCATGATTCACTATTCATCGTTTCCGTAAACTAGGTTTACGAGTATCAAATCGCGTGACCGTAAGTGTTTAGTCGCAATTCATGAACAATCATTGAGGACATTTCATATAGACTAGATTTAGGCTACATATCATTAATAACATCATCATCATATTAGTTCATGCATGGTTTTGCATATTTCATTAAACGATATTTTCCTATTAAATAAACGCTATCGCGTAATCATTTATTTTGAACATTTGATCCGACACTTCCAAAAATTATCCCGATATATTTTTATACTCATGTTAATACTATAAAATTATAATATTAGTTTACCGGTGTATTAAATTTATTTTGTATATAAATTGTTATATATATATTTACGACGTTTTAAGAAATACTACTCGATAATTATTATTTCACTCAATTCTTGTAAGAAATGTATTTTATAATTTTATGACTTCAAATATTTTATTTCGCTCATTAAAATTTATTTCTAGCTAACGCTACCCTAAATACTTAATTATACTTTCAACTTACAAACTAATCTTACATATTAATATATTTACTAATAAAAATACATTACCTTTTCTTCTTTTTTTACTCTTGTCGACCAAGAAGATGACACAACAAATTTTGACATAAAATCTTCTAAACTAGCTATACACATATGCAACTAGACCTACACTTGTGATACTTTTAATTATATACAAAGATTATACACATACTTACACTAAACATAAGGTGTAAAAATAATATATCACTCTCCCATTCTCTCTTGTATAACCGGCCAAGGAAGGAAACCAAATAAGGAAGCAAAATTTTTCAAAGATCAAGCTAAATTATTAACACTAGCATACTCTTAATTAAGGTTTTGCAATAAAAACCTAGGGTATTTAGGAAAAACCTTGTTTCATAAACCACATCACTACACTAGTAAGCATTTTATGATCATTTTTAATCTTTCATATTCATACTTTCGTCATTTGTATCATGCTTGAAGAAAACATGCAAGTTATATGAGTATCTATACCACTTTTAATGTTTTTTAATACTTATAATTAGTATATAGCATCCTATAATTAATCCCTTGAAACATATCATTTTTGATGATTTTTAGGAACCCATGACACCCTAAGAAGGTGTATGGTAGGTTTAGAATAGCTTTGGTGTTGATTTGAAGTGGTTAGAATAAGTATTACGCGAGAAAAATCAATTTCGACAACAATAAATAGTGGTCTGATCATATTTGTGGAATCTGGAAATTTTGGCAGGAGATAAAATATTTTGGGCTAGAAATTCAGAAAATATACTTTAAAACGAAAGCGTGGTCGCTTGAGCGGGTTATAACGGATTTATAACGAAGAAGTTATGCTATTTTCAAGTTTAACGACGGAAACTACATTTTCCGGAAAAATCAGCATATTGTCCAGATTTTTAAGGGTCAAAAATGAGTCTTAAGTGTTATCTAAATGAGTTGATTTATCAAAAATATATTAGTATACTTTAACACGAAGTTAAGGATACCTAAAACGTAGAAAACGGACTTATAACGACTAAATTACACGTGTTTAAATAAGGTTGACGTAACTATTTTCACAAGTATAACACCTATATATTTCCTATTAGCAAAAACTAGATGTCGCTAGGGACCATGTTGAGAGTCGTTTTTAACATCGATGGAGTACTTTTTAGAAAACGATGTATTCTAGTAAAAGTAAGTTCACCTAGCCTATTTTCCAAAATGTTCAACCGTCCGTCAAAAGAGTTGTAACGAATACAATGCGGTCACTCAAACTTTGTAAAACTACCCTTAAACGATATTTTTGGTACAAGTATGTGACAACCCGTACTTTCGGGTCATTCTCAAAACAATTCATGCCTCACCATTTCAACATTTATCGTAAACTAGGTTTGCGTGTTCCAAATTCGCGTAACCTTAATGGTTTAGCGGCGAATTCATGATCATATCATCACGAACATTTCATATAGACTAAGTTTAGTCTACACTTCATTAACATCATTTGCATCATGTTAATTCATTCATGATCTTCGCATTTCACCTTAAGCGTAAATTTTATATTAAATAAACGTTATCGCGTGAGTTATTATTTTGAACATTTAATCCGATACTTCCAAAATGATCCCGATATATTTTTATACTTACATTTAGTTTATAAAACAATATTTTGAGTTTACCTAGTGTTTTAAATTTATTTTGTATATAAATCGTTAAATCTATATTATTACGACGCTTTCTTAAAACTACACGATAGTTATTATATCACTCAAATTTTACAAGGAATGTATTTTACAATTTTTATGATCTCATTATACTTTACTTTGATATATTAAAAATTACTTTTACCTAAAACTACCTTAAATACACTAATGTATATAAAGCCTTACAAGTTATTATTACCTACACATTTTTCTTACACTTATTACAATTATACATAATATAAAAAATATATATATATATATATTTTTTATACTTCCCCACACGACCAGGGGGTTGCATTTAATGTTGGTAAATTTTTTCTACATGTAAAGATCTACACTTCACCTCAAATATCTTATTTCATTCACTTCAATTATTCACCACAATAATTCAAGACAAGTTAGTGTTTTTCTCTCTTTGTTCTTCCTCTACAAACCGGTTCTACATAGGAGTTAAGAAGGGATCAAAAAATTTTCAGGCTCAAGTTTAAACAATCTAGGATACACTCTTATTAAAGGTTTTGAAATAAAAACATAGGGTGTTTAGGTTAATCCTTGTTCTAATCACCTCATCATAGTAACTTGTAAGCATATCACTTTCATTTTATATCTTTCATTTTCATTTCATATGTATTTCATCATTTTTTTTAGCAAGCATGCAAGATTTATTGTTATTTATACCATTTTTAACATTGTTTTTAGAGTTTTATACATATAAGTCATCCTATAATTTATCCCTTGTTATATATTGGTCTTGATGATGTTTAGAAACCCATGACACCCTAAGAAGGTGTATGGTAGGATTAGAATAGCTTTGGAGTTGTTTTGAAGGGATTGGAATAGGTTTAGTACGAGAAAAACTATTTTCGACAAGTATAAAAAGTGGTCTGATCTCGTTTTGTATTTCTGGAAAATCCGACAGTAGACACGAATTTTTGGCCTAGATATTTAGAAAATATACTTTAAAACGAATCCGTGGCCGCTTGAACGGATTAAAACGGAGTTATAACGAAGAAGTTATGAATTTTTCAAGTTTGACGACGAAATATATATTTCCGAAATTTCAAAGAAGTTGTTTTGTTTTGTACGAGTCAAAAACGAGTCCTAAGCTTTACAAATTATTTCGACTTATCAAAATATATTAGTATACTTTGATACGAAGCTAAGGACGATAATACGTAGAAAGCGGATTTATAACGACTAAAATATACACGTTTTCATAAATTGCCGTAACTTTATTATTTTAGAAAAACTATATTATTTTTACGAGACAAGTGTTACGGTAAACAAAACGACCATATTGAAGGCTATTTTTAACTATGACGTAGAACTTTTTGTAACGAGATGTCTTCTAGTAAAATTAAGATCACCAAGCATATTTTTCAAAATGACCAACCGTTTGTATAGCGGAGTTGTAATAAATTATTTACGGTTGCTTAAACTTTGCCGAAATTCATTTTTAAACTACATTTTGGACAAAATCACCATATTTAACCTCTATTATATTTATGTACGAGACCTCTATGACGAAAACTCATGTACTAAAACTTCTAGATTTTGATACAAGCTTTTCAAAACCGTCGAGTTCGTTTCCTAACGTTCGACGTACACCATTTTACGACTAGCTTTTCGAAGCCATTTTTGTCAATTTCATGAAATTTCCGGCGACATTATTTTACTGACGAAAGTTAAAATTTCACAATAAATCATTAATAAACTATTGTAGGATGACATTTGGACGTAAATACTTGTAAAGTAATTTAAGAATGGTCAAGACGCCAAAAGAATATTTTTCGACGATAAGTATTATTTTCAAACTCACAAATGGTATAAATAACATACTGAAATGCATGCATAACATTACATCATAACTCATTACATATCATATCATTCGTAATAGGTCCGAGTTAAAGTATCACGCTACATCTCGATGTACTCACTCTTGTCATCATACCAATTTATCAAGTGAGTTTTCATAGCCCCGTCGTACATGTTTAATTATTTTCAACTTACGAGGGAGAATACATTGCACAACATTTTATTACGTTACCAAGTATGTTAAATTCATTTACATTGCTTAAGTTACCACATGCCAATTGAAAGTCCCCATTACATTACATGAACCGTTAATCATAGAAGCGGTGAGTGGATAGATCTATCGAGGTGACGCCTCCATCCGGGTTGGTGAATCCCAACTAGTCATACGGATGCATTTCATTTAATAACATTATTGAGTTGTCCGCAAACACTCTGTTGGGGCATACATTATGAACAGTCTAGTTTCGTGTCATGGACTTATTGCAATTGTAACATTTTTACGTGACATGATTGTCATACCGGTCTATACTTGCGTAGTCGTATAAAACATTTACATAAACCTATGATTTCTCACCAACATTATTGTTGACCGCTTTAGCAATGTATTTTCGTGTAACTAAGGCATTATCATCATGGCATGGTTAAGGAACCTTTGAGTCGCAACGTCGACTTATATCATTGTACATTATGGCACTTTCTTTCAAAACATCGTTTGGACTTGTAATATATTTATATTTCCGCAAACTTTGTAAACTTTTGGGACCTATGTTGTAACTCCGAACGCTTTTATTAAATATCCAACGATGTGTTTTAAAACGACACTTTAGGTCGCTCAATATAACCGTGATTGTGGTGCTATGATGTCTATCCCTGAGAATTCCATTCACGCAAAATGTAAATTGGGGTGTGACAAAGTACCTACTTTACCTATGTTTTCTCCATGATCGAGACCTCTATGATGAAAATTTAAATGCTAAAACTTTGAGATAATGCTACAAGCTTTCCAAAACCGTTGAGTTTGTTTCCTAACACTCGATATTCACTATTTTACGACTAGCTTTTCGAGGCCATTTAGTCACTTTCATGAATTGTCAAATTATATTGTTTCTGACGAAAATACTTGTAAAGTAATTTATAAATTGTCAAGACGTTATAAAATTATTTTTCGACGATAAACTTTATTTTCAAAAATTCACAAGTGGTATAGATATCATATGAGTTTGCATGCATAACATTACATCATAACTTATTATAGATCATATCATTCATAATAGGTCACGGTTAGAGATTTGCGCTTCATTTCAAGTACTCACTTTTGCCATCGCATCATTGTACCAAGTGAGTTTTCATAGCCCCGTTTTATTCAAGTTTATACATTATTTCAAACCTACGGGGGAGAATACATTGCACATCATTTTTATTACGATACCAAGTATATCAAATTCATTACATTGCTTAAGTTACTTCATTGCCAATTGAATGTCCCCATTTCATAATCATGAACCGTTAATTCCGGAAGAAGCGAGGGTGAGTGAATAGATCTATTGAGGGTGACTCCTCCATCCGGGTTGGTGGTCCCAACTGGTCAAACGGATGCATTTCATTTAATATCATTATTTGAGTTGTTTGGCGAACATCGTGAAGCAGCCTAGCTTTGGTGTCAAGTGCTTATAGCAATTGTATCATTTTATGTGACATATTTGTCATACATGGCCTATACGTGTGGTAGTCGATAAAATATTTTCATAAACTCTATGAACTCACTCAACCTTTGTGTTGACACTTTTAGCAATGTATTTTCGTGTATCTAAGGCACATACTTCATGGCATGCATAAGGACTTATCATAGAGTCGCGGTGACGGCGTCTCACATGGATTTTATGCACTTTAAAACATCGTTTGGATTGTATCAAACTTATTTCCGCAAATGTTGACTATCTTTTTGGGACCTATCTTTTGTAAACTTTGAATGTTTTATTATATCAAACGATGTGCTTTTCAAACGACACTTTAGGTCTTTCAATATAATTGTGATTGTGGTGTTATGACGGTCATCCCTCAGAATTCCATTCCACGCAAAATGTAATTTGGGGTGTGGCGGTTTTGGCGACCTCCAATGCCAAGCACCATCCATGAAAATAGTTGATTTGATGACCTTCCACATTTGTGCTCCAACTCATCAACTGTGGTAGAGTTCCATGGCTATATATGGCACCACCTTAGACACAACCTCCACGCGATCCTTTTGCAAAGATCTTGTATCTCATCCGCAAGCTATCAATCTCCTCCCTTAGCTTCACTTCCACCTCTCCAAGCCTAGATCTTTCACTCTCTAAACCAGCACACTTCGCTTCAAGCACATCATTTTGACCAATGAGTGTCACTACCCTACCCTCCTCTACCTTGAGTTTGACAATTTTAGTTGTCAACTCTGCAACCTTTTGACGGAGGTCTTGAACGAGAGGATTCTTCTCAAGGTCCTTCTTAATCTCATCACACTTGGCCTCCAACTTTGCATACTCCTTATCCCTATGTTTCTCCCTTTCCAACATGACATCCATTTCCTGTCTTGCCTTGGTAATAGCCCTAAGCAACTCTCTCGGTTCGCCATTTAGATGATTGTCAGCTGCTCGCCTTGTTACACCATTGTCATGCATGTCACAAACCTTTTCAATGGACATATTATCCAACAAACCTTTCCATTGAGAGGGTGACATGATCCACAATCCAGTTGGCAAGCCAAAGAATGGGAAGCTCCTTCATTTCGTGAAGGCTGCGACGAATAAAATATATAAGGATTGAGTCATTTATGACAATTATCACTTCACATGTTTTACAAGGAGAAACTGCTACCATGCACTTCCACAGATTCATCGGCAACTCAAAGGCGACTTCACAATCTTCTTGCCTTGAAGACTTTTGCCTCACGGCCCTAGATCCGGGAGGCGGGAGGGATTCTCCTCTTGTTGGTTGACTTCATTGCCTTGCCACTGCTCCTTTCGGCTTTTCAACCTATCCGCTATCGGTGGAACTGTAACTGGACATCCTCCTCTCGCAGGATCGTCCAGTTCTGCAACATTCTCAACAAGTTGAGAAGGACCTCCAAGCGCAAGTTGCGGGGTGCTGATACAATAGGCTCGGCTTTGGAGTATCCACCTCATTGTTGTTGACGGATGTGGAAGGAGAGCCAACACCGTAAGACGCTTTGGCCTTCTCGGTGAGCATGAAGCTCAAGTCTTCATCCACATCTTGGTACATAAAGTTCTGAATGACATCTCTCGCAGTTAAGAAACAAGAAAAAATAAATATCGATTGCTACATTGGTCCTACTTAAATAGAAGTAGAAAACATACTATGTCCATGGTATATGATAACAGCTTCTTGGGAGACCCTCCCACTCCTGGGCAATCCCAACCATGTACAAGATTGGCTCGGGGAACACTTGCACATCAACAGGGTATCTATCCAAACGCTGATAGCATGGATCCCTTCGCACCTCATATGGAAAGGGGTCATTGTATCATTTTGCATCAAACATATACTCCTTACTCAATAACTTTGGATAATTGGGTGGGATAAAAGTGTTTTGCACATAGAAAAATTGCCCTTCCAAGTCATTATGTTAGTGTATACTCTCCCAAACAGTTTGGCACATCCCTTGTGCCTCTTAGCCAAGGTTAACCAATTACCCCTGGATACAAGTTCAAAAACCTCTTAACACCTTGAGTTGGTTCATAGTCAGTATGCTTTACATTACTATAAATGTGGTCGGTTTGGCTAAACCAAAGGGTTGAATCTAGATATATGAACCTTGTAGTACTGCATAAACTCTAATATAAGTGGGTGCAGGGGAATCCTAAGGTTGGAGTGGCTAAATGCATGTGTGTATAGCCCTACGAAACCTTGTGGAGCATCAAAGATACCCTGATTCGACTTGGGTAACATGATTTTATACTCCAGTGGGATTGGATAATCACCTAGGTGATCGTGTAAATCTTGTGCAGTTAATGTACCATTTTGTTGTTTAATGATAAACTTGGAATCCATACTTCTATTTTAAACTACAAGTAAAGAGGAATTGTTACCTTTGTTTTTGAAGATGGTGGGCGCTCAAAATGTTTACTGCGTGAAAAAGAAAACAGAGATAGTAAAAGTGCTTTAGGGTTCCAACAACCCTCCTTAAATACTCTTTTTACCATCTTTCAAGCCGCACGTGTCCTCAATATTTACTCTTATCCGATTCAAATAATTTTTAAATTTCAAATGAAAGTCTTTGGTCTCCGGTAAAATGGGGAATTGTGATTCCGTGTGGGCAACCGAAAAGATTAGTTAGCATTAAATGCGCTAGTTAGGCGATAGTTATCTTCTAATTGATAAGCTTAGCGGTGAAAGGGTGTTTTTCAAGCATGAAGTCGAAAGCAATGCCTCTTCGCTCATGTGCATCACTTTCGTGGGGGCTTGGTGATGTACCTCCGAATACTCGAAGGACACTCTTTCGAGACGTGTCAAGCCCTTCTATTCGAAGGCCCAAGTTAGGATTTCGAATATCCATAGGCGTCAAACCATTCGTGGCAGAAGGTTACCTATGGGAATTCGCCTAGATGCATTACATTTGACTAGATGCATTGCATCCATTAGATACATTGTATCTAATCTAATACCCATGGATCAACCCATAACCCATTTGACTAGATGCATTGCATCTTGTAGATACATTGAATCTACTTGGTACCCATAACCCGTGACCCAAAACCCATGGGTAAAGGGAGTCCCACGGATCCCAAGATACTACTCGGGCGGATCCTCGAGGAGGATCCGTGGGATCCGGGAATCAGTACTAGTTTTCTTCTATAAATAGTAAGTCATTTCTTCATTGTTTCATACACCTTTACACATAGTTTCTCCACCATTTCAAGGATATTTAGATCATTAGGAAACATGTAAACCACCTCATCTCATATGATCATAATGCTTCTTTTCATTTGTTGTAAGCATACTCCCAAAGTGATCCTCCAAAGCAAGCTTAGAGATCTTGCATTCTTACCTCTTGAAGTGATCACCCATCACAAGCATACAAGCACATGAAGATCTTCTACAACAAGCACAGGAAACTTGTCATCTTCATCCATAGAAGACTAACTACATCATGCTTTGTGTTCTTGATGTTTAGTTTAGGACTTCATATCCATTAGACACATTGTCTTGGATATTGTCTAGTATCATATTCTTGTATCTATGACTAGACTAAATGGTTTATGTGTTTGTGCCATAAAACACAAGGTTTGTTATGTTGGACCACAAAACATAATGGGTATCATGGAAGTCAAGTCACAAGGCATTAGTGAAGGTGCCTAGAAATCGAGTCAAAGGCATTAGTGAAAGGTGCCTAAGGTGTACATTCGATATGGTGTGATTCGATGTACAAGATAAATTAGTATTGGGTCAAAGGATATTGATATCCTTGATGGTCTTGTAATAAGGTGGGTCTCTTTTGGTATTAGGTGTTGTGTAGTGTTGGGTAGTAGTTCCTCCATTGTAATGGAACTCGGTATTAGCCTAGTACCGGGGATAAAGGGTAAGCGACATTGTGTAGGTGTGGTTCACCTTGGTGTGAAAGAACTCGGTGGTTAGCCAAGCTGCGGAAAAGGAGTAGGCGACGCCAGAAGGATTCTCCGCCATAAGGAGTTGGTGTCGTGTAGTGTTTACGAACTCTTGAGTAGGTGACTCGGGAGTGAAGTAGTGCAAGGAAGGTGTCCTTGTAGCCAAGCACTATAAATCCTCGTGTTGGTTTGTCTATCCTTTTACTTATCGCTACGTTTATTCTTGCATTACATTGTGGTTGATGTCTATGTTTGTGATACATACTTGGTCTTTCATATAGTCATAAACTATATTTAACACTTTACATATTATGACACGCTTGATCAAGAAAAAGCAACCGGACTAATAATGGTGAAACTTGATTTATAATGAACCATTAATCTTGGTGAATCTTATGTGATATTAAGGGTTGGCCTTACATGCCGTAATCGTTAAATGCATCCTCGCGTCGAGATTAGCAAAAGCAATGGTTTATACTATATTTAATACAAAAGTTTTAAGTTTGAAGCGGAAACGATTCACCCCCACGTTTTCACAATTGGTATCGAGCGGGTTGGCTCTAGTTTTAAAACAAATGGTTTTCAAAACGAGTAAGGTCCTTGTATCAAATTTTTGGTGAAGTCAAGTATAATATGAAAAGTGTTTTGTTGATTTTATTTTCTTTGAAGTTTTGTTGTTAGATATCTTGTTAATCAAGCTTGAATAAAGGTAAAATGGATAATATAACTTCACTAAAAGTCTACAAAGGTTAAACCTTTTCGTCGGGTCAAAACATGCATTTTGTAATTCATAGTCGGATCATGGATCCCTCAAGTTACAATCGGACGGATCCTCGTGAAAGGGATCCGTGGGATCCGTGGTACGTAAGATGCTTTTGTCTAAATTTCAAAATTCATAACCAATTAACCGTAAGTCGTTAGAAGTCATGCCACCTATCATTTTAAAGGTATTTGAGTCTACTTTCATTTAAAATAATTTCATAAACTGATTCAAAACAAAACTTACGTAATCATTGATTTATAATAGAAAGTCATTTTTCGGTCATAACTTTTGCACAAACTTTTGATCTAATGGAGACGGATGTTTTCGTCTTTGAATAACAATGTGTCCTCTTTTGAAATTAAAGTTTTGATCATATTTATAAAAGAAACTAATCAAGCTTGGTATACATGTTTAACACAAAGCGATGAAAAGAACTTTCGTATGCTATGCTAAATGATAAATTGTCTTCCTTGCATTACTTGATTATTTGCTTATCTCAAATAACTTTTGTACTTGTTTGATTGAATAACATATGTGGTTTCCCTTACCTTGCTATTCATTCTCTTGCTTGTCGAGTTAGTAATTTTTTACTAATCAATGTGCTACTTGAAGGAGTGTTTGGGATAACATCTAGTTGTGTCGAAAATGTTAGTTGAAAAATGTTTAAAACATATAACACACTAAATGGCTTTTTGATTGAGTTTGTCATGTGTGCAACATAAATATTTTATGTGCTTATATGATTTCTTGATTTCATATTTTCTTGTATCGTTTTCTAAAACAACAAGAATGTACATCGATCATAACCTACACTTGTGTTGATGATGTACTCTCCGCTTTCCTTTTCATGATTGCTCTCCAAGCTTCATAGTAGGATTGACAACTTGATTATTTCATCCGATATACTCAAGTAAATTATTTTGCAATGCAAATATAATTGTTCATATCCGAAAGTCCAAACTCGAGCTTTCCAACAACATATGTTGAACTAGCTCATCCAACCATCTTTTGTTCACCTTATGGACAACTTTTAATTTTTGACACCTTCACACCTTAGTTGTTTCAAGTATAATATTAATAAAAATGAAGCAAAGTATCATCATTGTTACTCTTGATAGGACATTGTAGGAATATAAATTTTCCTAACTTGAGAATGAATACTGGAGAACTTATTGCACTAGAAACTCAATTTAACCTAACGGTTGAATTTCTTCCTTGATAGAAGTTGGGTATGTGGAATCGCCCGTAAAAATGGTCGTGTTTAGCCATAATTGAGCACCGCTAGTAATAGTCTCATATTCATTCCCTCACTTGAGAAATTTATACTCCTATGTTTTCCTAAAGTAAGTTTACAATGGAAATACTTTGCATTGTCTTAGGGTTACTAATCAAACAAGTTGTAAAATTAATTTTTCTTTTAGTTAATCACAACCACTTGCCTCATCAAGCGATTATCTTGCTTTGATCGAGAAGAGCTACATGACTTCATGGACGAAGCTCATTGTATGCTAATCACAATCCGTAATGACTATATTGTCCTAAACTAGCACCTAACAACTCTTTTATCTTGAACACCATCATGTGCTCTTTTCTTTCTAGACACATACCTTTCATGTCATTGTTAGTGTAAATGATTTACTAATCTAGACCATAAATCTGTTTTGGGCTTATTGAATAGTGCTTGTTAAGTTTGCTAAACCTTTGTGTTATTTGTAATCTCGATCTCATTTGATTGCCTATATGTGATCTCCACATGCTCTCCTTGCTTTGCTTAACGTGTATACATGTATGATTCTCAGAAATAAATTGTTTCATAATTCAAACATAGAGCAAAATCCTGCAACTATTTTGTTAAGAAAATCTGTCTCGGGCGCGGATCCCTTAGAAGTAATTAGACGGATCCTCAAGTGAAGGATCCGTGGGATCCAAGGGATGTAAGTTCCTTTTAGCCTTCTTGCATTAATCCAACATTCTAGACCTTATTGGACTAGTTAAACATGCTACATTAGGATTACTTAAACTTTCCTTAGGCTCACTCAATCTCACATTCACTCATGGATGACTTAGGATCACATTCAAGTATTTTGATTCATCATTGCTTCAAAACTCAACATCTTTCCGCTCCAATGTTTACATTGTTCCTATCATCTCAAAACACCTAGTTTGATATTTCTCTCAATTTTAGCAAATTGTTTTAGTCATCCTTACCTCAAAATAGGCCAAAAACTAGTTTTTAATTTCTTATGATTTTTAAGGAATTTTCCAAATCTATCTTAAGTCATCATCTGATCTCTAGGATCATTTAACACCACTTGACACTCTCAAATTTCTTAGTGTCATCTTTGATCATCCACTGATGCTCATAAAGCCCCATTCCTTTCCATAAAAGGCAATCATTAGATACCATCAATCATTTTCTCTTGATCATTTAAGTCCATCTTCATGTAAGACACTTAATAAACTGAGTAACTTAGGATATGTAGGTGTTAGACCTTGCTAGAACCCAATCACCTCTTTTTCACCTCATCTGTTAGCCGGATCCCTAGACTTAAGCTAGCCGGATCCCTCTAGTGAGGGAACCGGTGGAACCGTGGAATAGTAGGTACATTATCTCTTTAGATAATCATTTCAAATTTTCTTTTTCCACAAAAGCACTTGTTCAACACTTAGGATTATCAGTTTCTTATATGTTTATAAATGAGTTGTATTTATATGATTCTTTATGTGTTCTTTCTTTTTGTTTCATGATTTTATGTGAACAATTTATCCATTTGTATAAATGTTTTCCTTTTGTACTAACCTTTTTGGATTCTTGTAGGTTGACAATGGTCGACTTCATCATCAAGTCAAGTTGTGCTCATTCACACATTTCTTTTTAATCTTGCATAATCCTAACCATCTTACTCCACTTTTAACACTACTCACAAAGTCATAATATCTACCACCTCTATTGAGTCATCAACCAAATCAAAGATTAACCTTGATACCTTTCATCACCTCTACCACAACTTCCATACCTCTAAGTCATAATGATGATTTCTATCATTATCACCGTGTCCAAGGTCTAGTTCATGAACTACGTGATGAAGTCATGTTCTACCACATTCTATTTGTGTCAACCACATCCTACAAGTGTCTCACTACCACTACAATTCATGGTCGCTCAACCATCCTTCAAAAACATCTATGTTGTCAATAGCCAAGTGAATTTCGTAATGAAATGCGTCTCATCCCTAAGCACATTTTTCTTTTACCTTGAACAAACCTTACAACCTCTAAACCAACCATGATGATGCAAGTAGTAGGATTATTCTCTTTTGACACTAATCCTTTCTTTGTAGGTTCATATATATACACTTTGATGTGTATGGGATTCTCGGTCTATTTATGGACGAATTTTACACTAATTTTTTGTAGGTTCTTGGCGCCTCGAGCTAGGGGAGCTTCCGTCGAGCATTTATAAAGTGCATCATATGCCTTACTCGTCAGGGCGAATATAATTGCACTAACTTTTGTTTTGTAGATTTTCAAAACACACTAGGAGAACTTGACGCTCTCAATAAAGGGGAGTTTTTCGTCAAAGCAAAAACATTGCAAATTTTGCAATAATTTCGTCTTAGCCTTCCTAAAATACTTGACGCCTTTAATAAGGGGGAGCAACCGTCTAGAGGGAGCATGCACACATTCATTCTTCAAAATTCCTTTCAACAAAAGGGAGATTTCTTTCTCATCATATATTTTTCCTTTTTCTTTTCTTCTAAACACTAACTTTGATGTAGGTTAAGCCTCAAAAATTTAATCCATTGAGCCGTTGGCAATAATGGTTATAATTCAAAGGATCTTTCTATTTTTTTTTGTGTGTGATTCTCTAGGTTCCTCTTAAAGGCGAGATCACCACCTTTTGAAGACGTGCAAGCTCAAGTTCATGAGTTGTTAAGCTTCGTCATTAGTGTTCGTGTTGAAGGTATTGGCGTGTGTGCCAATTGGAGCAATAAAGTGTTTTCATTTTAACTTCACTAGGGATGATGCAAACTCGCCATTCTTGGGAGAAATTAAGTTTAAAGGACACACCCTTTTGTTTCGACAAAAGGGAGAATAGTGTAAACGAAGAAGGTAATGTATAGGAAGTGCGGACCAAGTGACTTTGACATTTTACCTATCTATTAGGTTTACATATATTTTGTCATCATCAAAAGGGGAGATTGTTAGTGCAAATATTACGATATTTAATCTATACATTCTCATTTGTTATGTTGATGACAAACATGTAACTTTAATACACAACGTAAAATGTATAAGTTACTTGTAATTATATATTGTCTCAACACCTCTCGACGACTCAAGTCCTTGTATGCTACAAGACGAGTTCGTACATGTTTGTTATGTTGCGTTATGATCAAACCCCAACAAACCATTAAAACATGTTTAGTTAAATAGTTTATGTATAATAACTAGTGTTTACATATTGGGTAAATATATACATAACTAGTATGTATTATAATGGGTAGAAACTTAAGTATTTGACTCATTGACCAAATACATTGAATGTAATTGGATAAAACCCAAAGTCTATAAACATTGTACCTTGGTGGGCACTCATAACCCATTTGACTAGATGCATTACATCAATTAGATACATTGTATCTAATCTAATACCCATGGATCAACCCATAACCCATTTGCCTAGATGCATTGCATCCATTAGATACATTGTATATAATCTAATACTCATGGATCAACCCATAACCCATTTGACTAGATGCATTGCATCTTGTGGATACATTGAATCTACTTGGTACCCATAACCCATGACCCATGACCCAAAACCCATGGATAAAGGGAGCGTCCCATGGATCCCCAAGAATACACTAGACGGATCCTCAAGGAGGGATCCGTGGGATCCGAGGAATCATGGCTAGTTTTCTTCTATAAATAGTAAGCCATTTCTTCATTGTTTCATACACCTTTACACATAGTTTCTCTCACCATTTCTAGGATATTTAGATCATTAGAAACATGTAAACCACCCTCATCTCATACGATCATAATGCTTCTAACTTTCATTTGTTGTAAGCATACTCAAGTGATCCTCCAAAGCAAGCTTAGAGATCTTGCATTCTTACCTCTTGAAGTGATCACCATCACAAGCATACAAGCACATGAAGATCTTTACAACAAGCACAGGAAACTTGTCATCTTCATCCATAGAAGACTAACTACATCATGCTCGTGTTCTTGATGTTTAGTTTAGGACTTCATATCCATTAGACACATTGTCTTGGATATTGTCTAGTATCATATTCTTGTATCTATGACTAGACTAGATGGTTTATGTGTTTGTGCCATAAAACACAAGGTTTGTTATGTTGGGCCACAAAACATAACGGGTATCATAAAGTCAAGTCACAAGGCATTAGTGAAGGTGCCTAGAGATCGAGTCAAAGGCATTAGTGAAAGGTGCCTAAGGTGTACATTCGATATGGTGTGATTCGATGTACAAGATAGATTAGTATTGGGTCAAAGGATATTGATATCCTTGATGGTGTTGTAATAAGGAGTGGGTCTCCTTTAGGATTAGGTGTTGTGTAGTGTTGGGTAGTGGTTCCTCCATTGTAATGGAACTGGTGCCTTAGCCTAGCACCGGATAAAGGGTAAGCGACGTTGTGTAGGTGTGGTTCACCTTGGTGTGAAAGAACTCGGTGGTTAGCCTAGTACCGAAAAAAGAGTAGGCGACGTTGTGAAGGCTTCTCTGCCACAAGGAGTTGGTGTCGTGTAGTGTTTACGAACTCTCGAGTAGGTGACTCGGGGAGTGGAGTAGGGCAAGGAAGGTGTCCTTGTAGCCGAACCACTATAAATCCTCGTGTTGGTTTGTGTATCCTTTTACTTATCGCTTTACGTTTATTCTTGCATTACATTGTGGTTGATGTCTATGTTTGTGATACATACTTGGTCTTTCATATAGTCATAAACTATATTTAACACTTTACATATTATGACACACTTGATCAAGAAAAAGCAACCGGACTAATAATGGTGATACTTGATTTATAATGAACCATTAATCTTGCGGAATCTTATGTGATATTAAGGGGTTGGCCTTACATGCCGTAATGCGTTAAATGCATCCTCGCATCGAGATTAGCAAATGCAATGGTTTATACTATATTTTATACAAAAGTTTTAAGTTTGAAGCGGAACGTATTCACCCCCCTCACGTTTTCACACTTTTCTCAATACAAAGACATGGCAAAGTTTATCTAAAGCTGTTTTCTCAACAAAGCCTTTACAATCACCCTAGAGGTAATCTATCACAACTACCTCGGGGAGTTACGGTGCCTTGTTATTGTTAAACAGATCCTATCAAGAACTCCACAATCAAGTTCACAGCAAGAACGGGTCAAAACTATTAATTCTAAACTTCGTCCTTTATTAAAACCACCGGTCTTGATTTCTTTGAAAATTTTGAAGCAAACCCTTTCTTGTAGAGGTAAAAGTCGAATTGCTCTTGTTGGGGCCACATGAAAAACTTACCACAAGTGGCCCTTGGCACCGGATGACCAAACGCCCATTTTAAAAGCTTGGTTCTCACTGCTCGTTTGGAGGTCCGATTACCTTTCCATTCAGGCCCTTGGTGAGAACAAATCCTCAAATGAGCAATTGAACTCAACTCAACAACTGTTGTATTCAGTCTCATGATAGGTAGAAAAATCAACCATGTCAAAATGATTTTCGGTGATCTTATTGCAAAACTCTCGGGAAGACAAGGCAAAACACATGTATTACCCTCATTTTATCTCATGTTTTTGAAAGAAACCTTGGGTTCGCGGTAGATAGTCGTGGAGAACGTTATTGGACATGTCCCCGACGTTCTTCATAAGACTAACCTTTCTAGAGACCTCACCGAGGTTACATCGATGGTCCCGACCCCATATGCGACAAGTTATTGAGGAGGAATCCTCCAAGTCTCCACTTCCTTCTCCTTCTAAAGGGAGAAAAGAAGTCAAAGAAGACCCGAGGCGACTAAACCCAAGTCGTCATGCCCTTGTGTCCTCTAGAGCACAACCTAAGCTTACTTTTAAGCATAGGGATGACCAGACTTCCGCGATACCCATTGCTGAGCCCAATACCACACTAACCCAAAAACAACCGCCAACGGAGGATACTGAGAAATCACACTCAGTGTCCTCGGTCAAACCCTCTGATTCTACCACTAACATAAACAAGTCAGTGGAACACGAATCCACTCCACCTTCACATCCTGCTAAAGACTCAGGTAAATCATAGCTTGAGCCTCAGGGAGAAATGGGTCCTAAATCTTCAAAGGGGCAGAACAACCCTGATGGAAAGGGGACCCACAAACATTCACATCCCGTTAACAAACCAAGTAAATCACAACTTGGTCCTCGGTGAGTAAATGACCTAAATCCTTAATGGGCAAAGACTACTCCATCGAGAGGGGTCCATCAACATTCGCATCCCGATGAGGGCACTGTACATCACCTCCTTTTCACGAGGGAGATAAGCAGGGCCTAAATATTTAGAGGACGAACAACCTTGATGGAATTGGGCCCCATCCATAATCACCAATTTTCAAATCAATTGCAGATGTCCAAGCTCTCCTTAAATTTGAGGACGAGCTTGATAAAGAAACTGAAGTAGAAGTCCTTATTGCTGGAGAAGACATGGACACCGAGGCTCAATCCATGCACCGGAGCCTCAGTTTGAAACTAAATAGCATGAGGTCCCACTTCATCAAGATGCCTCTTTTGATTTAGGCTCATCTTTCTCGTCCTCATGAGTTGAAGAAGTATGACAATGTTCTTCCTCTCACTGAGTGGAAATTGGTCAAATATCTAAAGAAGGTCAATCAGTGCCTTTATGATGGAGTCACTGATGAACTCTGGGATCAAAGACACTAAAAGTCTGCTTGTAATTATGTATATTTGAGCCTTTATTGAAGAGAACTTCAATGACAATGGAGAGCACAAGGAGAACATGTACAACGCTCTCCACACACTGGATCAACATCTTCAGAAGTTCCTCAAGGCTTTTTAGGAGACTCATACCAAGCTGGATACTATTCAGACCATTCTCAAGGACCACCCTGAACATACAAAGAAATTCCTTGAAGCATCAGAAGCCTACATTAAGAATGCAGCAAGTATCAGTGAAGTCTCAGGTCTCCTGAAGAACTTTAATCTTCAACCACTCCAATCATCAGTCCAGGACATCTATTCAAGCCTCAGTATCTTGGAAAGGCATACAGCTACTTTGTTCAAGTCTTCAAATTCTATGGCACGAAATCTTGGGCCTAGAAGGTCGATGATTGAACGTTCTCATGCCGCCTTCAATCAAAGGTTAATACACTTGACGGATACCTCGAGACATTAAGCTCATGATGACCGAGATGTATCGATCCTTGGTCGGTCACCTCTACTTCATTGCTAGATCCAACTCATGCTCTCACTATAGTTCCACCAAAATTTGGGGTAGAAGGTCAACAAACCTCCACAACTAAAAGACCTCCTCTCACACCGAGGAGGAGCACATCAAGATAACAAGGAGCCTTCACGGTCCAAAACAAGTTTGTTAGAGGAAAGATAGATAACACTTTGTTTATCTATAGGATAAAACAAGATGTGATACTAGTCTAAGTATATGTTGATGACATCATATTTGGCTCAACAAATTATAAACTTCGCAAACAGTTTGAGAAACCGATGACAAAGAAATTTGAGATGAGCATGATGGGTGAACTCAGATACTTCCTTGGACTACAAATCAGGCAAACTGACAAAGGGATCTCTATCATTCAAGAGAAATACACCAGAAATCTTTTGAAGAAATATGAGATCTCCTATTGTGCTTCGAGCTTATGTAACACCCCAAATTAGGATTAGCGGAAGCATACGTGTTATTGGGGACGTTAAAATTGGTGAATCATAACACAAAATGTCTGAGCGGAATACATAGTCCGTTTAATTTCATAAATTAGTTTGAAACAATATCTTACAACATTGTTTAGATGAATGGACATATCCCATAATTTTGTGGTCCCAATATAAAACATCTTTTTTTGTAAAAGCTTTTCTTTAGAAATTTCTACGACCATTTATCCGCCTCTTGCCTTGCATCCATGATCACAACTAAGCACCTGAGAAAAATATGCTTAAAAAGGTCAGCTATAAGCTGGTGAGTTCATAGGTTTAAGTTAAAACGGTAAGTTCGGACCATAAGTCAAGTCATATAATCATTATAAAGAATATAATGATATATGGGTGAAAGTCTATTACGTTAGCTCTAAGTTCATGCAACCGATACTACGACAGTTTCTGTATGCTAAAAGATGTCATACAATATAGGGGCCCATAGCAAGTGTTTTGTCCTCAACACTTGATTCCGACATGGTATACGTTTCGCCTTGGCCTAAGCATGGCCAACCGAACGGAGGAGTCACCCTCAATAGATCTATTTATAACATTCGCGTTTCCCAATAGGGAATTGACGGTTCATGAAAAAAGGGCATTCTCTAGGGACATAAGGGCTTAGGCTAAACCACGTAATAGTCATCATGTAATAGTTTTGGTCCATAAAATGTTTTGCATATTTCTCACCCCAAAATGTATAAAACGATTTATCGGTAAAAGTGGGGCTATGAAACTCACCTTAGCAAATGTGAAATCCAAAAGCGGGATTTAGTGTTTGTTGTGAAATGGCACCACACGCAACCTAGATAAGGAGGCAAATGTTTTAGTTCATCGTTTTAAGTATCACTTTACTTAATTAATTCAATTGTTTTATATAATTGAAATAAAATAAACTTTTAGTTTGTAAAATGATTTAAGAAGTTTACTAGTATGTATATGATTGTATATATACTTTTCATGTTGACATTAATATAGTTTTAAAATCCAAAGTTTGATTCAAAACAATTAATCACAATGTTCCATTAGTAAGTATATAAATACATATATACTTGTTTAAGTTGACACAAATGGTTTTGTCAAACTTGTATTATATTTGGTTTATTTTCTAATTGTGTTTAGAAATTACTCATGTTAAATTTGGATGCTCTCATATTCATTAAGTGATAAATGACATAGTAGACTTTATTTGTTTATCAAATTTGTTCTTAACATTTAACATTTACGACTAGTAGTTACTCGACATAAACATGCCTATCCGAACATATTTGGCAATAATCTTAGCATGAAAAATATTATGTTGACTATATATTTTATTAAATGGTATAAACACTTTCATTCTTGTTTACTTGATGATACTTATATGCATATAACTAAGTTTGGGATATTTGAAATTGAGGTAAGCGGGTTTAAGTTTTACAATTGATTTCGGTTTACGTTACAAGTTTGATGTCCCCGGTTATATTTAACTGTCAAACTAGTATTCATCCACCACAATGGTCGTGGCCGACGTGAATGGGCTTAGCAATGGGCCTAGGCCGAAATAGTATAAGGACCACAAAGCTTGACCCAAAGGTGGTTTGGGGGTCTCGTTGGAGGGTTGGGTGAGGCTGCGCCCGAGGGAAAACAAAGAGCGGTTTGCAATAATTTGGTTTTAGCACCTTACATTTCAATCTCTTAATATGGTGTATAAACTTGGATGTCAAGGAAAGTAGCTTAAATACTTCAAGTGGTATGTCGTTAACTCAAAGTCACGCTCAACCAAGAGTGTCGTGACCGATGTGTTCGACATACATCTTTACCACTTGCTTAAGCTATAAAAATCCGTGTGTTACTCGAGGCCAACATGCAAATTTATACCACGCTAGAACAAGGAAAGAGATGACAAGACTATACTAGTTGAGTTCTACTCAACTCGACTTCATCTAGACACCAACATGTAGGCTAAAACTCATGATTTTTATTTGGTTAACGTAAAGACACTAGTTTTCAAGGCGAGACAAAATACCACAATCCATATCCTATTTCCAGTTCAATAACTCATTAGACATAAGTATATTTCACAAGACTCATGTTTCTAAACTCTTATTCTCGGCGAAGAAACCAATTCGACCCATTTTGAAACCGACAACTTAAGTTCATGGTTACCAAATTTGTCTATCCAACACCAAAGTCATTCACAAAAACAACTAGTTCCTAGTTTAACTTTTATAAAAATTCAACTTTGTTTTCTTTGTTTCATGAATCCGATAACACAAGAACAAAAGGACCCAACAACGAACACATCTTTTTTTTTTTTCGGAGGGTTCGTTATATACCAACAAATGTGAGACATCAAAACACTAAGTTTCTTAACCAAATAATCGTTTTCATTAACCACTTGAATGGTAAATATTAACAAAGTGAGTTTTAGATAATTTCTTATAACAATCTATTGGATACAAGTTTTCCAAACTTAATACCATAAAACAACATAAAAACATTACATCAAGAAAGATGGTAACCTCAATCCGAAAATGATAGGTGATGAACAAGGTTGTTTCTTGGATTCGGACCAAACAAGACTTGAATTAGCTCCCAAATACCTCCAATTGCAAAACCCCAAATCAATTTTGAAAACCCTAACTTTCACAAACCTAGTTTTTAGGTAAAATTGAGATTGAAACCGAGTTTGGGGTTTTGCATCTCGACTAGAGATATAGAAGTACTTTGGGTAGGAGCTTGACCTCTCTCTCTTCTTGGTGTTTGGATTGAAGCCAAATTTGGCTAGCTTACAAAACTAGACGAATCTTGTATATTGGCTCAAGATAGATTGGTATGAAGATATGATTCTCTTGAATGATTTTATTTTGATTCTCCTTGGATTAAATGCGTGTGGTAGCATGGCATCAAGAAGAGGATTTGAGGACTAAAAGCTTTCATGGTTTTGGTATGAGAGAGGAATATGTTGGATGAATATGTTGGGTTATCCTCTTTGGAGAGATTCGACCTAGGATGGGAGTACAAGTCTAGAGGTTGAAGATGGATTTTGTATCTTTTTTTTTCTTGGTCTTTGGTTTTGTCGTGAGTGGGAGAGAAAGACAAAGAGTATTATCTCATTTTTACTTTTATATTTTTGTAAATTGGAGTATTTGTGTAAATGTAAATGTATTTTACTTATTGTGTGTAATTTGTATACAAATGTATAAGTATACATTACACTTATATATAAATTGTACTTGAGTCTTATAAAAGTTATTGTTTAAGTGATAGTGTGTTAAATATTTTTGTGTCCCGCGATATTAAATTGTGACCAAGCATCATTGTTTGATAACTTTTATAACGTAGTATCTTATTGTTACGTGTCGAAATATTTTTATCTTTGTAATATTCCATCATTACGGACATTTGTCATTTGTTTTATCGAGTCCTTATCATAGTGTCGATGCAGCGTGCGTGTCGGTCATTGGGGAAAGCGAGATAACCTCTCGTCTTATAATTTAAATCATAAGACAAAATGAAATATTCATAAAATGATATGAATGCAAAAGTGATGCAATTATCTACGAGTATGCGAGTTAACTACTCAAATGATCGAGTAAAGCTTATGCATGCTTAATGACTTATGCTTAGTAATAATAAATTACTAATTATCGGTTAAATTTTGGTGAAAATTTACCGTGTGTCACATCCTCCCGCCTTAGAAGAAAACCGTCCTCGGTTTTCGGTTAGAATACTTGATGAAGTAGAGAAAATGTGTGGTATCTACGCTTGAATTGGTCTTCGCGTTCTCGTGTATTTACGGACCTCTTTGAGAGTTCCAACGGATCTTAACGATAGGAGTGCGGCTTTGTATAAGCCGTTTGATTTCTTGATCCAATATTTCAATTGGGTTTCTTGACAAAATTTAGATCTTTTGTCGATTTTGAATTTCTTTCATTGGAATAGCGAGAGTTTCGTTGTAAGGCAATTCTTCGAGTTTCGCATGTGAAACACGTTATGCAAAGAGTTGAGTTTTGTGGAAATTTCGGGTTGGTAGGTTACGGTCCTATTTTTGCGAAAATTTTGAAAGGTCCAATGTAACGAAGATTCAACTTTCCACCTTTTCCCAAAGCGGACTTTGCCTTTCCGTGGCAAAATTTTATCATGACTCTATCTCCCACTTGAAACTCAAGTGGCTTTAGTCTTCATCCGTGTATCTCTTTTAACGATTACGTGTTGTTTGCGAGACGGTTACAGGTTAGCACAATTTTCTCGATGTTTCTTGAATTAGTTACGGGCGGTGGGTTGGCTTTCTCGAAGTTGTGCGTACTAGAATGTGTGGGCATAACGTATAGTCCTAATGGTAATCCGAGTTGGTAACTACCGACTTGGTCTTGGAGAGGATCCGATAAATCTTACGAAACAAGGTATAGCCTTTTGCGTTTGGTTAAAATGGTTTACGCTCTTACGAGTCGACACCTCAATCCTTTTAAATCGACTCGAACCTTATGTGTCATTTAGTCCTATTTTTATTGACTTTGACGATCGAGTCGCTTGTACTCAACCTCGATCGCATACTATTATCAATGGTCCTTGATAGAAGCTTGGAGCCATTGGACTGGTTCCTTGCTAGTCTCGATCCACGAACACGATTGATTTGCGCTCTTGACCCTACGGTGTCTTATGAGGTGGTCTTCGTTGCAAAGGGATTCGGTTAAGGTAATTTTCTGCTCCATTCATTTCTCAAACAAGTTACTCATGTTCAAGTATAGTTTCTATAGATTGAATGGTACTTTCATTCGACCTAGCGGTCGAAAGACGGTAGGTGGTACTTATTTCGAGATAACTTCTCAAGAACTTTTGGAGTGGTCTTCGAAAGTTTGATGTGACTGGTTGTCGCTATTTGGGATGGAGAGAATTGAAATGCTATGACTTGCAGCGCTTTGCTTTGAGCAATCCTTGCAAGTTTGTTCATGTTGTTGTTCTCTTTGTTTGGTAGGAATAGGTGAATTTGAGGGGATGATCAATTAGTACCCACATAGAGTCAAAATCGATAAGGATCCTTGGTGACTTGGGACTAGAATTTATTGTTATGCATTCCCATTTCTATCTGAAATTTCCGGTTTGTACCGGTTGGTTTGACGGTTCCTGATTGTTTTGAATTCTTCCTTTCAAACATGCTGAATATGGTTTGATATAGTAAATTACCAGCCTTCGTGTTCGATACTCATAATAGCTTTTACGGATCAAGGTGCATCTTTTCCGGACACTAGATGGGTAAAACTCACGGCCTTAATGAGGTTCCCACATAATGAGATTACAAATCCCTTCATGGCGTGGGTCTCAACGTTGGTTCCTTGGGGATAAGATTCCTTCGTCTTTTACAAGTTCCATTTCGCCTTGGTTATGTCGTAAGGGTTTTATTTTGTCGGTTCTTTCGTTGAGTGATACTACTTGAAATGATCGGCTTTAAAGGTTTTGTTTGCTAGGTGTTGCTTGAAGTATATGTGGTTATGATGGTCTTGCCTTGGGTGAGTACGGAGCGTTGTAATTGAACTCACGTTGCGACTACAATTGTTGGTGTCGTCACATGGTCAACTTCCTTTTGTTTCGTACACTCAGTAGGACATTGTGGTCGGTGTACACCTTGTACTCCCTTGTGTAGTGGAGATAATATTTCTAGGTTTTCCTAGTGTGGTCATGTTAGATTCGATTCTAATTTGTGCCTTTGCGTTGTGCTCCTCATGGATCTTTGGGGTGTCGAGTATTCTGTACCATTATTTTCCTCTTTGAATCAGGATAGCTTTCAGCTCTGGTGTAAAGCGTCTCCTATAAATGGTAGAGTCTCTTTCATACTCAGGTATGTCTAAAACAGGTGCACCACACGATTTCCTTGCGTGGTGTGAGTAGGTGCTTGTTGGGTTGACCTAGTGTGTATGATGATCTATTCCTTTCTTGGTTCAGTGTAGGTGGTAAAATACTAAGTATGAACCGGTATATCCGGGGCGTCAGTCTCTGCGTCCAGTGTTCTATAGGGTGCTAATTCATTGTCGAAGGTTCAAACGTTTCATATTCGTTTTCCTTAATAGAAGATTTCTTCTCTCAGGTGGCACGGTCTATTCTATTCCCGTGTAATGTGAAATGTATGGCATTTTAAGGTGGGGTGTCGACGTGAGATATAGACACGAACCTTTCTATTTCGTGATAGAGAGTTAAGCACTTCCTTTAACATGACCGGGTAAGAATTTCAAGAATTTAGCCATGTCACGTGCGTTACCCTCCCGAATTATACATAGGTGATCGGGCTATGTATAATTGGGGACCGATGACGTGTTGTTTGGTATAATCTAAATCTTGGTGTACTTATTCTTTGGTCGTGAAATGTTGTAAGAGTTCAAGTGCGAAGTTTTGATGCGATGGTTTATAAGATTTGCTAGGCCGACCAACTCTGTCGGTATGGCCTATAGTTTGTTTGACCAAGATGTGTGAAATAATGACAACTTGGTGAGAAATGAAATGTTTGATTCGTGATTGCGAGGTATTAGTTTGAGTTGGTCTTATCGGTATTGGTAATAATACCTTCGCAATTTTTGGAATGTGGATTTTTCTAAAACAACCCGTTGGGTGATACTAATTTGTCAGAGAGACTAGTCGAATATCCAAGATCACGTTCTCTTATTTTCGGAGGAATCTTTTCATTGAGACATGATAGTTGAAGTCCTTAATGATATGGTGAAAACGGTCATGGAGAGGACACATATCGAGATAACACGATAACAATAACAGATACATTACTAGGGGAAAGGCTCAGTACATTAAGGTTTCGTAGCGAAGTACTTTAAAGTAGACTATGACTTGGAAGTTAATCTAAGCTTTATTACAACCAGCATCTCTAGTTAACTTAGTTTCTTCCATGGTGTCCGTTGGGAGTCTGAACAATTCTTCACACTTTCTTCAGGAAATTGTTTTGACCTTTGCTGCCTTCACGTTGACCCTCCCTATCCGGGCACATGCTTTTGATGTGGTCTTTCTTCCCACATCCATGACATGTCATTGTTTCCCTATAGAGTTGCTTACAATCTTCTATCTCATGCCCAACTCTTTTACAAATCCCACAAGGTATAGGGCATTTTCCATAGTGGTAATATGGGCATATATTACACTTTGGTTTTGTTCCGGCATACTTTACTTCCTGTTTGTTTTCAGTAGTCTTAGCCCCAGCCGTCCATTTACGTTTGCTTGATTGTTGCATTTGATCTTTCTCATCATCATATTTCCAGTTTCTCTTGCTACCACAGTACTCCATTGACTTGCCTTGAGGCAGTGACCTTGTCAATCCGTGTCGCACGGTAGCTTCTTGAGTGATAGTGGGCGCGAATGCAACAACGTTCTTCGAGTTTCGGGAGGACATCCCAGTATGCCTCGAGTCTCTTTTCCTCGGGTCCTATCATATTAGGACATACTTGAGCTAATTCGCGGCGATTGTGTACCCTCGAGGTCATTCCCTATCATAGTTAGTCCACAGAGTTCTCTTTCCATCATCCGCAGTTCATTTCTTGAGCAGTACTCTGCAATCATCATTTTCTTCAGAGTGTCCCACTGAAGAGAGTAAGCGGCGTCTATTCCCACTAATCGGACATAAATGTCCCACCATGTGAGGGCTTGGTGTCGAAAGGTGCAAGTAGCATACTTGACCTTACAATTGTCCGCGCAACTCTGTTCGCGGAAAATTGTCTCTATCCTTTCTAGCCATTTTGCCAAACTTCTAGCTCCTTGGTCCCTCAAATCTTTGGTGGTTTCTGTTTACGAATTCTTGGTAAGATAAATTTCGTGATGTGAGCATCTTACCAACCTCTTCTTTCCTATTCCCCGGGATGAGGTTGTTGGTATTGTGATTGATTTGGTAGTTAGAAATTCTTGCAGCAACTCGTTCACTAACAGATTTCTCAGTGGTGGTTGCGTTCATGTTTTGCTTTACTGGAAACATTTTCCTTCAACCACAAGAAATGACAACAATGAGTTTCCTATGAGTGTGAGGGCCACGGTGGTGATAAGGTTACAACGTATATTACTTCTCAATCAAGTATTTTCGAGGTTGTATTGACTGAATATCACGTAGTCTTAGTCTATCAAGATGACATTAAGAAAGCGGAGGCGGTTGAGCGAGTTTTAACAAAAGGTTATAATCCACAAGTCGTTGTTTATTATGCATAGTTGTTCGTCACAATAAACTTGATTACATTCTAAGAAGATTCATGGCTCATAGGGCGATACATAACATCGTTCATTGACTCGCTCTAGTTTGTCATACAACAAAACTACTACAAGCGTTTTTATTGAAACCACTCATCACAACGTCTAACACAATTGCAAAGTGAAATTTAAGCATTTCCGATGTTGTCCCGAGTTGACTTTGTTGAGTTGCCTTCCATTCTTCTAACTCCACGAGTTGGGCCTCCATTCTAGCAAATTTGTTGTTGACCTCATTTGCCCTACTCTCCATAATCGTCTTTGAAATTCTACGACACCTCCGGTATCTGTCTCGATTAATGCTATTGTAATAACGGTCTCCAACCGCGTTAGCCTACTTTCAATCTCTGTGAGGCGTCCACAGGTGTCTCACGGGTTTGCGAGCACACCTTTCAATGTGGTCTTGAGGCGTGCAATTACTTCGTTTAACTTCTCACGGGTTCCTTCTATTCTTTGTCCCAACATCGTTGTAGCATTCCTTGAGTGTTTCGCCAAGTGCTTGTAGTTCTCCTACCACTTCTTGATCCTCCAATCCTTTCTTACGGTAGTATCCCGGATGATCCGACATTTCTTCTATTTGTTCTTCATGGCGTGTTAGGCGCGCCATAAGCGTGTCGAGGTTGGTGGTCTAGCGGTGGTGCTCACGAAGTTTCCCAACTTGAGCGAACTAGGAGGTGATGCATTAGAAGATGATGGTGATGATGCAGAGAGGCAGATTCTCTTGCTAGCGGTATCTCCCAACCGGGAGTGGATCTCTTTGGTGTCTTGGTGAGAGTGTAGGAGTAGTGGGCTGGTAGGTATAGTCTTGTGGTAGTGATGATTTGGAAGTGAGCGGTGGAGTGTGGGTAGTACCCTCTGGTGAACTTGATACACTACCTGTATGGGTTTCCGTGTCGGGAGTGAGTTGAGAAGGGGTGGGATGCGTTCGGGTGACAAACCTTCATTGTGCCATCGCATCCGACTTGAGTGAGGGAAGGCATGGTGCAGTGACAAGGCGGTGCATATGTGTAAGTATATGTAAAATATACTTATGATAGATATGGAGTAGTGAATTTATAAATAGGCAATATGTCATGCAATCATGTAATAGGCAATATGTCATGCGGTCATGTCTAAATTGACTCTAAGTAATATGGCAAGTAAGGCAAGCGATGGCGGGCGGTCGTAGAGTGATGTTTTGTAAAAAGTAGTTATAGTTTAGGGTTTATATGTACCTAGTTCTCTATAACTTAGGCTCGATGCCAATCTGTAACACCCCAAATTTGGTTTAGCGGAAGCATACGTGTTATCTGGGGCGTTACGAAATTGGTGAATCATAACACAAATGTCTGAGCGGAATACATACTCCGTTTAATTTCATAAAATATTTTGAAACAATATCTTACAACATTGTTTAGATGAATGGGCATATCCCATAATTTTTGTGGTCCCAATATAAAACATCGTTTATGTGTAAAACACTTCTTTAGAAATTTCTCGACCATTTATCCACCTCTTGCCTTGCATCCATGATCACAACTAAGCACACGAGAAAATATGCTAAAAGGTCGACTATAATTTGGTGAGTTCATAGGTTTAAGTTAAAATAGTAAGTTTGGACCATAAGCAAAGGCATATAATCATTATCAAGAATATAATGATATATGGATGAAAGTCTATTACGTTAGCTCTAAGTTCATGCAACCGATACTACGACGGTTTACGTATGCTAAAAGATGTCATACAATATAGGGGCCCATGCAAGTGTTTTGTCCCTCAACACTTGATTCCGACATGGTATCGTTTCGCCTTGGCCTAAGCATGGCCAACCGAGCGGAGGAGTCACCCTCAATAGATCTATTTATAACATTCGCGTTTCCCAATGGGGAATTGACGGTTCATGAAAAAAGGGCATTCTCTAGGGACATAAGGGCTTAGGCTAAACCACGTAATAGTAATCATGTAATAGTTTTGGTCCATAAAATGTTTTGCATATTTCTCACCCCAAAATGTATAAAACAATTTATCAAGTAAAAGTGGGGCTATGAAACTCACCTTAGCAAATGTGCAATCCAAATGTGGGATTTAGTGATTGTTGTGAAATGGCACCGACACGCGACCTAGATAAGGAGGGCAATGTTTTAGTTCATTGTTTTAAGTATTCTTTACTTAAAGGTAATTCAATGATTTTTTTATAATGGTATTAAAACTAAACTTTTAGTTTGTAAAAATGATTTTTTACTAGTAAGTATATGAAGTATATATATACTTTTCATGTTGACATTAATATGGTTTTAAAATCCAAAGTTTGATTTGAAAAATAATTATAATGTTCCACTAGTAAGTATATAAATGTATATATACTTATTTAAGTTGACACAAAATGGTATTGTCAAAATTATATATTAGTTGATTTATTTTCTAATTGTGTTTAGAAAATACTCAAGTTAAATTTGATGACTTCTCATATTCATTAAGTGATAAAATGATTTAGTAGTCTTTATTTGTTTATCAAATTTGTTCTTAACATTTAACATTTACGACTAGTAGTTACTTGACATAAACATGTCTATCCGAACATATTTGGCGTTAAACAAAGCTTGACCCAAAGGTGGTTTGGGGGTCTCGTTGGAGGGTTGGACTGGGCCGCGGCGTGGGAAAACAAAGAGCGAGTTTGCAATAATTTGGTTTTAGCACCTTACATTTCAATCTCTAAATATGGTGTATAAACTTGGACGTCAAGGAAAGTAGCTTAAATACTTCAAGTGGTATGTCGTTAACTCAAGTCACGCTCAACCAAGAGTGTCGTGACCGATGTGTTCGACACACATCTTTACCACTTGCTTAAGCTATAAAAATCCGTGTGTTACTCGAGGCCAACATGCAAATTTATACCACGCTAGAACAAGGAAAGAGATGACAAGACTATACTAGTTGAGTTCTACTCAATTCGACTTCATCTAGACACCAACATGTAGGCTAAAAACTCATGATTTTTATTTGGTTAACGTAAAGACACTAGTTTTCGAAGGCGAGACAAAATACCACAATCCATATCCTATTTCCAGATTTAATAACTCATTAGACATAAGTATATTTCACAAGACTCATGTTTCTAACTCTTATTCTCGGCAGTAAACCAATTCGACCCATTTTGAAACCGACAACTTAAGTTCATGGTTACCAAATTTGTCTATCCAACACCAAAGTCATTCACCAAAACAACTAGTTCCTAGTTTAACTTTTATAAAAATTCAACTTTGTTTTCTTTGTTTCATGAATCCGATAACACAAGAACAAAAAGGACCCAACAACGAACACATTTTTACAGGAGGGTTCGTTATATACCAACAAATGTGAGACATCAAAACACTAAGTTTCTTAACCAAATAATCGTTTTCATTAACCACTTCGAATGGTAAATATTAACAAAGTGAGTTTTAGATAATTTCTTACAACAATCTATTGGATACAAGTTTTTCCAAACTTAATACCATAAAAACAACATAAAAACATTACATCAAGAAAGATGGTAACCTCAAATCCGAAAATGATAGGTGATGAACGAAAGGTTGTTTCTTGGATTCGGACCAAACAAGACTTGAATTAGCTCCAAAATACCTCCAATTGCAAAACCCCCAAATCAATTTTGGAAAACCCTAACTTTCACAAACCCTAGTTTTTAGGTAAAATTGAGATTGAAACTGAGTTTGGGGTTTTTGCATCTCTACTAGAGATATAGAAGTACTTTGGGAAGGAGCTTGACCTCTCTCTCTTCTTGGCGTTTGGATTGAAGTCAAATTTGGTTAGCTTACAAAACTAGACGAATCTTGTATATTGGCTCAAGATAGATTTAAGTGAAGATATGATTCTCTTGAATGATTTTTTCCTTGCTTCTCCTTGGATTCGTACGTGTGGTAGCAGGGATATCAAGAAGAGGATTTGAGGACTAAAAGCTTTCATGGTTTTGGTATGAGAGAGGGGAATAAGTTGGATGAATATGTTGGGTTATCCTCTTTTAGAGAGATTCGACCTAGGATGGGAGTACAAGCTAGAGGTTGAAGATGGATTTTGATATCTTTTGCTTTTCCTGGTTCTTGGTTTTGTCGTGAGTGGAAGAGAAAAAAAACAAGGAGAGTATATCTAATTTTTATAAATTCTTTTCTTGTAAATGTATTATAAGTGTAATAATAATAAAGGTCTAAAATGGTAAAGTAAGTAAATGTAAGTAAGGTACGTGTAATGTATACTTATGATTTATTTTGTGTAAGTATTTGTATGTGGGATAATTATTGTATAAAATGTATGCATTTACATTATAGTTATGTATGTTTGCACTTGAGTCTTATAAAGTCATTGTTTAAGTGATAATGTGTTTAAGTATTTTGTGTCCCGATAGTCATATTGTGACCAAGGTATCATTGTTTGACAACTTTTATCCGTGGTATTTTATTGTTACGTGTCGAAATATTTTATCCTTATAATATTCCAAGTCACGACATTTGTTAATTGTTTTAGCGAGTCCTTATCATAGTGTCGATGCAGCATGCCGCTTCGGTCCTTTGGGAAAACGAGATACCCTCTCGCCTTATAATTTAAATCATAAGACAAAATAAAATATTCATAAAATGATATGAATGCAAAAGTGATGCGATTACCTCACCGTATGCGAGTTAACTACTCAAATGATCGAGCAAAGCTTGTGCATGCTTAATGACTTAGGCTTAGTAATAATAAATTACTAATTATCGCTTAAATTTTGGTGAAAATTTACCTCTAATGTGTGTCTTGGACAAATTCGGTTAAAGCTCGTGTCGTAGTCATTTAGTGATAGTTAGTAGTTAGTTAAGTAACATCGTGGAGGACAGACGGGTCTTTACCCTGTATGCACGATCCGGCCCGTGGGTGGCGTTTCATGTAACACACTATAAATACCCTTTGCCTAGCAAGGCAAAGGGTTGGGCTCATAATACATTTTCTTTGTCTCACTAGAAGTTCCCAACTCTTCACTTTCTCTCTAAGCCTCATCTCATTTGAATCATATGTGTTAGTGATTGTGTGTTGTGAAAACCAATATGTTACAATTAGTATCGAGAGGAGTTTGATCATCTACCTTACATTTTCTTGAATTCTTAGTGGTTTTCATAAGGTTTTGAGTTTGAATGAGTTTTGAGTAGTTTTCATCATTTTGATCATTTTAGTGTTAAAGTTTGAATTTTGATGATAGTTTGTGTTTAGAATCATCATAAGTGTTTAGGTTTTGGTTTGAAAGGCTTGATTCATCTTGGTTGTAGTGTTTTGGATTGGTTAAGTTTAGTTTTGAAGAGTTTCAAGGAAGCGGTTTGTGTCTCGGAATCCATTTCTTGTATGTGATTTGATCGAATGCATGCGGTTTGATACTTGTTTTATGCGATTTAACCTATTTTGTGTATCGATTTGATCCTGTGCGGTTTGAGTGTTAAGACAAAGAAAAAAGGACAAAGTAGTGGATGTACTTGTGTTCCTTGAGGTTTGTCTAACTAAGCGATTTGTCTAGCGTTTGTAAATTATCGTTTTGAGTTAAGCGGTTTGTACTTATGTGATTTGTGTTAAGCGATTTGTAACTAAGCGGTTTGATCTGATGGTTTGATTCAAGCGATTTGTGTTAGAGGTTTGTCACTAAAGCGGTTTGATCTGAGGTTTGATTTAAGCGATTTGGCTATTAAGCGGTTTGATTCACTGCGACTTGTCGGTTTCGATTGTATCTTGAGACTTGTCATTTCTTCATGATAATTTTTACGGTTTTCTCTTGATTTAGTAAAATCCGTGAAAAATTTATTACGGTTTAATCAAAGAGTAGTAAATCCGTGTACTTAGGAATCACATCTACAATCACCTCTTTCGTTCTTGATGGCGTTCAAAGTGCGGGATCCGATAATCATTTCTACAAAGTTGATCAAGCTGTTTGATTTGATCTTCTTGATGGAGCGAAGATGTGGAAGTTCTGTAGGAGCCGAATCTTCTTTGTTTGATTGTTCGGATCTTTTAGTATTGTTCTACCAGGCGATCTTTCTCCGGGAGAGTGTGGAGTACATTTCATCGGTGTGAGCTCGAGTTAGGTGCGGCTCCTTGAAGAAGTTTTAGGGGTGGAAGTGGTGCTTGTGATTCGACTTGACTCGGTGTGAGACTTCGGTATGACGAGGTACATCGGGGAGTCAAGCATGTTTTATAGTGTCTTACTTTCATGTTCAGTATTCTTCCATAATCGAAGTTAGGTAGTTTTCTATCGGTGTACTCTTTCAACCCGATCCTTTGGGCTTAGGTATGGTCCCTTGATTTGAGAGCGAATAGCAGACACAAAGGTTTGGGATTTTGACCTTCAACGGCGGTTCATGAGTTGATCCTCTCTAGTATTCTCTTTTTATTACTAAGGGTTTGAATTGTTTCATAGACTCTAGGGTTTTTAGTAGTCCAAATATCAATAACTTGTTTTTCTTTCTTAAGTTCTTCTTGAAGAGCTTGATTTCGTTTTACTAACTCAAAGTTTTGAATTTGAAGTGTGTGACCTCAAGTTGTTTTAAAGCAAAGTTCATCTCTACATTTATTTAGCTCAAAACTTAATTTGTTATACTTAGAAAAGCAGATTTAATCTTTAGTCTTCAACAAACTTAAGATCAATATTAATATAAATCATGTAAGATTGCCAATTAGAATAATCATTCATGGATAGTAAGATATTTACCTTCTTCATGGTGATGTTAACCCATTCTCCATTTCTTGCATGATTCTTTCCAACGATAAGCTTGTCTTCTTACGAAGAAGCCATCGGTACAGCGACTTGTACCATTTCATCATCTAAGGAAACTGGCTCTTCATCCCAGTCAAAGGTTTCAGCTACAAGACCTTTGTTCTTTCCCTGCATAGATTTAGTATTTTGTGTAGTTTTTGAGGGAGTGGCCTCAAGAATAGCAAGTTTATCCTTAGCTTTCATGTATTTTGCTTCAAAATCTATTGTTTTGTTTTGGTCATTCTTATTTTGATAAGTTTGAGGAGAGTGAATAAGCTTAGTTTGAAACTTGCTAAAACCAAAAGAGCTGGTTGAGCCACAAGACTTGTATGAGGGTTACGAAGCAGTTTAGAAAAATAATCTTTTGCTAAGCGACCCTTTTTGTGACATTTATAACACTCGGTGTCTCATTTGCTTTATCACTTGAAAAGTTTTTGTTTCTTTTTATAAATATTTTTGAATTAGCAATGAGTGCCCTTTCACGAAACTCATTGTGTAAGTCATTCGGTACTTCTCACTAGTTCTTTCATCGACCTCATTATCGAGTTTTCTTGAAAATCTTGAACAACCTTGTTTGAAAAGAAAGCAATTGAAATAGCTATTGAGGTAGTTATCAAGGACTTTTAACCTCTTGACTTCTTTAAATCGGTATCGTCTATTGATTATATTATCTTCATAGACAAACTTCCCATAGATTTCAGGAAGTTCAAGAGTTTGAATATGATTAGCATTCCTAAGTCCACGAGAAGTTTAACCACTTCCGAGGAGGCTGATGACAAAACCTACATTAATTTCATGTTTAGACGGTTTTACACCATCATTTGCCAATTCATTCAACAAGGTTTTATATTTAGTGTAAGTTTGAGAGAGGGTTTGAGTCTTTGGCTCTAAAGGTGTTGTACTCAAGTTTGAGGTCCATGATCCTGTTTTCCTTGGTATCGAGGGACCATTATAGCTATGAACTAAGTCATTCCAAGTTTTCTTGGTTGTACTATAGCTAATGGCGATTCCATTACATCGTCGGGAGACATGATATAATGATGCTTTTGAGTCATTGGTCACGATTCACCACCCTTCTCATCTTGTCCAATGAGCTTTGGTTTGGTAAACCTTGATTGTTTTGGGAACAAATGGACCTTCATTAATGAATTTAATGTAATAAGGTTCCATCCCGTTAACTAGCAAAGCATGCGCTTTTTCCACTTGTTGAATTTTCCAACTTCAAGTCAAGGGCAACAACGACAAAGCTCCACCCTTTTTATCGACAAGTTGGGAACTTCACTTTCATCCATGGTAGGATCTTGATTTTAAAACATTTTGAGCAACTTTAAAAATTTTATAAATCATCTAGCTCGATACCACTTGTTGTTCACTGTATCACAAGTAGCAAAATTACAAATAAAGCTAATCGTGATCCATGACTTAATTAAAGTAATTTGAAAAATCGGTTTAACAAGTTAAAGTAAAGTAAATGCACAAGAGATTTTCCAACGTTTATATTCTTATTAAACGAATCAAATAATATAATACCCAGTGTTTAAGGAATAACACTTGGGATTGAATGACAAGTATGGTGTAAACTCTCACTAAGCTTAGGCTAAGTTTAAGCACAACTATCGGAACCTTGAACAATTTCGGGGACTAGTTGTATTTGGAGGAGTGAAAGTTGCTTATGAATGTTACACACGTCTAATGCACAAGCTTGACTTTCACTCCTCCTTATGCCTATTTATACAAGTGTGGTTTTAACTATTTCTTGAAAGACAATACTAACATAAGCTATAGAGGACAAAATACTTATGTATTTTGTCTGCTTATAAACTATTTTGGGTAAAGACAATACTACTTTACGATCATCGGTGATGACATTGATCTTGGTTGTTAGCCTTTCGGGGAAAGTTTGACTTATGGTTGATAAGGGATCCCCTTATGCATTCAAACTTTCCCACCTTGTCCCGCCCATTCTTGATCTTTGTCTTGATGGTTGTAGTTGTTGAGGAGTTATGGGATTCGATGAGTTATTGTCATCACCACTGAACCTATCGTCTCCTTCTTGACTCGATCTTTACCCTTTAAGTTCCGCCTCAGCAGGTGGAGAGTCTTTCTTCTTAGACTCGCTCAGAGTGTCCTGAAGATGACTCACTGAGTGAGTATGCACTCAGTGACTTGTTAGTGTTTAAGGACATAAACACTTAAGGTATTTTCTATTCAAATCCTAGACTTAAGGGGTTTGGGTAATGACTGAACCCAACACCACTTTTACATTTACTCAAACCTATTAACTCATCAATATTATGTTGACATTTTTAGCATGTATTTCTCAGGTTCGTAAGTTGCATGGTTTGCCATATATGGAGTCTATTCTAGAGTCGTCGTTGGCGATTACATTCGCGAAGATTTTTTGCATGGAATTAATATCATTTGACCATGTTTTCAAAAACTATCTTTATTGTTGTTAAATTTGAGAACTTGTTGTAATGAAAACTTTATGTTTATTTTAATAAATCAAATGATGTATTTTTAAAACGGTTCGTATATAGATCGTTCTTTATATCTTGTATTTTTGCTATGAACATCACGCCCTCGATTACTTTTATGCTGCGATATTTTGAAGGTGTGACACACACATCATTTCGACGGTGCTCGTGAGAGGTCTGCTTTTGTAATATGCGTTTAAAAGACCTATTTTCGTCATATATGTTTGGAAAAGTTTATTCATGTAATTTTCTCTATAAAATATACACACATTTTAAAAGAACAAAGTGATCATGCATGCATGCTGGGGTTATGTTAGTTTTTGACGCATGCAAGGTGGAGGTTATGTTGGTTTTTGATTGGCAAGAAATGGTTAAACTTTAGAGATTATATAACTCCCACAACTTTAATACTTTTATCTTTTTAAAATTATTGTCACTAGATAAAAAAAAATATAAAATTACAAAAAAAAAATGAGAACATGATATTTCTCAATCAATCAAGTATCATTTTTACTTACAAAACTTTATTTTAATTAGTCAAAACCAAAATTGAACAATTAGTTTGAGAAATAAAAAAATGAAAAAAGAAATCGCGTAAAAGTGTCTTTCAACTTATAGATTTCGATTTAATGTACTATACTTTTTTTCACAATTTAATGTCTTGACTTTTTTGGTTCTGAATGTAGACAATCGATAGGTTAGCAGTCGCTTATCTTATATAGCGGTCACCATCTTCCACCACTTTTCCGTGACCCATTTTTTCGACAACAAATCTTTCCGACGTTGATACTTCAAACTGAACAAATTTTGATTGTTGATTTAAACCACTAAAAGTATTGAAAACCACGGCAAACTAACGCTTCTTTATACATATGTTTATACATATGAAATTTGTCTCCATGAGACTAATAGCTTACATGATCACAAAATTTGTACAGAAATAAAAAGACAATTCGCTAATTACCTCCCACACTTTCACATAGCTTGCCCAAATCTTGTGCGCGATTCTTAGTTTCTCCGTTAATGTTACAGTTTCAGTTCAGTAACTGAAGTAACCATCATATTCATATCCTCTATGAGATTTTCCGAGATGAGACCTACATAATGTGTATGTTTCACAATTTCAAAGTTAGGATCAGCAACTGAAGGGTTCCTTTTTCCCTGTACATGTCATCAAAGAACCAAAGTCATCAGACGCAAAACAATACTATAGTTATTGAATGTGTATAATCAAGAGACTACTATTTTCTAATTACCGCATTGTAGATTGCTCTAAGTTTTGGAAGCTGCATTGGACATATAACTGACAGCGAAACACAAGACTGTTTTCAAAGAAATTAATCATGGATCAGCAACTCGGTGCTTAGAATAGATGTAAGCACATTTTAAGTCATTTCTTAACTACATATCCATTGTTAATGAAATACCTGTGGAAAAGACTTGGCCACTTTCTCCGCATCAGGTGGCCGAGAATCTGGATTACTTGCAGCAACTAGGATGCAATGCCTTTGAAGACCAACATTCTGGCTTCCATTTGGGGAGCGACACATCTTTGGAAAAGAAGGTCACCGGAAAATCAGTTCGAAAGAAGATGGTAGCATAACTAGCTTTATTGATTGTACGTTTCTGACAAAAAAAGTTGGGTACATTAAATTAGGAAAAAAAGTATAGTACATTAAATTGAAATCCGATATAAGTTGAGTACACTTTTATGCGATTTGCCCATGAAAAAATGGATAATGAATTTGAGACAAATGAAGTATATAATTAATGGATATGTATACTTTTAGTTATTTGGAGGCATAGTTGTCGCATTTTATTTGTATACTTAATAAGCATATGCTATTCTGTCACATACTCTAGTCTGTATCTCTCTATCTCATTACGTTATATTTTAAAAACATTGATAATGAAAGTAAGAAAGCTGATAAATACATCACAATAAAGGATGTTCATACTAAAATGCACATACTATAATATTACATATGCATAATTATGATATACACAAGCGGCAGAGACAAAGGGGGTTTGGGAGGTTATGTATTGGCCCGGTGAAAAAAAATTGTAGTGTAAATTTTGAAAATTTTTGGTATTTTGTAATTTGCCCCTCAGCGGATCAATTTTTAATGTAATTTTTAAAAGTATCATATTTCTTTTGCATCAACAATAAAGTTAAAACAAGCACTGTCATGTCACTTGTTATAGTGTACATGTCATCTTCTTTGACATAAGTATGATAAAAAAAATAAAGATATATAATTTAAAGAACATGCAATGTAAAATATCAATTGCAACAAATCCATATGAGGCATGTAACCATGTTTATATCATATATATGTTTGACTTATTCACTTTATAGTTTGACCTCATTATTTTACAAGCTCAAATAATTTAGATAAAGTGTTTGAATCAATTTAATTGACTTAATATGAAAAATTTAATTTATTAAGTTATGTAAAATGTTGTTTGTTTTCATTTAATCCAAAAAATATTTAAAATAATAAATGATAAAAGTGAGTGTTTCCATTAAATCGATACATTAATTAACACGACTTAATGAAAAATTAAACAAACAAGCCCTAAGTTTTAGTTATAGGATACATCTTGTAAAAATCAGCATATTTCAATAACCGTAAATCGTTAACCTACATAAGTTCTGAAAGACCATTCACAGTATTTAATTATCTTTCGATAGATTGACACTTTTATATAATCTCGATAAACCTTTTTTTTGTACAATATTTTGTTTCATATATGACATGTGATATCTGCTAATCCGTAAGTTCGAACACTCAACGTGCAATAAATAAAATGAGCATAAGTAATTATGTAAACTCAAATACTTCATTGTTTTGCCATTAAAAATCGCATCCTTAACTTTCACAAATATTTGTTGAACCTCAAACCAAGTGCGATTTTTTCTGAAATTGAAAAAATAGAAGAATTTTAATGAAGTCAAACTCACGATGCATCGCGTGTGATATAACACTAATATCACAAGTTCGAGCGCTCAACGTTACGTCATAAAATGAGCATGAGTATTTCTATAAAACTCCTAAAGATTCATCACTTTTTTTTCATTAAGAAATTACATATCCTTAACTTTTCAACCATATATCATACATAATATTTGAACCTCTAAATCAATATGGTTTATTTATAAAAGTTGAAGAAATAGAAAAATATATTGATATTTTTTCTTTGTCTCACTAGAAGTTCCCACTCTTCACTTTCTCTCTAAGCCTCATCTCATTTGAATCATATGTGTTAGTGATTGTGTGTTTGTGAAAACCAATATGTTACAATTAGTATCGAGAGCAGTTTGATCATCTACCACATTTTCTTGAATTCTTAGTGGTTTTCATAAGGTTTTGAGTTTGAATGAGTTTTGAGTAGTTTTCATCATTTGATCATTTTAGTGTTAAAGTTTGAATTTTGATGGTTTGTGTTTAGAATCATCATAAGTGTTTAGGTTTTGGTTTGAAAGCTTGATTCATCTTGGTTGTAGTGTTTTGGATTGGTTAAGTTTAGTTTTGAAGAGTTTCAAGGAAGCGGTTTGTGTCTCGGAATCCATTTCTTGTATGTGATTTGATCGAATGCATGCGGTTTGATACTTGTTTTATGCGATTTAACCTATTTTGTGTATCCGATTTGATCCACATGCGGTTTGAGTGTTAAGACAAAGAAAAAAGGACAAAGTAGTGGATGTACTTGTGTTCCCTTGAGGTTTGTCTAACTAAGCGATTGTCGCGGTTTGTAAATTATGCGTTTTGAGTTAAGCGGTTTGTACTTATGTGATTTGTGTTAAGCGATTTGTAACTAAGCGGTTTGATCTGATGGTTTGATTCAAGCGATTTGTGTTAAGAGGTTTGTCACTAAGCGGTTTAATCTGAGGTTTGATTTAGCGATTTGGCTATTAAGCGGTTTGATTCATGCGACTTGTCGGTTTGCGATTTGTATCTTGAGACTTGTCATTTTCTTGATAATTTTACGGTTTTCTCTTGATTTAGTAAAATCCGTGAAAAATTTATTTAGGTTTAATCAAAGTAGTAAATCCGTGTACTTAGAATCACATCTGAATCACCTCTTCGTTCTTGATGGCGTTGTTGCGGGGATCCGATAATCATTTCTACAGTTGATCAGCTGTTTGATTTGATCTTCTTGATAGGAGCGAAGATGTGGAAGTTCTTAGGAACGAATCTTCTTTGTTTGATTGTTCGGATCTTTTAGTATTGTTCTACCAGGCTGATCTTTCTGCGGGAGAGTGTGGATACATTTCATCGGTGTGAGCTCGAGTTAGGTGCAGCTCCTTGAAGAAGTTTAGGGGTGGAAGTGGTGCTTGTGATTGACTTGAGACTCGGTGTGGACTTCGGTATGACGAGGTACATCGGGGAGTCAAGCATGTTTTATAGTGTCTTACTTTCATGTTCAGTATTCTTCCATAATCGAAGTTAGGTAGTTTTCTATCGGGGTGTACTCTTTCCCTGATCCAGGCTTAGGTATGGTCCTTGATTTGAGAAGCGAATATGAACACAAAAGGTTTGGGATTTTGACCTTCAACGGCGGTTCATGAGTTGATCCTCTCTAGTATTCTCTTTTATTACTAAGGGTTTGAATTGTTTCATAGACTCTGGGTTTTTAGTAGTCCAAATATCAATAACTTGTTTTCTTTCTTAAGTTCTTCTTGAAGAGCTTGATTTCGTTTACTAACTCAAGTTTTGAATTTGAAGTGTGACCTCAAGTTGTTTTAAAGCAAAGTTCATCTCTACATTTATTTAGCTCAAAACTTAATTTGTTATACTTAGAAAGCAGATTTAATCTTTAGTCTTCAACAAACTTAAGATCAATATTAATATAAATCATGTAAGATTGCCAATTAGAATAATCATTCATGGATAGTAAGATATTTACCTTCTTCATGGTGATGTTAACCATTCTCCATTTCTTGCATGATTCTCCAGATAAGCTTGTCTTCTTACGAAAAAGCCATCGGTACCGACTTGTACCATTTCATCATCTAAGAAGCGGCTCTTCATCCCGATCAAAGGTTTCAACTACAAGACCTTTGTTCTTTCCCTGCATAGATTTAGTATTTTGTGTAGTTTTTGAGGAGCCTCAAGAATAGCAAGTTATCCTTAGCTTTCATGTATTTTGCTTCAAAATCTATTGTTTTGTTTTGGTCATTCTTATTTTGATAAGTTTGAGGAGAGTGAATAAGCTTAGTTTGAAACTTGCTAAACCAAAAATGGTTGAGCCCAGAACTTGTATGAGGGTTAAAGCAGTTTAGAAAAATAATCTTTGCTAAGCGACCCTTTTTGTGACATTTATAACACTCGGTGTCTCGTTTGCTTTATCACTTGAAAAGTTTTTGTTTCTTTTTATAAATATTTTTGAATTAGCAATGAGTGCCTTTCACGAAACTCATTGTGTAAGTCATTCGGTACTTCTCACTAGTTCTTTCATCGACCTCATTATCGAGTTTTCTTGAAAATCTTGAACAACCTTTGTTTGAAAAGCAATTGAAATAGCTATTGAGGTAGTTATCAAGGACTTTTAACCTCTTGACTTCTTTAAATCGGTGTCGTCTATTGATTATATTATCTTCATAGACAAACTTCCCATAGATTTCGGGAAGTTCAAGGTTGAATATGATTAGCATTCCTAAGTCCACGAGAAGTTTAACCATACCGGAGGCTGATGACAAAACCTACATTAATTTCATGTTTGAACGGTTTTACACCATCATTTGCCAATTCATTCAACAAGGTTTTATATTTAGTGTAAGTTTGAGAGGGTTTGAGTCTTTGGCTCTAAGGTGTTGTACTCAAGTTTGAGGTCCATGATCCTGTTTTCCTTGGTATCGAGGGACCAGCTATATGAACTAAGTCATTCCAAGTTTTCTTGGTTGTACTATAGCTAATGGCGATTCCATTACATCGTCGAGGAGACATGATATAATGATGCTTTTGAGTCATTGGTCACGATTCACCACCCTTCTCATCTTGTCCAATGAGCTTTGGTTTGGTAAACCTTGATTGTTTTGGAACAAATGGACCTTCATTAATGAATTTAATGTAATAAGGTTCCATCGGTTAACTAGCAACATCGCTTTTTCCACTTTGAATTTTCCAACTTCAAGTCAGGGGCAACAACAACAAAGCTCCACCCTTTTATCGACAAGTTGGGAACTTCACTTTCATCCATGGTAGGATCTTGATTTTAAAACATTTTGAGCAACTTTAAAAATTTTATAAATCATCTAGCTACGATACCACTTTGTTGTGTCCTTGAGTAGCAAAATTACAAATAAAGCTAATCGTGATCCATGACTTAATTAAAGTAATTTGAAAAATCAGTTTAACAAGTTAAAGTAAAGTAAATGCACGAGATTTTCCAACGTTTATATTCTTATTAAACGAATCAAATAATATAATACCAGTGTTTAAGGAATAACACTTGGGATTGAATGACAAGTATGGTGTAAACTCTCCTAAGCTTAGGCTAAGTTTAAGCACAACTATCTGGAACCTTGAACAATTTCGGGGACTAGTTGTATTTGGAGGAGTGAAAGTTGCTTATGAATGTTACACACGTCTATCTGTTTGACTCCATCCTCCTTATCTTATTTATACAAGTGGTTTTAACTATTTCTTGAAAGACAATACTAACATAAGCTATAGAGGACAAAATACATGTATTTTGTCTGCATTTGTAAACTATTTTGGGTAAACAATACTACTTTACGATCATCGGTGATGACATTGATCTTGGTTGTTAACCGGGAAAGTTTGACTTATGGTTGATAGGGATCCCGCATTGCATTCCCACTTGTCCGCCGTTCTTGATCTTTGTCTTGATGGTTGTAGTTGTTGAGGAGTTATGGGATTGGTGAGTTATTGTCATCACCACTGAACCTATCGTCTCATATGACTCGATCTTTACCCTTTAAGTTCCCTCCTTTGGTGGAGAGTCTTTCTTAGACTCGCTGAGGTGTCTGAAGATGACTCATCGAGTGAGTATGCACTCGATGACTTGTTGGTGTTTAAGGACATAAACACTTAAGGTATTTTCTATTCAAATCCTAGACTTAAGGGTTTGGGTAATGGTGAACCAACACCACTTTACATTTACTCAAACCTATTAACTCATCAACATTATGTCATTTTAGCATGTATTTCTCATGTTCGTAAGTTGCTTGGTTTGGCATAAATGGAGTCCATTCTAGAGTCGTTGGCGATTACATTCACGAATTTTACGCATGGACTTAATATCATTTGACCATGTTTTCAAAAACTATATTTATTGCTTTTAAATTTGAGAACTTATTGTAATGAAAACTTTATGTTTGTTTAATGAATCAAATGATGTATTTTTAAAGCGGTTCGTATATTGATCGTTCTTTATATCTTGTATTTTTGCTATGAACATCATGCCCTCGATTATTTTTTTCTTGCGATATTTTGAAGGTGTGACACACACATCATTTCGACGGTGCTCGTGAGAGGTCTGCTTTTGTAATATGCGTTTAAAAGACCTATTTTCGTCATATATGTTTGAAAAGTTTATTCATGTAATTTTCTCTATAAATATACACACATTTTAAAAGAACAAAGTGATCATGCATGCATGGTGGGGTTATGTTAGTTTTTGACGCATGCAAGGTGGAGGTTATGTTGGTTTTTGATTGGCAAGAAGTGGTTAAACTTTAGAAATTATATAACTCCCGCAACTTTAATACTTTTTTCTTTTTAAAATTATTATCACTAGATAAAAAAATACAAAATTTAAGAAAAATTGAGAACACGGTATTTTTTAATCAATCAAATATCATTTTACTTACAAAACTTTATTTTAATTAGTCAAAACCAAAATTGAACAATTAGTTTGAGAAATAAAAAAATGAAAAAAGATCGCGTAAAGTGTCTTTCAACATATAGATTTGATTTAATGTCTTATACTTTTTTTCACAATTTAATGTCTTGACTTTTTTGGTTTGAATGTAGACAATCGAAAGGGTTAGCGTCGCCTCTTATATTGCTGGTCGCACGTCTTACCACCTTTTCCGTGACCCATTTTTAGACAACAAATCTTTCCGCGTTGATACTTCAAACTGAACAAATTTTGATTGTTGATTTAAACCACTAAAAGTATTGAAAACCACGGCAAACTAACGCTTCTTTACATATGTTTATACATGAAATTTGTCTCCATGAGGACTAATAGCTTACATGATCACAAAATTTGTACAGAAATAAAAGACAATTCGCTAATTACCTCCCACACTTTCACATAGCTTGCCCAAATCTTGTGCGCGATTCTTAGTTTCTCCGTTAATGTTACAGTTTCAGTTCAGTAACTGAAGTAACCATCATATTCATATCCTCTATGAGATTTTCCGAGATGAGACCTACATAATGTGTATGTTTCACAATTTCAAAGTTAGGATCAGCAACTGAAGGGTTCCTTTTTGTACATGTCATCAAAGAACCAAAGTCATCAGACGCAAAACAATACTATAGTTATTGAATGTGTATAATCAAGAGACTACTATTTTCTAATTACCGCATTGTAGATTGCTCTAAGTTTTGGAAGCTGCATTGGACATATAACTGACAGCGAAACACAAGACTGTTTTCAAAGAAATTAATCATGGATCAGCAACTCGGTGCTTAGAATAGATGTAAGCACATTTTAAGTCATTTCTTAACTACATATCCATTGTTAATGAAATACCTGTGGAAAAGACTTGGCCACTTTCTCCGCATCAGGTGGCCGAGAATCTGGATTACTTGCAGCAACTAGGATGCAATGCCTTTGAAGACCAACATTCTGGCTTCCATTTGGGGAGCGACACATCTTTGGAAAAGAAGGTCACCGGAGGTTCGAAGATGGTAACCTTGCTTTATGATTGATACGTTTACTGACAAAAAAAGTTGGATACATTAAATTAGGAAAAAAAAGTATATAGTATTAAATTGAAATCCGATATAAGTTGATGCTGACTTTTATGCGATTTGCGTGAAAAATGGATAATGAATTTGAGACAAATAAGTATATAATTAATGGATATGTATACTTTTAGTTATTTGGAGGCATAGTTGTCGCATTTTATTTGTATACTTAATAAGCATATGCTATTCTGTCACATACTCTAGTCTGTATCTCTCTATCTCATTACGTTATATTTTAAAAACATTGATAATGAAAGTAAGAAAGCTGATAAATACATCACAATAAAGGATGTTCATACTAAAATGCACATACTATAATATTACATATGCATAATTATGATATACACAAGCGGCAGAGACAAAGGGGGTTTGGGAGGTTATGTATTGCTTCGTGAAAAAAAATTGTAGTGTAAATTTTGAAAATTTTTGGTATTTTGTAATTTGCTCAGCGGATCAATTTTTAATGTAATTTTTAAAAGTATCGTATTTTGCTTTCGACGATAAAGTTAAAACAAGCACTGTCATGTCACTTGTTATAGTGTACATGTCATCTTCTTTGACATAAGTATGATAAAAAAAATAAAGATATATAATTTAAAGAACATGCAATGTAAAATATCAATTGCAACAAATCCATATGAGGCATGTAACCATGTTTATATCATATATATGTTTGACTTATTCACTTTATAGTTTGACCTCATTATTTTACAAGCTCAAATAATTTAGATAAAGTGTTTGAATCTGATTTAATTGACTTAATATGAAAAATTTAATTTATTAAGTTATGTAAAATGTTGTTTGTTTTCATTTAATCCAAAAAATATTTAAAATAATATGATAAAAGTGAGTGTTTCCATTAAGTCGATACATTAATGTAACAATGAAAATTAAACAAACAAGCCCTAAGTTTTAGTTATAGGATACATCTTGTAAAAATCATATTTCAATAAGTAAATCGTTAACCTACATAAGTTCTGACACCATTCACAGTATTTAATTATCTTTCGATAGATTGACACTTTTATATAATCTCGATAAACCTTTTTTTGTACAATATTTTGTTTCATATATGACATGTGATATCTGCTAATCAGTAAGTTCGAACACTCAGCGTGCAATCGTAAAATGAGCATAAGTAATTATGTAAACTCAAATACTTCATTGTTTTGCCATTAAAAATCGCATCCTTAACTTTCACAAATATTTGTTGAACCTCAAACCAGTGCGGTATTTTCTGAAATTGAAAAATAGAAGAATTTTAATGAAGTCAAACTCACGATGCATCACGTGTGATATAACACTAATATCAGATTCGAGCGGCTCGATTACGTCATAAAATGAGCATAGTATTTCTATAAAACTCTAAAGATTCATCACTTTTTTTTCATTAAGAAATTACATATCCTTTTCAACCATATATCATACATAATATTTGAACCTCTAAATCAATATGGTTTATTTATAAAAGTTGAAGAAATAGAAAAATATATATTGATATTCAAATTCGATATATCACATGCGATAACAACTAATCAGTAAGTTTGAATCTTAAACGTGTTGTCGTAAAATGAGTGAGCATTTATATACATCTCTTAAGATTCCAACTATCATACATAATATTTGAACCGCTAATTTAATACCATTTATTTTTAAAAGTTGGAGAAAGTAGAAAAAAAATGATATTCAAAGTTCGATATATCATGTGTAATCTGTGTCTGAAGTTTGAGCCTTCGTGTTGTCGTGAAATGAGTATAATCATTTATATACAACTCAAAAGGTTCATCGTTTTTGCACCAAAATAATAATTATATCCATTTTAGAATGACATGTTCGAGTCGTAAAGTTAGTGTTATACATGTGATATATTAAGCAGTTTGAATTTAAAAAAATATATATTTTTTCGACTTTTATAAAATGTATTGATTTGGAAGTTCAAAATTATGTGTGATATATAGTTGAAAAGCTAATGATTTGTGTTTTAAGCAAGTGAATCATTTGAAGTTTTACACAAATACTTGTGCATTTATGACAACGTATTGAGTGTCCGTCTTAAAGATTAGTGTTATCAATGTGATATATAATCCAAACTTTAATACCGAAAAAACACAAAAAATCGAAAAAAATTTGTCGAAAGTATAAGAAATTGCCCTTTTTGAAGGATAATTAAATATTTGTAATTCATATTTTATTAGTCTAACGGTTTTTAAAATATATATTACTTTTAAAAAAAATGAAAGTGAATTTTATTTTAAAAAAGGTGTGAGTTTCCTTCATTTTTATTGTTTTAAATAACTCATCTAGTTTTCTTTTTTTAAGCGGTTGGATTAATACGAGATATAATTAGTGTAGTTGGTGAGTCGCTCTCGTATTTCTGAAGGAAAAACACTATGAAAGAAACTTGGCTGAGCCTCCGTGAAACCAATCTGATGTTAGACAGCGTTAGAAAAAATAACTCGTCCTTAGTAAATAATACTTTTATTAATAACTATTATTATTTAAAGGAAAAGAACGCTAGCTAGAGAAGGGATCCCGAAAGCTAAAGATGTAATAAGCAAAATTCACTAATGAGGCGGTGGCGTGGGTGTGAAAATATTCAATTTGTCTCACGTTGGACCACTCAAACTATTGAACAATGTTTTCTTGAAAAACACTCGAAAACTCACTAGTGTGCTACATAAAACAACTAGATATTTTTTAAATTTTTTATTACAACTTTTTAAATACTTCTAGTTAATTGCTTAAATAATAGATCCTTAAAAGTTAATAACTTAAAATGTATATGACTTGTTACATTTTAAATTTTGTAACGTCAATCATGATTGATATTCGAATATCACAATATATAATTTGAATAAGCATTTCGTTAGTTTGGGGTATTTGTTTAATCTTATTTTATTTGCTTATAGCTTATGATTTGGTTTATGTTTCACAAACTTAATTTGCTTATTTTGAAACTTATAAAATATGTAAGTTTATATTTACCATGTATAAAGAGAAATGGTCAAATTATGGTTTAGGTTAAATACGTGTTAGATCGTTTAATACGTTTTGATGCATTTTTAAATATTTTAATTTGTTTATATGTCTCGATATCACAGTGACGTTCGTGATATTACAGTATCACAAATAATATCGAAGATCAAATTGATATTACGTGATATTCAATGATCAAAAGTGATATTCGTGATATTTAGAAAATCTTGTGATATTCATTCGAATATCACGGTGATTTTGAATATTCTGATGATTTTCAACTAATGTTTTGTAACATCGCAGTGATGAGCCAAAAGTGATATCAGGAAAATCACAGTAATGAATATCCAAGTGATATTTAGAAAATCACAATGATATTCAAAATATCATGGTGATATTACGAATATCATGACTTGTGATATCGAAGCGTGTGAAAGCGTACAAAGCGTGAAAATGAGCGAATACGTATGAAAGCGGACGGCGTATGAAAGCGTGAAAACGTTTGAAAATGGATGAAAATGTATGAAAAATTGGCCCAGCGAAAGCGTGAAAGCGGACGAAAACGCATGTATGAAAGCGGACGGCGTGTAAGCGGACAGCATGAAAGCGGACGACGTATGAAAATGAGCGAAAGCGAGAAAAAAGCGAATTAATAAAAAGAATAAAAAAAAAAAAAAAAAAAAAAACCGTGGATAAATAAAAACGTGAATTTAAACAAAAAAACAAAAAAATATGTGAATAAAAAGAAAAGAAAAACCGAAAAAATATGAACGGATTATCTCCATTAGATGTTAGATGGATGGTAAGGATTTGTCTTGGTAAGTATAGATTTGTGTGTAAGCAAAATAAAGTGTCTCTAACAAGTTATATACAATTTTTAAGTTATTATCCCATTTTTAAAATCTAGTTATTATAGGTAAAAACGTAAATTAATATATTGAGTTTGAGTTCAAAAATCTTCTTATGTATGTTTATCCCTTACTAGTCAAGCAATGAATATCTTTTGCAAGTTGACACGAATTGAGCCATAATTTCATTCCTCATTTAAGGCCGTTTAGATTTTAAAAACAAACAATTACTATGAAGATGCAATAATAATGAACAAACAATTAGAGCTTACCTTATATCACTACAAAATAATCACTATCTATCTCTTTAGATCTCCCTTATTGATGTCTTAAATGTAAGAAGATAAATAGAAACAAATGATAAGAAGATTTATCATTTTGTTCTTACAAAAATAGTATGAAAAATAAATAAATAAATAAATAACTCCAAATAAGTTTCCTAAATACCAACAAAACCCCAAAAAGTGAGCACAAATATAGTACAATTATGCCCTACTAACATGTAAGCGTTTCATTGGTTGTATTGTATCTCGTCTTTTATATTCCAAAGATTAATATGTTGATACTTATTCTCTCTAGCTATATATATACCATATATGTATCCTTATTGCATGATCCATATCGTTTTCTCACAGCAACACACTTTCTCTACATCTCTCTCTCTCAAATAGAACGAACGACAAACGTGAAGTAATAGCAGATGAAGCTGCCAGCATGATCTTAATTTTTCTTAACCATTAATGGTAAGAAAAGATGAGATCATGTGGTATCTTCATCTGTTGATTCGTTTCACGACTTCATAAAAAATCTTGCGTTTTCTGGTTCTTGAAACTGATAGGTATGTCACGATTAATTTTATCATCTCCTCATGCAACTCTTTCACATATGTAGATTTGTTAAAAATACTATGATTTGTATATAGACATATTTTTGGCTTATGTTTTACAGCGGTTTTTAAATAGATATGTTTTGTACAAAGATATAGTGAAATAAAAGTTGTGTTGAAATGAGGTCACGTTCAACTCTTGCGTCTACCCTCTTATCTTTATTAAAAGGTTTGTTGCCTAGCCGGTATCCCTGCGATACTCTCCAACCAAGTAGTTGTCGGTTCAATGAGGTATTTGATATTTGTGTAAGATAGTTGTAATGTACATATTGCGAGATTGATTAAATTTTGTTTTTTTAAATCTTTTTATCTAATTCCTTAAATAAATGAATAATACATATCATGAAATGATCCAATAAGAAAGAAAATTAAAATGTTAAGTGAGAATGATAACTTGCCACATGCTCTATTTTGTAGATGTATCTAACTATGCGTTTATGTGAGGCTTCGCATTTCATATTTTAATTTTACTTTTCATTATCCTAACACACGTTACTACGATTTTGTAAAATCTGCCATCCGTGCATATGCTAAAATGAATTTATTAGTAGAGTTTAAATTTAATAAATTTAACGGTATTTTATCAAAAATCTTGAGTCTTTTTTCTCTTTTTTATAAAACCTGCCATTGATGCATTTTTTGATCAAAAATTTTGAGTCTTTTTCTCTTTTTTTGTCTTTTTAATAGTATTTTTGGATCCCACTTTCTCACCCCAATTCAAGAAGTCAAGTATGAAAGTTCATACATTTAAAGTGTTAAATTTTCAAATAAATATAGCGTACTCATAGTCATATACAAAACAAACGAGGTTTTTCTTTGGGTTCTTTGAGTGGTCTTTGAGTCGGATGTCTGCGAACATGGATATTCGGTGACCTTTCCAGCCCTTTCTTTGGCGCCGAATCATGGCTGTGAAATTTTAACCCATAATCTCTTGTGAGGAAGTCAAATGACTTACCACTAGGTCGATTGGTGATGATTGTGTCATCTACATATTCATTAAAAGATGTAAAGTTTTCTGAAAATATAAGCTATCTTTTTTGTTGGACGTTTTTCAGAATGTCTTTCAAACTTAAAGCGGTTGTAGTCCGAACGATTAAATTTGAGTTTGACAAATACTTCAAGATGTGCAAAAGGTCATATTCGAAAATCCTTTTAACTTAAAAGGATCCTTTCGTAAAATTATAAAAATTCAACTGATATAATTCGGCCACAAGACTCAGACGGAGCCAAGAATTAGTAGTAAAGGGGCCCGAAATTTTGTCTTAAACGAAAAATGTAATATAACTAAAAATTTAAGTGTTAGGTTTAATGATGACATACGTTGGGTTACAAATTAAAAAAATTGATAAACAAAATACATTGACAATTAAAAAAAAATATTATATGAAAAGCCTGTGCATGAAATGGTGTCAAGTTTCTATTAATTATTTCTTTAGACATAAATGTATGGATGAAGCGATTCGCGAAAATTGGCGAACCGATAAGCAGACCAAGCGGTCCGAACCGAACCGATTTCGGTCCGGTTTTGGTTTTATATAATTATTTTGGTTTTTTCGATTCGGTTCGGTTGGGTAAAAACCACGGTTGAAATAACAATCCAACCCGACCAGCCTTATTGGTTCGTTTCGGTTTGATAAACAATCGGTTCGGTTCCGGTTCCGTTTTCCTTACCGGTTTTGGGTTGGGTCGAGTTTGGTCGGTTCAAGCGAGATTGACCCGTTGCTCAATATCTAAAGGTTGAGGGATCATTTGCCTATATTTTGGTTATAGGCTTAAATTTTATAAGATAAATAACAAAATAATTGGCATGTTAGGCGAGACCGAGCACCTCCGGCTCCCCACCGTCTCCGTCCATGTGACTTAATTTGAAAACTTTGTTTCTGAAAATTGGTCACATTTGTAGATTTCCCAGGTTTATCAAAATGTGGCAATAATACTTGCAACATATCCATATATACAGTTTACATTTGTTATTTTATGAGGGTTGTATGATTGCAAATTTTGCCACATAACTAAAAGAATGCATTGTGTGGAAGGGTGGAACAACACCGAAAGTTTAAATATTAGTATTCGTTTCTTAATGATTGAAATTTCTAAGTCAGTTCTTTTAAACTAGCTTGTGAAAATCCTGACCTTTTGGTAAAATACTAATATGTAACCAGGGGTGAATGTAGACAGTAAAAACAAAAACTCAAGGTAATCTCATCGTGACACTGTCCGAGTATCAACCAAATTTGACACATTAGAATATACGTTTCTAAACCTTACCATTTTGGGTCAATGGTGGCAGCATATATGTCAAACTTACTATTCTGTTTTAGTAAACTGATCTAAATAAGTATTCTAGTCCAACATATATTTAGCTAGATACAACCTAATAATGTAGATTTAGAAGATATTCTATATACTGATAAACATATTTGATTTAGCAATAAAAAGTTTTTATTCTTTTGCATTTACTTAAAATGAAGTTGATAGTCACTCATAAAACATAAAGTAAACCATTTGATGGAAACAAACATAAACAGCTAAACGGAGAAAGATCTCTATTCAAGTTACCGGAACGTCAGAGCATATTCGGCTCTCAATACGCACGATAACCAGTATTTTCATAACTATTTCCGAACTTTTCTCTTACCATCCCAAGATGTTCATTCAGTGAGGTTTAAGCTAATATCTTGAGCATTTTAAAAATATGATACGTTAGTCTTAGTGGGTCATTGGCTCCACTTGCAGAGTAATTGAAGTCTCGTTTGTATTATGGTTTGTATTTTTATTATGTATAGACTAAAAAAAATACAATAAAATTATATATTTTTAAGCTAAACATTTTAAAAATAAGCCAAAATGCTAAATTGTAATGAAATGTTTTTACCAACACCTTAATCAGACCCAATAAAAACTGATTTTATTTTAACATGTGAAGAGATACCATTTTCACTGGTACTTCAAAATTACCACTAATCAGACCCAACAAAAAACTTGTTGAAAAAAAGCATATGTAATCTAGGAAAGACCAAGCCACATTTTATGAGGATAGGAAAAGAATTACATGTTTTTGCAACATAAATAACCTAGTCTATTAAAGGTTACAGTAAGCAATACCGTTCACCCCTCTCTACTTTAAAATGTCCCATTTTATCTTTCTATAACACTTCATCAATAACAAAATGTCCCCATTTTACCTTCTATGACACTTCATCAATCAACAACACATAGTTCTCTTGTGCCCGTGCCTATTTTGGCTCAAAACCATTGTTTAAGAAACAATCATACACGTCTAATCACCACAAATAAATTACCAACTTCCCAAAAAAGATCTTGTTCTCGTCAACATAATGCTTCTACGAATAGTGAACCAGCATAATAATTGCTCGAAAGGTGTAATGCTTGCACGTATGTCCTGGTTTCAATAGATATGGTTAGAGTTTGGAAAATGGGAGCACTAGTAAATCTAATGAAACCAAAAGTTATCTCCAAATTAACTTAAAGTTATCACCAATGTTAAGCGGAAACTTTTGTGCGGTCAGGTCAACACACTTTTATTCTAAAGATTTACTGTTTTCTTGAAAGGCAAAGATCCATACACCTATACCTAATACCACATCCATGAGCTCAAACTTGAACCCACAACCTCTTGGTTAATAGGCCACCCTATGTTGCTTAAGAATTAGTCGTCAAATGTGATTAAACATGCAAATGTCACAAAAAATAACCTTAGGGACTTGCGCTAAATTAGTCCATAATCCTTGGACTTTACATGTGCATGACTTATTCCTTGAATAAATTGTAGTTCACAAAAGGCCTTTTGTAAATATTAGGTACTTAAAATAACATAGTATTTCTATGATAATGTATTTTTAGTGAAGTGATTTAGAATTACGCTACAAAATACACCAGTTTTACCCATTTGATCCGTTTCCTAGTAAGCTATATTATTATTACCAAATCAACCCAACTAAGGTAAATGGGTCAAATTACCTCCAACATATTCATATCTAACTCACAAATAGCAAAAAATATAAACAAAACTAAGTAGCAAATTACTCCGTACCTGCTTATTCTGCATTATTGCTGTACTTGCCTATGTCTGTCTTATTGTTACGCGGTCAGAATATTTTCATCTTTGTAATATTCCAAGTTGCGGACATTTGTTAATTGTTTTAGCGAGTCCTTATCATAGTGTCGATGCAGCAGTGCGGTGTCGGTCCTTTGGAGAAAACGAGATACCCTCTCGCCTTATAATTTAAATCATAAGACAAAATAAAATATTCATAAAATGATATGAATGAAAAAGTGATGCAGTTACCTACTGTATGCGAGTTAACTACTCGAATGATCAGGCAAAGCTTATGCATGCTTAATAAATTTGGCTTAGTAAAAATGAATTACTAATTATCAGTTAAATTTTGGTGAAAATTTACCGTGTGTCACAAGTTAAGACTCTAATGGTCCCACCCAATAATCTTGGACAAGATCTCACTGGCAAATCCATCAACCGAACACACTTTAGAGGTATAGTAGGGTCACTGATGTATCCCACTGCCTCTAGACCAGACATACAATTTGCAGTATGCTTGTTTCAAGATTTCAGTCTGACCCTAAAGAATCTCATCTCACCGCAGCTAAAAGAATCCTAAGATACCTGAAGGGTATCCCAAGTCTTAAACTTTACTATCCTAATTGTTCAGGATTTGACCTCAAAGGTTACTCTGACTCTGACTATATTGGTTGTAACATGGACAGGAAAAGTACTTCAGGGTCGTGTCAATTTGTTATGATTTAGAAAATCCGGTAGTTAAAGACTCGGTCACCTCAAGTATATGTATTCGTTAGAAAGCTCGTAATCGTAGTCATTTAGTGATAGTTAGTAGTTAGTTAAGTAACATCGTGGAGGACGGACGGGTCTTTACCCACTGTATGCCTGATCCACAGCCCGTAGGTGGCGTTTCATGTAACACACTATAAATACCCTTTGCCTAGCAAGGCAAAGGGTTGGAGCTTCATAATACATTTTTCTTTGTCTCACTAGAAGTTCCCAACTCTCTTCACTTTCTCTCTCTAAAGCCTCATCTCATTTGAATCATATGTGTTAGTGATTGTGTGTTTGTGAAAACCAATATGTTACAATTAGTATCAGAGACAGGTTTGATCATCTACCTTACATTTTCTTGAATTCTTAGTGGTTTTCATAAGGTTTTGAGTTTGAATGAGTTTTGAGTAGTTTTCATCATTTTGATCATTTTTAGTGTTAAAGTTTGAATTTTGACAGTAGTTTTGTGTTTAGAATCATCATAAGTGTTTAGGTTTTGGTTTGAAAGGCTTGATTCATCTTGGTTGTAGTGTTTTGGATTGGTTAAGTTTAGTTTTTGAAGAGTTTCAAGGAAGCGGTTTGTGTCTCGGAATCCATTTCTTGTATGTGATTTGATCAGAATTGCATGCGGTTTGATACTTGTTTTATGCGATTTAACCTATTTTGTGTATGCGATTTGATCCCTGTGCGGTTTGAGTGTTAAGACAAAGAGAAAAAAAGGACAAAGTAGTGGATGTACTTGTGTTCCCTTGAGGTTTGTCTAACTAAGCGATTTGTCCTAAGCAGTTTGTAAATTATGCGTTTTGAGTTAAGCGGTTTGTACTTATGTGATTTGTGTTAAGCGATTTGTAACTAAGCGGTTTGATCTGATGGTTTGATTCAAGCGATTTGTGTTAAGAGGTTTGTCACTGCGCGGTTTGATCTGTGGGTTTGATTTAAGCGATTTGGCTATTAAGCGGTTTGATTCACTCGCGACTTGTCGGTTTTACGATTTGTATCTTGAGACTTGTCATTTCTTGTGATAATTTTACGGTTTCTCTTGATTTAGTAAAATCCGTGAAAGAATTTATTTACGGTTTAATCAAAGAGTAGTAAATCCGTGTACTTAGGAACTCGCTCTACAATCACCTCTTTCGTTCTTGATGACGTTCAAGTGCGGGATCCGATAATCATTTCTACAAAGTTCATCAACTGCTTGATTTGATCTTCTTGATGGGCGAAGATGTGGAAGTTCAGAGGAACCAATCTTCTTTGTTTGATTGTTCGATCTTTTTAGTATTGTTCTACCAAGGCCCCGATCTTTCTCCGGGAGAGTGTGGAGTACATTTCATCGGTGTGAGCTCAGAGTTAGGTGCAGCTCCTTGAAGAAGTTTTAGGGGTGGAAGTGGTGCTTGTGATTCACTTGAGACTCGGATGCACTCGGATGAGAGGTACATCGTGGAGTCCAAGCATGTTTTATAGTGTCTTACTTTCATGTTCAAGTATTCTTCCATAATCGAAGTTAGGTAGTTTTCTATCAGGGTGTACTCTTTCAACCCAGTCACTGGGCTTAGGTATGGTCCCTTGATTTGAGAGCAGGCCAACAGACACAAAAGGTTTGGGATTTTGACCTTCACTGAGCGGTTCACTGAGTTGATCCTCTCCTAGTATTCTCTTTTTATTACTAAGGGTTTGAATTGTTTCATAGACTCTAGGGTTTTTAGTAGTCCAAATATCAATAACTTGTTTTTCTTTCTTAAGTTCTTCTTGAAGAGCTTGATTTCGTTTTACTAACTCAAAGTTTTGAATTTGAAGTGTGACAGCCTCAAGTTGTTTTAAAGCAAGAAGTTCATCTCTACATTTATTTAGCTCAAAACTTAATTTGTTATACTTAGAAAACAGATTTAATCTTTAGTCTTCAACAAACTTAAGATCAATATTAATATAAATCATGTAAGATTGCCAATTAGAATAATCATTCATGGATAGTAAGATATTTACCTTCTTCATGGTGATGTTAACCCATTCTCCATTTCTTGCATGATTCTTTCCAACAAGAAGCTTGTCTTCTTCTCGAAAGAGCCATCGAGACAACGACTTGTACCATTTCATCATCTAAGGAAGCGGCTCTTCATCCCAGTCAAAGGTTTCAGCTACAAGACCTTTGTTCTTTCCCTGCATAGATTTAGTATTTTGTGTAGTTTTTGAGGGAGTGGCCTCAAGAATAGCAAGTTTATCCTTAGCTTTCATGTATTTTGCTTCAAAATCTATTGTTTTGTTTTGGTCATTCTTATTTTGATAAGTTTGAGGAGAGTGAATAAGCTTAGTTTGAAACTTGCTAAAACCAAAAGACTGGTTAGGCCCTGAAGACTTGTATGAGGGTTCTGAAACAGTTTTAGAAAAATAATCTTTTGCTAAGCGACCCTTTTTGTGACATTTATAACACTCAGTGTCCTCATTTGCTTTATCACTTGAAAAGTTTTTGTTTCTTTTTATAAATATTTTTGAATTAGCAATGAGTGCCCTTTCCTGAAACTCATTGTGTAAGTCATTCAGGTACTTCTCACTAGTTCTTTCATCAGCCTCATTATCAGAGTTTTCTTGAAAATCTTGAACAACACTGTTTGAAAAGAAAGCAATTGAAATAGCTATTGAGGTAGTTATCAAGGACTTTTTAACCTCTTGACTTCTTTAAATCAGGGTATCGTCTATTGATTATATTATCTTCATAGACAAACTTCCCATAGATTTCAGGAAGTTCAAGAGTTTGAATATGATTAGCATTCCTAAGTCCCTGAGAGAAGTTTAACCACTTCTCAAGGAGACTGTTGACAAAACCTACATTAATTTCATGTTTAGACAGTTTTACACCATCATTTGCCAATTCATTCAACAAGGTTTTATATTTAGTGTAAGTTTGAGAGAGGGTTTCAGAGTCTTTGGCTCTAAAGGTGTTGTACTCAAGTTTGAGGTCCATGATCCTGTTTTCCTTGGTATCTGAGGGACCCTTATAGCTATGAACTAAGTCATTCCAAGTTTTCTTGGTTGTACTATAGCTAATGACTGATTCCATTACATCGTCAGGGAGACATGATATAATGATGCTTTTGAGTCATTGGTCCTGATTCACCACCCTTCTCTCATCTTGTCCAATGAGCTTTCGGTTTTGGTAAACCTTCAGTTGTTTTGGGAACAAATGGACCTTCATTAATGAATTTAATGTAATAAGGTTCCATCCCAGTTAACTAGCAAAGCATGCGCTTTTTCCACTTGTTGAATTTTCCAACTTCAAGTCAAGGGGCAACAACAGCAAAGGCTCCACCCTTTTTATCGACAAGTTGGGGAACTTCACTTTCATCCATGGTAGGATCTTGATTTTAAAAACATTTTGAGCAACTTTAAAAAATTTTATAAATCATCTAGCTCTGATACCACTTGTTGTTCCTGTATCACAAGTAGCAAAATTACAAATAAAGCTAATCGTGATCCATGACTTAATTAAAGTAATTTGAAAAATCAGTTTAACAAGTTAAAAGTAAAGTAAATGCACAAGAGATTTTCCAACGTTTATATTCTTATTAAAACGAATCAAATAATATAATACCCAAGTGTTTAAGGAATAACACTTGGGATTGAATGACAAGTATGGTGTAAACTCCTCACTAAGCTTAGGCTAAGTTTAAGCACAACTATACGGAACCACTGAACAATTTCAGGGACTAGTTGTATTTGGAGGAGTGAAAGTTGCTTGTGAATGTTACACACGTCTAATGCACAAGCTTGACTTTCACTCCTCCTTATGCCTATTTATACAAGTGTGGTTTTTAACTATTTCTTGAAAGACAATACTAACATAAGCTATAGAGGACAAAATACTTATGTATTTTGTCTCTGTTTACATGAAGCTATTTTGGGTAAAAGACAATACTACTTTCTGATCATCAGTGATGACATTGATCTTGGTTGTTAGCCTTTCAGGGAAAGTTTGACTTATGGTTGATAAGGGATCCCCCTTATGCATTCAAACTTTTCCCACCTTGTCCCGCCCATTCTTCAGTCTTTGTCTTCAGTGGTTGTAGTTGTTGAGGAGTTATGGGATTCAGTGAGTTATTGTCATCACTCACTGAACCTATCGTCTCCTTCTTGACTCAGTCTTTACCCTTTAAGTTCCGCCTCACTGAGTGGAGAGTCTTTCTTCTTAGACTCGCTCTGAGTGTCCTGAAGATGACTCACTGAGTGAGTATGCACTCAGTGACTTGTTAGTGTTTAAGGACATAAACACTTAAGGTATTTTCTATTCAAATCCTAGACTTAAGGGGTTTGGGTAATGACTGAACCCAACACCACTTTTACATTTACTCAAACCTATTAACTCATCAACATTATGTCATTTTTAGCATGTATTTCTCATGTTCGTAAGTTGCTTGGTTTGGCATAAATGGAGTCCATTCTAGAGTCGTCGTTGGCGATTACATTCACGAAGATTTTCTGCATGGACTTAATATCATTTGACCATGTTTTCAAAAACTATATTTATTGCTTTTAAATTTGAGAACTTATTGTAATGAAAACTTTATGTTTGTTTTAATGAATCAAATGATGTATTTTTAAAACGGTTCGTATATTGATCGTTCTTTATATCTTGTATTTTTGCTATGAACATCATGCCCTCGATTATTTTTTTTGCGATATTTTGAAGGTGTGACACACATCATTTCGACGGTGCTCGTGAGAGGTCTGCTTTTGTAATATGCGTTTAAAAGACCTATTTTCGTCATATATGTTTGGAAAAGTTTATTGATGTAATTTTCTCTATAAAATATACACACATTTTAAAAGAACAAAGTGATCATGCATGCATGCTGGGGTTATGTTAGTTTTTGACGCATGCAAGGTGGAGGTTATGTTGGTTTTTGATTGGCAAGAAATGGTTAAACTTTAGAGATTATATAACTCCCACAACTTTAATACTTTTATCTTTTTAAAATTATTGTCACTAGATAAAAAAAAATATAAAATTACAAAAAAAAAAATGAGAACATGATATTTCTCAATCAATCAAGTATCATTTTTACTTACAAAACTTTATTTTAATTAGTCAAAACCAAAATTGAACAATTAGTTTGAGAAATAAAAATGAAAAAAGGCAATCGCATAAAAGTGACTTTCAACTTATACCCGATTTCAATTTAATGTACTATACTTTTTTTTCCTAATTTAATGTCTCCAACTTTTTTTGGTCTAAATGTAGACAATCAATAGGTTAGCAGGTCACCTTATACTACCTAAGCGGTCACCATCTTCTCCACCCCTTTTCCGTGACCCATTTTTTCGACAACAAATCTTTCCGACGTTGATACTTCAAACCGAACAAATTTTGATTGTTGATTTAAACCACTAAAAGTATTGAAAACCACGGCAAACTAACGCTTCTTTATACATATGTTTATACATATGAAATTTGTCTCCATGAGACTAATAGCTTACATGATCACAAAATTTGTACAGAAATAAAAGACAATTCGCTAATTACCTCCCACACTTTCACATAGCTTGCCCAAATCTTGTGCGCGATTCTTAGTTTCTCCGTTAATGTTACAGTTTCAGTTCAGTAACTGAAGTAACCATCATATTCATATCCTCTATGAGATTTTCCGAGATGAGACCTACATAATGTGTATGTTTCACAATTTCAAAGTTAGGATCAGCAACTGAAGGGTTCCTTTTTCCTGTACATGTCATCAAAGAACCAAAGTCATCAGACGCAAAACAATACTATAGTTATTGAATGTGTATAATCAAGAGACTACTATTTTCTAATTACCGCATTGTAGATTGCTCTAAGTTTTGGAAGCTGCATTGGACATATAACTGACAGCGAAACACAAGACTGTTTTCAAAGAAATTAATCATGGATCAGCAACTCGGTGCTTAGAATAGATGTAAGCACATTTTAAGTCATTTCTTAACTACATATCCATTGTTAATGAAATACCTGTGGAAAAGACTTGGCCACTTTCTCCGCATCAGGTGGCCGAGAATCTGGATTACTTGCAGCAACTAGGATGCAATGCCTTTGAAGACCAACATTCTGGCTTCCATTTGGGAGCGACACATCTTTGGAAAAGAAGGTCACCGGAAAATCAGTTCGAAAGAAGATGGTAACCTGCTAACCTATTGATTGTCTACATTTCGCAACCAAAAAAAGTTGGGTACATTAAATTAGGAAAAAAGTATAGTACATTAAATTGAAATCCGATATAAGTTGAGTGACACTTTTACGCGATTTGCAGTGAAAAATGGATAATGAATTTGAGACAAATGAAGTATATAATTAATGGATATGTATACTTTTAGTTATTTGGAGGCATAGTTGTCGCATTTTATTTGTATACTTAATAAGCATATGCTATTCTGTCACATACTCTAGTCTGTATCTCTCTATCTCATTACGTTATATTTTAAAAACATTGATAATGAAAGTAAGAAAGCTGATAAATACATCACAATAAAGGATGTTCATACTAAAAATGCACATACTATAATATTACATATGCATAATTATGATATACACAAGCGGCAGAGACAAAGGGGGGTTTGGGAGGTTATGTGACCCTTCGGCGAAAAAAAATTGTAGTGTAAATTTTCGAAAATTTTTGGCTATTTTTGTAATTTGCCCCCTCAACGGATCAATTTTTAATGTAATTTTTTAAAAATTATCATATTTTGCCCCATCGACAATAAAGTTCTGGCTCCGCCTCTGTACACATCACTTGTTATAGTGTACATGTCATCTTCTTTGACATAAGTATGATAAAAAAAAATAAAGATATATAATTTAAAGAACATGCAATGTAAAAATATCAATTGCAACAAATCCATATGAGGCATGTAACCATGTTTATATCATATATATGTTTGACTTATTCACTTTATAGTTTGACCTCATTATTTTTACAAGCTCAAATAATTTAGATAAAGTGTTTGAATACAATTTAATTGACTTAATATGAAAAAATTTAATTTATTAAGTTATGTAAAATGTTGTTTGTTTTTCATTTAATCCAAAAAAATGACTTAAAATAATAAATGATAAAAGTGAGTGTTTCCACATTAAGTCGTCTGTTAATTAACACGACTTAATGAAAAATTAAACAAACAAGCCCTAAGTTTTAGTTATAGGATACATACTGTAAAAAATCTGCATATTTCAATAACCGTAAATCGTTAACCTACATAAGTTACAGCACCATTACGAGTATTTAATTATCTTTCAATAGATTGACACTTTTATATAATCTCGATAAACCTTTTTTTTTGTACAATATTTTGTTTCATATATGACATGTGATATACCACTAATCCGTAAGTTCGAACACTCAACATGCAATCGTAAAATGAGCATAAGTAATTATGTAAAACTCCAAATACTTCATTGTTTTTGCCATTAAAAAATACGCATCCTTAACTTTCACAAATATTTGTTGAACCTCCAAACCAGTACAGTATTTTTACAGAAATTGAAAAAAATAGAAGAATTTTAATGAAGTCAAACTCACTTGATGCATCACATGTGATATAACACTAATATGCAAGTTCGAACGCTCAACGTTCTGTCATAAAATGAGCATGAGTATTTCTATAAAACTCCTAAAGATTCATCACTTTTTTTTTCATTAAGAAATTACATATCCTTAACTTTTCAACCATATATCATACATAATATTTGAACCTCTAAATCAATATGGTTTATTTATAAAAGTTGAAGAAATAGAAAAAATATATTGATATTCAAACCCGTTCGATATATCACATGCGATAACAACTAATCTGTAAGTTTGAATACTAAACATGTTGTCGTAAAATGAGTATGAGCATTTATATACATCTCCTTAAGATTCCAACTATCATACATAATATTTGAACCGCTAATTTAATACCATTTATTTTTAAAAGTTGGAGAAAGTAGAAAAAAAAATTGATATTCAAAGTTCGATATATCACATGTGATACCCACTAATCTGTAAGTTTGAACACTCGACATGTTGTCGTGAAATGAGTATAATCATTTATATACAACTCCAAAAGGTTCATCGTTTTTTGCACCAAAAATAATAATTATATCCATTTTAGGACAGCATGTTCAGTCTTGTAAGTTAGTGTTATATTACATGTGATATATTAAGCAAGTTTGAATTTAAAAAAAATATATATTTTTTTCTGACTTTTATAAAATGTATTGATTTGGAAGTTCAAAAATTATGTGTGATATATAGTTGAAAAGCTAATGATTTGTGTTTTAAGCAAGTGAATCATTTGAAGTTTTACACAAATACTTGTGCACATTTTATGACAACATATTGAGTGTCCGTGCTTAAAGATTAGTGTTATATCAATGTGATATATAATCCAAACTTTCGTACCGAAAAAACCGCAAAAAAATCAAGAAAAAAATTTGTCGAAAGTATAAGAAATTGCCCCTTTTTGAAGGATAATTAAATATTTGTCGTAATTCTATATTTTTATTCGTCTAACGGTTTTTAAAATATATATTACTTTTAAAAAAAATGAAAGTGAATTTTTATTTTAAAAAAAAGGTGTGAGTTTCCTTCTGTTTTTTATTGTTTTTAAATAACTCATCTCGTTTTTCTTTTTAAACGGTTGGATTAGTACAGATATAATTAGTGTAGTTAGTGAGAGTCCACTCTCATATTTCTACAGAAGGAAAAACCACTATGAAAAGACTTAAACTCGAGGCCTCTCGCATGAGAAAAAACCAATACAGTGTTAGACAAACGTTAGAAAAAAATAACTCGTCCCTTAGTAAATAATACTTTTATTAATAACTATTATTATTTAAAGGAAAAGAACGCTAGCTAGAGAAGGGATCCCGAAAGCTAAAGATGTAATAAGCAAAATTCACTAATGAGGCGGTGGCGTGGGTGTGAAAATATTCAATTTGTCTCACGTTGGACCACTCAAACTATTGAACAATGTTTTCTTGAAAAACACTCGAAAACTCACTAGTGTGCTACATAAAACAACTAGATATTTTTTAAATTTTTTATTACAACTTTTTAAATACTTCTAGTTAATTGCTTAAAATAATAGATCCTTAAAAAGTTAATAACTTAAAAATGTATATGACTTGTTACATTTTTAAATTTTGTAACATCAAAATCACAATTGATATTCAGAATATCACAAATATATAATTTGAATAGCAGCTACATAGTTTGGGGGTATTTGTTTAATCTTATTTTATTTGCTTATGAGCTTATGTGATTTCGGTTTATGTTTCACAAACTTAATTTGCTTATTTTGAAACTTATAAAATATGTAAGTTTATATTTACCATGTATAAAGAGAAATGGTCAAATTATGGTTTAGAGTTAATACGTGTTAATTCTGTTTTAAATACGTTTGATACATTTTAAATATTTTCTATTTTATATGTCTCGAATATCACAAGTGACATTCGTGATATTCGGTATCACAATAATATTCGAAGATCAAATTGATATTCGCGATATTCAAATGATCAAAAGTGATATTCGCATGATATTTAGAAAATCACTTGATATTCTATTCGAATATCAGTGATTTTCTGAATATTACAGTGATTTTCAACCAATGTTTTGTAACATGAAAATCACAAGTGATATTCGAATACCACAAAGTGATATCCGTAAAATCACAAGTAATCTTGAATATCACAAGTGATATTTAGAAAATCACAAATGATATTCAAAATATCACAGTGATATTCGAATATCACGTAATAACACGTGATAGTCGAAAGCGATGAAACGCGTAAAACGTGAAAATGAGCGAATACGTATGAAACGGACGAAAACGTATAAAAAAAAAATAACAAGTTAGATACAATTTTTAGTTAGTATCCCATTTTAAAATCAACTTATTATTCGGTAAAATGTAAATTAATATACTGAGTTTGAGTTCAAAATCTTCTTATGTATGTTTATCCCTTACAAGTCAAGCAATGAATATCTTTCGCAAGTTGCAACACGAATTGAGCCATAATTTCATTCCTCATTTAAGGTCGTTTAGATTTTAAAAACAATTACTATGAAGATGCAATAATAATGAACAAACAATTAGAGCTTACCTTATATCACTACAAAATAATCACTATCTATCTCTTTAGATCTCCCTTATTGATCTCTTAAATGTAAGAAGATAAATAGAAACAAATGATAAGAAGATTTATCATTTTTTTCTTACAAAAATAGTATGAAAAATAAATAAATAAATAAATAACTCCAAATAAGTTTCCTAAATACCAACAAAACCCCAAAAAGTGAGCACAAATATAGTACAATTATGCCCTACTAACATGTAAGCGTTTCATTGGTTGTATTGTATCTCGTCTTTTATATTCCAAAGATTAATATGTTGATACTTATTCTCTCTTGCTATATATATACCATATATGTATCTTTATTGCATGATCCATATCGTTTTCTCACAACAACACACTTTCTCTACATCTCTCTCTCTCAAATAGAACGAACGACAAACGTGAAGTAATAGCAGATGAAGCTGCCAGCATGATCTTAATTTTTCTTAACCATTAATGGTAAGAAAAGATGAGATCATGTGGTATCTTCATCTGTTGATTCGTTTCACGACTTCATAAAAAATCTTGCGTTTTCTGGTTCTTGAAACTGATAGGTATGTCACGATTAATTTTATCATCTCCTCATGCAACTCTTTCACATATGTAGATTTGTTAAAAATACTATGATTTGTATATAGACATATTTGTGGCTTATGTTTTACAGCGGTTTTAAATAGATATGTTTTGTGCAAAGATATATTGAAATAAAAGTTGTGTTGAAATGAGGTCACGTTCAACTCTTGCGTCTACCCTCTTATCTTTACTAAAAGGTTTGTTGCCTAGCCGGTATCCCTGCGATACTCTCCAACCAAGTAGTTGTCGGTTCAAATGAGGTATTTGATATTTGTGTAAGATAGTTGTAATGTACATATTGCGAGATTGATTAAATTTTGTTTTTTTTTTTTAAATCTTTTTATCTAATTCCTTAAATAAATGAATAATACATATCATGAGAAATGATCCAATAAGAAAGAAAATTAAAATGTTAAGAGTGAGAATGATAACTTACATATCTATTTTTGTAGATGTATCTAAACCATGCGTTTATGTAGTCTTCTCACATTTCATTTTAATTTTTCTTTTTATCTAATACCTAACACACCGTTACCTACGATTTTTGTAAAATCTGCCATCCGTGCATATGCTAAAATGAATTTATTAGTAGAGTTTAAATTTAATAAATTTAACGAATGTATTTTATCAAAAAATCTTGAGTCTTTTTTTCTCTTTTTTTTATAAAACCTGCCATTGATGCATTTTTTGATCAAAAAATTTTGAGTCTTTTTTTCTCTTTTTTTTTTGTCTTTTTAATAGTATTTTTTGGATCCCACTTTCTCACCCCAAATTCCAAAGAACCCAGTATGAAAGTTCATACATTTAAAGTGTTAAAATTTCAAATAAATATAGCGTACTCATAGTCATATACAAAACAAACGAGGTTTTTCCTCTTTAGGTTGCTTGCGGAGAGTGAGTCTTTGAGTCAAATGTACGCGGCTTAACAGGAATATTCCGGTGACCTTTCCCGACCCTTTCTTTGACCACCCTCAAATGCACACCTAGTGAAATTTTAACCCATAATCTCTTGTGAGGAAGTCAAATGACTTACTACTAGGTCGTTTGGTGATGATTGTGTCATCTACATATTCATTAAAAGATGTAAAGTTTTCTGAAAATATAAGCTATCTTTTTTTGTTGGACGTTTTTCAGAATGTCTTTCAAACTTAAAGCGGTTGTAGTCCGAACGATTAAATTTGAGTTTGACAAATACTTCAAGATGTGCAAAAAGGTCGCATATTCGAGAATCCTTTTAACTTAAAAGGATCCTTTCGTAAAAATTATAAAAATTCAACTGATATAATTCGGCCACAAGACTCAGACGGAGCCAAGAATTAGTAGTAAAGGGGCCCGAAATTTTGTCTTAAACGAAAAATGTAATATAACTAAAAATTTAAGTGTTAGGTTTAATGATGACATACGTTGGGTTACAAATTAAAAAAATTGATAAACAAAATACATTGACAATTAAAAAAAAATATTATATGAAAAGCCTGTGCATGAAATGGTGTCAAGTTTCTATTAATTATTTCTTTAGACATCTAAATGTATGGATGAGCAAATTCACCCGAAAATTGACCCGAACCGATAAACAGACCAAAACTGGTCCGAACCGAACCGACCTTTTTCGGTCCGGTTTTTGGTTTTGTATAATTATTTTGGTTTTACTCAGTTCGGTTCGGTTCGGGTAAAAACCCACGGTTCGAAATAACAATCCAACCCGACCCAGCCTTATTCGGTTCGTTTCAGTTTTGATAGCTTTTAATCGGTTCGGTTCTCGGTTCACGTTTTTCCCTTATTCGGTCTTCAGGTTGGGTCAGGTTTGGTCAGTTCAAGCCGAGATTGACCCGTTGCTCAACCCTATCTAAAGGTTGAGGGATCATTTGCCTATATTTTGGTTATAGGCTTAAATTTTATAAGATAAATAACAAAATAATTAGGCATGTTAGACGAGACCGAGCACCTCCCGGCTCCCCCACCGTCTCCGTCCATGTGACTTAATTTGAAAACTTTGTTTCTAAAGAAAATTGGTCACATTTTGTAGATTTCCCCAGGTTTATCAAAATGTGGCAATAATACTCGTGCAATCCATATATAGAGTTTACATTTGTTATTTTTATGAGGGTTGTATGATTGGAAATTTTGCCACATAACTAAAAGAATGCATTGTGTGGAAGGGTGGAACAACACCGAAAGTTTAAATATTAGTATTCGTTTCTTAATGATTGAAATTTCTAAGTCAGTTCTTTTAAACTAGCTTGTGAAAATCCTGACCTTTTGGTAAAATACTAGTATGTAACCAGGGGTGAATGTAGACAGTAAAAACAAAAACTCAAGGTAATCTCATCGTGACACTGTCAACCAAATTTGACACATTAGAATATACGTTTCTAAACCTTACCATTTTGGGTCAATGGTGGCAGCATATATGTCAAACTTACTATTCTGTTTTAGTAAACTGATCTAAATAAGTATTCTAGTCCAACATATATTTACACTATATAAAATGGAAAGAAGAGATGGAGAGTGAAAAAGAGATAAGTAAAGAGGAGAGGAATTAAAATTGTTTTTTTCTAGATTGGAAAGAAAATAGAAGGATGTAACAAAAAAAACTTTAAAATCAACTTCAATTTCATCCGATGGGAAGTAAATTATGAGAGTAATTTTGATGTAATTTACTACTGCTTTACTTTCCACTCTCTCACAAAAATCTCGATTCTTTTTATTCTATATAAAAAATAAAGCTGAGTGTTAGCTAGATACAACTAATAATGTAGATTCAGAAGATATTCTATATACTGATAAACATATTTGATTTAGCAATAAAAGTTTTTATTCTTTTGCATTTACTTAAAATGAAGTTGATAGTCACTCATAAAACATAAAGTAAACCATTTGATGGAAACAAACATAAACAGCTCAACGGAGAAAGCTCTATTCAAGTTACCGGAACGTCAGAGCATATTCGGCTCTCAATACGCAGGATAACCAGTATTTTCATAACTATTTCCGAACTTTTCTCTTACCATCCCAAGATGTTCATTCAGTGAGGTTTAAACGCTAATATCTTCGAGCATTTTAAAAATATGATACGTTAGTCTTAGTGGGTCATTGGCTCCACTTGCAGAGTAATTGAAGTCTCGTTTGTATTATGGTTTGTATTTTTATTATGTATAGACTAAAAAAAATACAATAAAATTATATATTTTTAAGCTAAACATTTTAAAAATAAGCCAAAATGCTAAATTGTAATGAAATGTTTTTACCAACACCTTAATCAGACCCAATAAAAACTGATTTTATTTTAACATGTGAAGAGATACCATTTTCACTGGTACTCAAAATTACCACTAATCAGACCCAACAAAAAACTTGTTGAAAAAAGCATATGTAATCTAGGAAAGACCAAGCCACATTTTATGAGGATAGGAAAAGAATTACATGTTTTTGCAACATAAATAACCTAGTCTATTAAAGGTTACAGTAAGCAATACCGTTCACCCCTCTCTACTTTAAAATGTCCCCATTTTATCTTTCTATAACACTTCATCAATAACAAAATGTCCCCATTTTACCTTCTATGACACTTCATCAATCAACAACACATAGCTCTCTTGTGCCCGTGCCTATTTTGGCTCAAAACCATTGTTTAAGAAACAATCATACCGTCTAATCACCACAAATAAATTACCAACTTCCCAAAAAAGATCTTGTTCTCGTCAACATAATGCTTCTACGAATAGTGAACCAGCATAATAATTGCTCGAAAGGTGTAATGCTTGCACGTATGTCCTGATGTTTCAATAGATATGGTTAGAGTTTGGAAAATGGGAGCACTAGTAAATCTAATGAAACCAAAAGTTATCTCCAAATTAACTTAAAGTTATCACCAATGTTAAACGGAAACTTTTGTGCGGGTCAGGTCAACACACTTTTTATCTAAAGATTTTACTGTTTTCTTGAAAGGCAAAGATCCATACACCTATACCTAATACCACATCCATGAGCTCAAACTTGAACCCACAACCTCTTGGTTAATAGGCCACCCTATGTTGCTTAAGAATTAGTGCGTCAAATGTGATTAAACATGCAAATGTCACAAAAATAACCTTAGGGACTTGCGCTAAATTCGTCCATAATCCTTGGACTTTACATGTGCATGATTTATTCCTTCGAATAAATTGTAGTTCACAAAAAGGCCCTTTTTGTAAATATTAGGTACTTAAAATAACATAGTATTTCTATGATAATGTATTTTTAGTGAAGTGATTTAGAATTACGCTACAAAATACACTTGGCAGTTTTACCCATTTGATCCGTTTCCTAGTAAGCTATATTATTATTTTACCAAATCGACCCAACTAAGGTAAATGGGTCAAATTACCACCTCCAACATATTCATATCTAACTCACAAATAGCAAAAAAAAAATATAAACAAAACTAAGTAGCAAATTACTCCGTACCTGCTTATTCTGCATTATTGCTGTACTTGCCTATGTATCTGAAGTAACCAATCAGCATAGCCGCTCATACCACTAACCTGGTCCTCAACTAAATTTAAAAGTAGAAAGAAACCTTCACGAGGCTGTTCCCCTTGTCTCACAAGATGACATAGCTGATAATATGATGCATCACCCTCTCTAAGTTTATTTAGTATCCCCATCAGCTTTCTCGACATTCCGTTATCTCGTTCGTTGAGACAAACCTGGTTCTTAAAATTGAAATCAAGAGTAATAAGTTATAGCAATTGCATAACAACGGAAGAAAACAAATTGTTTGGTTTTCTAAGGCGATCGTAAGAAAAAGTGGTTATATTGCTGAGAATGTTGGGGGAATTCGGATGTGCGTTAAAAAAATAATTATCTTGATTATTGAAATTTGAAGTCATAAAATACTTGGCTTTTGGTGTTCATATATGATATTTAGATCATTATGATTATCTCGTAGTTATATACTTATATACATGCAGCAGAACATCTGTTTATTTTTAAGAAAAAGAATAGGTAAATTATTCACCAATCTTTTCGATCAGCATTTTCATTGTTAATAATACTTGAAGAATTATGATCATTTATAGGCGATAACATTTTTTCGACATGTTAACAGATAACCTATGATATATTTAAATATATTTTCAAAGTTGACAAAATACATTAAAATACGATGCTTGACAATATACAGAAGTGTCCGTTTTGTCATTCTATCTATTAGCTCCTTCATAAGTAGCTTTAACTAGCATAAACACCTCAGTTATAGCCAACATGTTATATAACCACAGATGGGCAAAAGAGCATACCCTTGAGAAGTCTGAAGATGAATCTTCGTCAACTAAATTCCTGGCTATGTCAGGTGAAAGCATGCGACCAAACCACACAACAAAACGGAAACCATCATCAAATATATAAATTCCTCTTGAATCTAAGCTCTCTGCAACAAGCGGAAGCCTTGTACAAACTCTATGAAATTCATCATCCAGTGTAGTTGGCTGCAAATATACGAAAGGTCAGTATTTGCAAACCCCAATACTCAGAAGTGATTTCAACCCATTTACTTGGATACTTTTGAATGGGTCGAATAGGGTTATCTTTTATCTACAACAAGTCAAATGAGTAAAACAAAACATATATTGAAGTATGTGTTGAAAGTCGTCCAGAAGTGTACTTTTAGTGTATAAAACTTTATAAGAACATATTATCTGAAGACTGAAAATTATGAAATAAAATAATTTGTAGTAGTATTTTTCACACAATTCGAAATTTGGACAGGAAGTGTGTCGGGTCAACCTAACCTGACCCACCCATTCAGCACGTCTGCTCAGACATCAAAATATAAACAGCAGAAACCAGAAACTAGAAACACATAATTAAACTAACCTTTACAAGATACTCATCTACTCGTAACAAGCTAGGATATAATAGCTTTAACATTTTTTTAACAGGTAAAGCCATCATGGTGAAACCTGCTGCACATCGTTCATCAAGTTGGGCATCGGCATACCCGCCACGAAGCGCGATTGATTTACATAGTGACAATCCATATAAGGGCAGATATTTTAGTGATTCTGGGTAAATCATCCTGCTTCCTACACGATGTTGCACTGAATAGAGTTTTCGATATTCTTTGAGGGCTTTGACGATTTTCAGTTGAACAGCACTGCGGGCCTCTTCTAATTTATAAGACAACGATTTTTCGATTGCTGCAAATGATTTACAATACATTAATGGAAATATCAAGAGCATGCATAATCTCTATCAAACAGTATCTATATTTTCCTAAGAAAAACTTTAGATTAAATTACTGAAATCCGCCTGTGGTCTGGTGTAAGTTAAGAAAATCATCACTAATCATACTATTTGCATAAATGATCCGTAATTAAACTGTTTGCTTTTCACTCTTGGTCCTCCACCACTTACCCTTTATGCACCAAACCAAATTTAATTGCATACTTGAGGTACCAAAATTAATAATAATTACATGCTTATATGATCAATTGATCAAAAAGTTAAAGCAAACAGTACAATTACGGATCAATCATGCAAACAGTAGCGAAGAGGATGATTTTGTAATTTTAATCGAACCACAAGAACAATTTATCTGAGTTACTCGAAACACTAGTTTTCCTTTCTTAATGGGATAGAGAGGACTTATCTTACCTAATCTACCAAGTAAAGAAACAACAGCACCAGTATCAGCCTGGCGATACATTTCTCCTAAATCTGTAACCACTGATGCTGCAGCAGTGTGAACTCTAATACGCCTTTCACCGCAAGATGCGGTGTATCTTTTGGTTGTTAAGTATTCACATATTCATAGTCAATGCCAAAAGCACATGTACAAGCAAAAACACATCCCACATGTAAAAACCAAATTGTAAGATAATACAGAAACAAAGAGAATGAAATATATATATAAAAAAATATATCTGATGATAAAATCAAGTTGATGGATATATATGTGTAATGACGATGCCCAAATAAGGGTCACGTGAAAATATAAGCCGCGTAAATGAAAGACCAGACAATGATTATAGAACATCTGTTATGAAAAGCAAACCTCAAATACCAGAGAAACATATTGAAAAAGGATTTACAAGATTTTAACGCTAGAACCATATAAAACATAGGTGGCGAAATGAGTGGGCCAAACGATTCGGTTGACCTATAAACCTTCATAAATAATTTTTTTTAATTATTATAGAAACCGCAATTAGAAGTTTAAAACAATGGCGCAATTTGTCTGTATTTACAAACTCAGAAGCCTGCAAACATTTAGAACATTTTGGATGACTTATAAACCCCTCACCAGTATACTTTGAGCTGAATTTTAAACTGTTTGACTGGTTATCAATAAGAATATAATCAATGACCCATTCTCCGTAAATGGGTTGAAATTGCCTTGTCTAATATCGAAGTCAATTCGAAAGAGAACAAATAAAAGTAGGTTTTAGCAAACCTTAAGAACACAGAATTACAAGGATACAGTAAAGCCACTTGGAAATACACAATCTGAGTTGTGAGCAACGTCTCTTCAAGAGCAAACTGCATTGCATATGCTTTATCACAGTCAACAGCTGGAAGTGCTAATAGATCTGTGGATCTTAGCATAAAGTTTCCATGATACGAGGTGAAACGCACTCCTAAAGACAGATAAAAAAATCAGTCTGTTACTGAAAATCGTAACCATAGTCATTCACACTGAAATATATAACCCCTGCTAGAAGGAAATATCTGCACTAGTATAGTATCAGAATTAGACCAACCTTTCCCACATCTGATGCATTACAGCCTCCCAGGCAGTTTCTCTAGTGAGGTCTCTAGCTAATTCATGTCTCAACTTGTCTTTATGAATGGCAGAATGAAAGCTTGGATAATAATACACCTGGCCACCCGTGTATTTTGCCAAAGTACCTGCGTGTAAAACAATAAACCTTGTTGATGACATAAGCTTATATAACAGTAAGCATACCAAAAAGAACAACATCAGAACTGCAATAGTGGCAATAAAGAAGCTTATAACATGATTACAGAGATTGTTTAATTTCACTTTAGTGCACGTACAAAACTAAACTTTCACAGCAATAACGCGTATGGAAAAACCATGCAAATTACAGCACTACACCAACATAGGCCTCTAAACAGAAACATCAAAAAACTGTATTTTGTACTTCCACTTTACTAGTGTGGATCATGAAAAGGAAAGTACATTTAATAATGGGCTACCAACATCACCTCATCATGTGGAAATAAGATAAAACAAAATAAAGAGACCCGTAGATATCCCGTAATCTTAAGCATAAACCTCCGACAAAGAGTAAATTAGAGTTGGCAAACTGTTGGGATGGGGTATTATTGTATTTGTGAACTTTTGGGAGGAAAAAGATGAGTAGCGGAACCAAAACAGGCGTTTTTAGTTTGTCTCAGGTTTCATAGATCCGCAAACACCTTTTTGTCCAATTTGTAATTTATAAAAAATGAATGTGCCAAATAATAATTAAAGTTATGATACAACTTCCTAACAATATGAACCAATATCTTATTTGGCAACTTTGGAAATATTTGTGACGTCTAACCAGTATCCTATATGGTTAATTCTTTAAAGTTTACCCATTAGACATAAACGACAACCACATATAAATGGGTCAAAATTTCCAACTTCAAAGTAAATGAATTCTCTCAAGCCTCAACAGTATGTGAAGTCCATCGTCTGTACATACCTAGTGAGGCTATATCACTATACTTGTCACTGAATGCATATATATTCACTGCAACCTGGAATTTGGTAAAATCGGCAGCCATCTGTTTATAGAATGGGTCTTCTGGTATTCTTAAAGCATACTCCTTATCTGTTCCATAGACACGAAGATCATCTCCCCGCAACCTCAAACGACCAACACCAAGTGAGGGAAGAGTACTCTGGAAAATTAACAATTTCCCTCCAAGTTGGCTCTGCATCGGGCAACGGAACATGTTAACATCGCCGCTTAAAAAAATTAATAAATAGTCCAGGGGTCTGACATAATATAAGCACGATTTAGAGTGTTGCCAAGCATCACAAAATAGATAATGTAACACACACTACATCATACAAGCAGTGTTATGCACAAAAATTTTAGTCACTCCAATAATTTGTCATAATATAAGCAAGATTTGCAAGTGAATAACATCAATAGAAACAAGTTTATGATACTGAATATGAAATCACCCCATCAAGTTTCTAAATACAACAGGATCCTACAAGCTTACCATAACCATATAAGCTGCTTTAAGGGCTGGCCCAAAAGCAGATTCCACATTAACATTGTCCTGAAACATAGAAGGCAAGCTATCAAGGAACGCCCCACCACCGTTCTGGATTCTGACAGGTTGACTAGGAGATCATCTGGTAATGGAACAAAAACATCTTCCAAATCTGATACAACCATCATCTGTGGCTGTGTCAAAGAAGACTGGCAAAGATGAAAACTGTGGGTCAGCACCTGCCAACGTGTTGATAGGGAATAAGGTATGGCCAGGTAAACTTTAAATAACTTGCCTTCATGTTGTAAAAATGAATTGTGCTGTCAAAAGTTATGAACCCAATCTGTGTTCTTGTGCTGCCCGGCAATCTGTCCAAGGAAGATTTTATAGTTTGGGCCATCACCTAACAAAATGTAAGCAGAGAGGAATAATAACTAAAGCGCACTCTAGTATTCAGTAAACATGAGCAGAATAGCTGATCAAGCCGTTAACAAAATTCATAATGGGAAATACAAGAGATGTAATCAACAGGCTAAATATCACCTCTTGACAAAAAAAAAATTGCAAAAATTGACTATAATCAATTGACTGGAACATCATGGTCATAGTTTAATGTGAAATAACATGCAAGGGGTTAGTTACATCAATATCGACAATCCAATAAAAACCTCCACACACAATAGAGACCTATCTATCAGTCCCATAATTGTGAGAACCAACCAATATGTTTTGATTCATATAGCTGTTAATCAGTTCCAAAACAATGCATAAATGTTATGACAGATCTAACCTCTATACGTGACGTGTATAACTTAGGTGTCATACAATTTCCTAATAAAATGAAGGATAGGTTCAAGATTTGATCTGTGATTCATGATAACAGATTTTTAACACAGCAGACAATATTAAAATAAAGACACAGGCTGTGCATTCTAACAAGCCTACAAATCCTAGAACTCGCGCTGCTTTGGATATCACTTGCCATACTTTTTTCATAAATAAAAGTCATGGTCCCAACAAACCAAGGTGTTGCACCACTGCACACCTTTCATTCCAAATATCATTGATCCTATACAAGAACCAAGCACAATGAAGAGCTAGCTTAAGATGCTTATTACTTTTTTCATAAACATGGCTTGTGAAAGCAAGAACGATGTATAAGTGTCATTGCGATGAAAAGTATTAATGATATCAAAAGGAAAGGTCTTACCTCAAGCATTCCATTCTTGACTGCAGATATTGATACATCGATCAAAAAAGTACAGTGGTGGCATTGGAGGCGAACCATGTATTCAGCTGGAGCAACAAATTCCACAGAGCCCTTTGTAAGCTCGGACGTTGATCTAGATCAACTCTTCTTCCGGTGCTGTCTAGTTGAGCATAATAATCACCTTGCACTGCATAGTATAGATAGAAATTACTTGGTACAGATATCATATTTTTAACAGAGCTTCATGACAACAAGAATAATCAATAACCGTCTTTAGATTGATGATGAATAAGCATAAAGAATAACTTGGCACCTAAATGAGATCATATGTGTTTACAAACTCTTGACATATTAAACCTATTTACACATCATAAGTGTGTCAGGTGTGCAGTTGAGAAAATGAAACTGTTTATAATCTCAAAGATAAATGTTGGGGCAACAATTGTAGCTTGCGTTACAGCATACGCCAATAAGCAAATGCCAATTGTGCACTTGTTGACGATGATATTGATAAATTACCAGGTTATAAACGGCTCAAAACTCTCAAAACTTTAGAAGCAGTTAGCAGCTAACCAATAAAAATATTAAGTGAAGGCCAAGCAATAAAAATATAGCTTTCCTTACCAGAACCAATGCCCAGGCAAAGTTTTCATTTACAAACTGTGAGCAAGCATTCCTATAGTTTTTATATGAAACTGACAGACCTTATAGAAAAGGGAACCAGACATTAACGAAACCCGTCATCTCTGCACATTTTCTACAATTGACAAGCAATTGCACCCACTCAACGAAGGTAGCACTAGGATTAACAGCTGAAGCTTTTACATCACAGATAGGAACCTTAAAATGTGAAATGTAGTTACAATGTTCAAAAGCAGACAGCATCATGTATCAAATAGCTGGTGATGACATGACATACAATCCCTTAACGTCAAAAAAATTAACTTAGGAGCTTAAAAAATACATGGTTTTACTATGTTATCGTATACCTTATGAATAAGGCATAACTACAAATTCAAAAAATACGATTCTGGGAATAACCAAAAGAAAACACTAAGCGCCAAGATATTGTCAATGTACTTTTGAACTAACATTTGCAATTTTGAAAAACAAACCATGTAATTGGAAAAGGAATTTAAGTATTACCATCATTAAGCAAAGCACATATATTGCATCTCCACTTTCTTCCACCATCTGTGAAAGTCACATATGGGTTCACATATGTACGACATCTTCTACAACGAACAATGCCCGTTGTGGCAAAATTAACTACTGGTACTTCCTCCTGGACGATAAACAATACAGATGTAAAATTAAGTATTTTCTTAAATAGCACATGTAAAATCTAGTATTTGCTCAGTTAGTGCATTAAACTCACCCCCTCCGGAGTTTCTGCCAGAGGACAGACAACTGCTCCAAGAGGCAAATGCCACCTCGAAACAAGAGACTGTGAACTTGGTATAGCACTAGTTGTGAGTCGTAGATATCTAGAATCACAGTTCATGGGATACATCCCAGCAAAAGAACTTGGTTCTACATCCCCATCCAGTGGTCTTGGCAAGACTTTGGTATCCAGCCCAGTATCAAAAGATCCAGGAGCGGATCCTAAAGAAAGTGAGCTGAAGTCTTCTACCAAACCCGACATAGCTCCGTGGGAGGTGGTGACCCTCCTGCATACATTCCTGGTGCAGACGCAACTGGTGGAGCTTGTCCATAAGCACCCTGATGAGAAGAAAAGGAGAGGGGTGTGGTTGGCTGAGGTGGGACATAACCTCCTTGATAAGAACCTGGCGGTGGTGGTGGTGGTGAAGTGAATGTGTTACTCTGGACACCCGGATAGCCAGGTACAGCAGATGGCAAAGATGCCTGACCAGCACCAGGATAAGGCAGTCCCATTGAGGGTGGAGGTTGCTGCATGTTTGGCCTGGAAGCAGAATATGGTGAATCTAAAAACGACTTCGGAGCATTATTGTTAGAAGAAACAGTGTACAAGCTTTGAGGAGGTGATCCCATTGGTACTGGTGGTATCTGGGGCTGACGATTTATTTGAGTCGACATTGGTGGAACATGACCAGGAGGAGGAGGTCTCATTGTTGGAGGCAATAAGGGCTGTCCCACATTAGGACTTGGTGGTAGAGATGTGGAGGGAAACTGCGGGGTAGGAAAACGCTGGGTAGGTCCTGTAGTTGGTGGGCCATATGGCGGAGTAGGCCTACCAGGTTGCATGGGTCTAAATCCAGGAGTCCCAGGTCCAACCGCAGGCCCAGGAGAAGAAAATGGAGTTGTACTTGACGGAGCAGGCACTGTACTTAGAGAACCAGGGACTGATGTTGGCCTGAAAACAGAGGCCTCTGATCCAACCATGGGAGTAGCTGCGAAGGAGTATTGCTTGAGGAGCTGCGAAGGAGTAGCCGCTGGCCCTCGATAAATGTTTGCACGGTTAGGATTTTCAGTCCCCATTGCTTGCATATATCGTACTATATCACGTTATTCTCAGGCCTCCATAAATGATCTGCAAGAACATTCAATTCCAAAGCGTCATTATTTGGATGACATCCAAAATCAAATTTTCCATATCTTGTTAAATAATAATGAGATAAGCTAAGGTGTGCATGTAATACACTGCATGTGCGCATGCACGCATCATGCATATATATAAAGGAAAGAACACAGCAAAAATACAACCAAAAAAATGCCTCCGACTGATAGTAATTCTTGTTTTATTACTGATTTTACTTGTATAAGTAGCACATCTCCCAGTGCTCATGTTATTGCCAGTTACCAATTAAAAAAACAAAAAAATGTAGAAAGCATGCCTAATTGAAATTTCTATAACATTTCATGTTATAACGGTGAGGTAACTATTTCCAACGAATAAGATGTTATAAATCTAAAAGATAATGCACAAACTGGTGCGTGTGTGTGTTTGGTGGGGAGGTTCTGAAAATCCAGGTTCGACAAAAAGAGAGCATTTCCGATTGCTGATGCAAAAACATTCAATGAGAAAGGTGGCAAAACCGAATGCACATGGATCCAAAAGTCAAAATAAGATGGCAACCATCTCAAAATCACATAACATTTTGCTCCGAGTAAAACATCTTTTCCCAACTTCATGAATTTCATTGACTATGTTGCTTTTGTGGTTTTGTAAGCATAAATTCTAGCGACCACATGTATACAAGCACCTAGCCACGCTAAAAAGCACGTATTTTTACAAATCATAAAGCAGAAGTTCAGGCATCTAGGTCTGAAAGCTGCAAACATGCAATCCATCGCTTCAGAGACTAAGCTACACTTAAGTTGCTAATTTTAAATCATGGTGCTTATACAGGAATCCAAATATCAAGAACAAAATTATAGATATATAAACTTACATTCAACATGTACCTCATTCTACTAAAAAGCATAATACTACGTATTCCATTTTTAATCAAAGTTGATGCAAAATTTCACATCTTTAACTAAACGAGACTTAATTCCAACACAACGAAGAAAGTCATTTACTTTGCCAATTTCAACAACTTGATACAATTAGCTTTCCGACCATATCAGCCGAAACAAATTCGTTTACACGCGCAACGAAACTAATTCTGAGTCTAATTGACGTAGTCTGTACAATTCAGCTCAAATTAAATCACTATTCTTCACAGTTAATAGCAGTTATACATAATCTCAACATAATTGCACCTGATCTTAACCTGATTAAACAATTATCCACGTCATCAACCAGAATCCTATCAATAACTGATCAAACAGTAAGTAAATCAGCCACAGTTTGTTTATATCGACAACAATTACCTGATCGGGAGAAGATCTAACGGTAGAATTGGCGGGCCGGCAGAGATCGGAGATGTGAAATTGGAGCCCTAGAAATGGTGAAATTGTGTTTGATTGACTTGGGGATGAACAGGTGAGTGGTGGTTTAGTGTTTTTTATTTTATTCAATTCAATTGGATGGTAGATTGTGAATAGTGAAACTTTTTTTTTACTGTTATTGTGTAGTACGTATTTGCTTATGCACAGCAATGAGTGAAAATTGATCACACAATTTGTTGTACAAGACAATTATATTGACTATTGATGGCATGGATTTGATTAGATTAGGGCCGAGCATCGGTCCCATATAGGAGCAGACGGATCGAGGCAAGGGCGAATTAGGCTTCAAAGTCGAGATCGAGGGCCGATCATAGTCGGTCCGGTCCGATCTCGATCGGTCCCGTCCAACAAGGCAAATTAGCGGTTTGTGGTTCGGACCGACCAAGACCGAATTAGCTTCAAAAGTCGAGGCCAGATGATCGGACCGAATGTGGTCGTTCGGTCCGGTCTTGGTCGATCTGGTCCGTTCGTTGGTTTGCTTCGACCCTAGATTAGACTAGTGGTTATGGCTATCTCACCAAGGGTCGGTCTACCTTTGGTGGCCGCGTCCCTCCCCCGCGAGATGAATAAGCGGACGCGTCCTCAACCACTTTGCTCCATTCGATCTTCCAAGCGATCGAATTGTGTATTTTATTTGTGTGTGTGTTTTATTTAATTATTTTGTGTGTATGTTTTTGTGTCCACTAACGTCGCCTTACTACGAACTTCTGTGTTCTCGAATTAATTTTGTAAAAGAAGAGAAGAGAAGATATAGGGAGAAATGAAATTAAGAGAATCAAACACTTTTTTCTTCTATTCTTTTCCTTCTTCTTCCTCCCAAAAGTGAGAGGAAGATTTTAGAGTGAAAAATCTCAAATCTTTCTTCCTCTTCTTTTCATTTCTTCCCTATAAAAGACTTGAAAACACAATTTTTTTTTTTCAATTTCTTTTCTTTCTTTTCCTTTCTCTTATATATGAATTTTAAGAACACACTATTAGTGTCATCTGTATGGTCTAGGAGAAAGAATATGATGTGACACTAAAGTGACGAGTGTTTGGTGTCACTTGGGGTCACAGTAACTACTAATCTTAAGGGGAAGTGGTGAGGAAAACAAAGACCTTTTTAACTCTTGAGGATAGATGTTTTACGTGTGTGTTTAACACGTCTGTTTATTTGATGACATGTCAATATATTCGACAATGGTCATACTATACGTGTGTTGATGTGCGTGTGTGTGTTTCGTTTATATAGTGTTTGTTTCACGTGTATCTCTGAAAACTGATATAAATTATTTGGCATAAATTAACAAAAATAAATAAAGAAGAGAAAACCATTTTCGGATGTAAAACAAGTTTGGTAGCCAGAATTTGTCAAGCTTAAACATAAACGGTAACAAAACTAAAAAAGCAAATCAGTTTCGGTTTTGTATTTGTAAAAACCGAACAAAGTCGACCCAAAGCAAAATGTAGTCCACTCTGTTAAGGGTATGTTTAAACTTTTTGACACGCTTAAGGTTTTATAGGATTATTGAAAGTTCGTGGAGCTTGTAAGCTTTTTTTATCTTATGTGCATATCATCTTGTAAAGTCATAAGTTGTTGGAATCACTCATAAACTATATTTCAAGTGTTAGTAATTAATATGTAATAGTTAGCTTAATATGGCTTTTATGTTAGTAATCATGCCAAGGCTTATGTAGAAAGCCCATGAGCCTTAGCCCAAACCCATAAAGGAAAGGAATGGAACTTGCATGTTGCCTAGTTCCTTCCTAAATAATGCATGTAAACCCTCACTGAGGGTTGGTTGTTCAGTTCACTCTTCACACTTTACGCATAACCTTTCATATTATCATACGTGTGTGTGTGTGTGTGTGTTCATCCGATCTCTTCTTATCTATTTCTTATATTGATGCTTGTGTTACAAACATGGTGACCTAACAGTGGTATCAATCGCCAAATAGTTGGGTGAAAAGCTTTTGTTTTTTAAGTTAGTTTTGGTCTTACGCGTAACTCACGGTCACAAACTTTCTCACGCTTAAAAACTCATTTTTACACTTTTCAATCCAAGATTCTTGTACTTTCAACGTTTTTAGGTGTTAAAATATCTGTTTTTGGCAAAAAGTTTCGAACTTTACGTGTATTTCTTTGATTTTAAACTTGGTTTTATACGTAGGATCATTTCTACGCATAAGGTGTTTCTAAGTTTTGGATCATCAAGTTTCACACTTTTGTGTTATTTTTGTGATATTGAAGTTATCTCATCTCAAAAATCTGGTTTAGAAACACTTTGGGCTAAAAATATGTTTTGGTTAAGTTTTACACGTAACAAAACCCTAAAGTTACGCATAATTTTTCCTTGGATCGATCTTCAGTTTTCGTGGTTTACTCAGTGTTTTCTTGCTTGGATAAGCCTGAAAACACTTCGACTTTGGATATCGTTTACCTTGTGATAGTGTAAAGGATTTTTGGGCAAACCACAATTTTACGCATAAGCTCGCTCTTACGCGTAGAACTCTTTACGCCTAAGCTTATTCTTACACCTAAGCCTTGTCTTACGCATAAGCTAATCTTATGCATAAGTCTTCTACGCCTAACTTTCGGTTTCGCCTAATCTTAGTGTTTCTCAATTCTTACGCGTAAGCTAATCCCACAGCGTAAATATCACTTTACGTGTAAGTTTGGTGTTTTACGCCTAAGTGTTACTTTGCCTAAATTTGGTTTTTCACGCCTAAGGATACTTCATCAACAACGTTTCATTCGACTACAAAGATCCATTTAACAACACAAGTTTTCAACATGTCTCAACTACCATCTCTAACTACTTTCCTTACACGTATAATCAACAACAACAACAACAACTAAGTCTACAACATCAACAATTCAATCAACAACAACAAATTTATCAACAACAATTTAACCAACAACATTATCCACAACAAGGAGCAATTTCACCTCAAATGGTTCAACCACCACCTAGTCTTCGGTACAACCTTACACAAACGTTTACAATCAACATCCATCCGGAATACTATGAAGGAACCGACTTGGTTTGCAAAGATGTGTGAAGCTTTAAGTAGCCAACAATCTATTCATGAGGCGGATCACTGATAGACCTCCAATGCTCACTCCAGAAACTATGATCAATGGGTGATTAGGTTCTTTAGGTTTTGTGATCTAAAGAAGCCACATGGAAAGTTCTTAAAGAAGGTCATCTTGGAAGGTCCATTTCGATGCCTATTCTCGTTACACCGGAGATCCAAATGCTATTCCACCAAGAGATGATCTCACAAACATTGCAACTGTCGCTTACCTTTCGGTGATGAACTTCTACACTCTGGTGATGAGCTAGCAATGCAATATATCCTTTTAGGATTACCCAATCCAATCCTTCAAGTGTTGATGCTCAAAAGGCGCAAAAGATGTGGGAACATATTCATCTTCTTATGGAAGGCATCGAACTCAATCAAGAGGATATGGAATCCAAAATCTACTTGGCTTATGAACACTTCATGATTGAACCGGAGAGACATTAGAGTCTTATCATCATCGATTCTCGACATCATCAATGACTTGGACAAACACAACATCATCATGCCAAGAATTGTCATTAACACTAAGTTCCTAAGTAGTCTTGGTCACGAGTGGGAAAAATATGTCATTTTCATCCGTCAGCGAAGAATCTTCATCATGCTACTTACGGATTGTTGTACGACTATTTGAAGCCCCACCAAAAGAAGTTGACAAAGAAAGGACTATCCGTGGACTCCGAACCCACCGTCACTTCCGGACAATCAACAACTTGCTTTGTGGGCTCAAACTAGTTATCCTCCTCAACCGCTCCTCAACCGCTCCTCAACCCGCTCCTCAACCCGCTCCTCAACCAATCGCAACAATTACACCATATGATCCTTCACAAGAACAATCTCAACAAACTTAATTGGTTCCATACAACAACAACAATGATCAAGCACTTTACGGTGAAGCTAATGAGGACTCAAGCTTTCGATGCATTGCAACAAGGATTTGTTATGATTGCCAAAGCCTTCGGTCGGTATACAAACAAATCCAACAACCGCATTCGCTCCTCATCAAACACAAGGAATCGGACTATTGTGAACAATGGACGTGTTGAAGTTCGAATCGTGGTTATGGTCGTCGATGGGAGGAGGTCGAGGTTTAATGCTATGGGTAGGAATAACATGTGCTCCACAACAACAGGAGCTCAGTGGTGGAACAGGTAATGCTCGAAATGGGATAAATGGTCTTCGTTGCTACAACTGTAATGAGAAGGACACTGGCTAATGCATGCCCAAAGCCAAGGACTAGAGGTGCTTATCACAAGGAGGCTTTACTTTTGGCTCTTAAGGATGAAGTGGTGGAACTCTCACAAACAAAGAACGAGCTTTATGGCGGATCACGACTCGAGATGATAGTATGGAGGACTTGCAGGCTAATGCAGCAGTGATGTTGATGGCACAAATGCAAGCTCTCCACATGAGTGACACGGCCCGGTGTATGACATCGATGGCTTGTCTCGTGCCCGAACAAACCATATTCATCATCGATCTTATATCTCGACCAACATCCGAATCCGACGAGGCTCGAATGTTCAACATGAGCCGTCTCATCTCATTCTAACGATTCTCAACTAGATCCGGTGGTTACATTTGATGATCAAGATGACCTTATTGTTACCTTTGATACTCAAATTGACTCGTGGTTGTTACATATACTTGAGGTGACCGACTCTTTAATACTTACATAAACGCCACACAACTGAATTTCTAATTCCTAACAATCTCCCAATACTTGGGGTGAGACTCTTTAATACCGTCACCTCAAACATATACTAAAATTACATTGAATACAAACAGATATGACATTAACAATTGTTCTTGCATTCTTGATGTAGTACTTTGCTCAAAGCTCGTAGTCATTGATTCTTCTCATTGCATGTTTGGTTACTCTAGGAGGAGGTCTTTTCTTGATCCACGTGATAATAAAGTTGAGCCGACTTTTGAGATCATCACTCTCAAAATCTCTGTGACATTCATTGTGGTGTTGGTTCTATGTGATGTTGTGACATTCGGACCGACATGCTCACATTACGGATCATGATATCTTCTCATCGAGTAGCGGAAGCTTTAGTTGATTCATGATATTGGCGCGACGCGAAGCATGGAGTGAAAATATCGAGTCATTGATGCACTAATCATGATTTCTTTTGAGATGAATGTGTTAAGTGAGCATGCGGCTATGGATTGACCGCTTCATTACGATCATTGCAAGCGTCGGGTGTACACGCATACAACATTAGCAATAAATCGCACGAAAGTGTCTTTGATCACTTCGTTGAATTGAGTACACGACCACGGTTCCCGTTAATCGATACATGTCTTGCTGTGATCGGTATAATTCAAAGAATTTCCTTGACGGGGTTTCACAATGCTCTAGTCGTTCTCAAACGGAACATCTCAAAGAAGACAACACGGAGTGAGTGAACCAAATAATTTTAAGTCCAGCGATTGATGAAAAGAGATTAAAAACAATCGTGTATTGCTCAATAGAAATTGTTTTGCAATACAACGAAGGTTTTATTGAAAATCAATTATCAATCATAAAAAAAACACCTTTTGGTTTGAAAATGAGTACACGGTCGATGTGCTAAAGAAAAGAGTTGTTAAGCACAAAGACCGGTTTTTAAAGGTATCCGTCAATCCATAACTGAACCGAGATTGATTCAAGAGATTGAATCGCCCCATTGTTTCATTCGGTTGTCACATGGTTGATCTATATAATAGATCTCACATGCCACCTACCGGAGCTTGTGTGATGTTGGCTCGAAGGTTTTCCATCTTCACCGTGAATATGTTCACATATCACTCGGATGTTCGAGCAAAACCACAAGGATAATCGTGGGACTCAAGATATAATCTCTCTTTCCACATTGTGTGAAGCAGAGTCTTCATTGAAAGTGTCCTAATGAGATTTATTGATGATCTCGTGGCTCTAGACTCAATTTGTGCATATTTGGATCTGTCATCGGAGACTAGGGAGAGGTCTCCTTCTTCAATATCAACAATCTCTAAGAGAAAGTCAATAGATAATGTCGGTTCCCGTGAGAATGAAACAAGTCCTTTTAAGAGGAACTTGAGTGGTTTGGAAAGTTGAAGTGCGGTCGTCCTTTGGGTCCATGACGTCTTGTCTTCAATACCGATGTTACCATCGGTAGCATATGAATTGAACCCGTTTTACGCCCTAAGGTTGAATAAATGGAGGCTATTTGTTTTCACCCTTTTCTCATTCAATTCTTTTAATTCTTCAACCCCTTGATTACCGAGACTTCATAGCAAGAACCTTGTTGGGTATGTTCGATACTTGCTCGCCTCGATCCGCACTCTTCCCATATCTCACTTTTCTCCTTTTATCATCATACCTAAGGACTTCTACACTAACTAGTGGGTTGTCCTGGGTAGATCCCTCCGGTTACGGCGGATCATGGGAACCAATACCTAACCTTATCATCCTTATATCACCGTACATAAAGTAAAGTTGGTCGGTCTATTTGGTATTGTTCATCCGCCATTGGAACCAATTGAAAACCATTTGAAAATCAATCCGGATACTTGTGATATATTATCAAAACATTTTGTACTGAATTGTTTTGATATTTTTAGAATAAGTGCTCCCCTCAACATGTGCATGAATTGTTTGAAATCGTTTTGCACACGGAGGCAAGAGGAAGAAATTACTTCTTTGATTACCATTTTCTAAAAATATCACCATCACTTCCTTGATCAAATCAAGTAGATAAAGCATTTCGGGAAGGATGAGGTTTCCATAAGTTTGCTCCCCTCAATATGTGCCTCGAGGTTTGAAAAGAGTTTTGCACATATTAGGAACCTCGCTGATGAGATAAATGATCACGTTTCAAATCATAGGTTTAAGATAGATGCTCCCCTCAACATGTGCATGGAAAATTTGAAATCGTTTGTCACATGTGGGAAGGATAGCATGTACATCCTTATAAAACCATATACCGAATTATCGGTTTAAATCCAATTTAAATCACACATTCTCCCCGATCACAATTATCAAATCATTTGAGATTTGTGATCTCTTATTGATTTAAATTGATTTTGAAAGATTTTAAGGGGTTGTGACTTGATTATGAAAGCGTTTTAAGCGATAAGGATCGGATTTTAGACTTTAAAACTCCATTGATAAAACATGCATGTACATCTTTTGAAAACAATTTAATGCCAAATAACTTTTTAATTTAATTGAAATCATTCTCCCCTCAATCAATGACATAGGTTGTTGATTGAGAGATAGATATTTTGACAAATAAGTCGATGATTATCAAAAATAGAGACCGAGTTATTTTTCAAAGCGATTAGTTTCAAGAGATAAATGTTTATAGAATCGAGCATGGAGTTTGAAAACATGGTAAAGCATGGCTCTGTTCTTTGTTTGAAAAGCGGGTTAATGCCTGAAATGACAATAAACCATTTATTCTCTTTCTCCCAAAAATATTTTTTGATTTTTTTTTTTTTTTTAAATTCGAACAACATCTAAAGTCCCGTGTCATTCTTTGAATGACAACATCAAGACCGTAGATATTATCGAATCGAGAGAAACAAGACAAAATGACAATATTTTTGAAGATTTTTGAATTTTCAAATTTTATGGATTTTGAAAGTTTTATATTTTTCTATTTGATTTTCGAATAGATATATCAGAGAGATAGATGAAGATAGACCTTTACTCCTCGTCTTCCTCACGAAGGCGTTTGAGTGTTTACGGTTGAAGGCTTTTCATGCCCGATCGTGGAAGAATAAACTCAAAGCGTTCTCTTGGAAGAGCTTTGGTGAAGATGTCGCTAAGCGGTATTCGATCCTCACAAAATAGAGTTCCACTACACCTTTTCCACTTGTTCCACGATGAAATGATGTCGAATGTCGATATGCTTTGCTCTTGAGTGTTGAACATTGTTGCATGAGAGAGCAATAGCACTTTTATTATCACAAGATGCAGGGATTTTGTTGAATTCAAAGCCATAGTCGGATAATTGAGATCTCATCCATAAGATTTGAGCACAACGGGATGACATGGCTATGTATTCGACCTCTGTAGAGGAAATAGAAGTACTCATTTGCTTCTTTGAAGACCAGCTCACAAGCTTATCACCCAAAAGCCGAGCACCTCTAGATGTACTTGACGAGTATCTTGACACCTGCATGATCGGCATCTGCATAGGTCATTAGTGACATCTGGTGTCCTTGGTGCAAAGACCCATATTGATGGTTCCTTGGAATACCAAAGACCCTTTTAACCGCTTCAAGGTGCTTTTTAGTAGGCTTAGCACGGTATCTAGCACACATGCAAGCAATGAACAAGATGTCGGTCTACTAGCGATGAGGTACATCGGGGATCCAATCATACTACGATATTTCGTTTGGTCAATCATGATCCACGAGTGGTCCTCATCTAGTTTGGTTCGATCAATCATGGGGTGTCAACGAGGTCACTTGAATCAAATCCAAATTTCTTTAAGATCTCATTGCATATTTAGATTGATTTATGAAAATGCCTCCGGGACTTTGTGAAATTTGTAATCCCAAGAAAAATGACATTTGTCCCATCATTGACATTTGAAATTTTGAACTCATTTCATTTGAAAACGATCACATTCCATTGGGTGCATCGAGGCAAAATAATATCATCAACATAAATTTGAACATGAATTAAATGTTTGCACGACTTCACGGTGAACAATGTAGGATCAATCGCTCCTTTGCTAAATCCGGTAGATAGAAGAAACTTGACGATGTATCATACCATGCCCTTGGAGCTTGCTTTAAACCGTAAAGAGCCTTTTTCAAACGATAAGCGTGAGTAGGATGCTCTTGATTCACAAATCCTTCGGGTTGGTGGCGTGAGCGACTTCTTTAAGATCTCCGTTCGAAATGCCGTCTTCACATCCATCGATAGACTACCATGTTCTTACTAGCGACGTTAGCGGAAAGATTACGATTGCCTCGATTCGAGCAAGCTGGAGCAAAAGATTCTTCAAAGTCAATACCCTCCTCTTGGCGGTATCCTTTAGCAACTAATCGAGCCTTGTTCTTCAACACATCACCATGCTCATCAAGTTTCACTTTGAAGATCCATTTAAGAGCAATAATCATAGCTTACGATCGAGGCGGTACTAACTCCCATACATCAAGTCGATTAAACTCATGAATTTCATCTTGCATGGCATTGAACCACTATCTTCATTCATGGCGGTTTTAACATCTTTTGGTTCGATCTTAGATAGTACGGAGTTGAAGAAGCACCATAAGGCATCGGTTGCAAGTTGTTTCCGTGTTGAAAGCAGACGAGAGGATTTCAATGATGTTATCTAGTGGATGATCGTGAGTCCATTTTCTAAGGTGTTCATGTGGCGATGGTTGAGGCTGAAGTAGCAGAGTCGATGTCTCACGAAGAAGATGGTTCGATGAAGATTCGAGGAGCAAATATGTTTTCAAATGGAGCATCTTGAGGTAGCAAAGGGATTAACTTCATCATTGATGCCAAAAACATTTCCATGATGTACATTTGAAGAATGATGATTTGTTGATGAGGCGAAGGATCGGCGGACTTCTTGACTTAAAGATATTGAGGCGAGGGATTGCCTTCATTCACGGGAATATGAGCAGCCTACTGTTGTAGGAATCGACACCTCATTAGTACTTGGATCATAAAGTTCATCAAACATAGGATCAAACAATTTCTTTAAATCATCTTGGATGGAGGTACATATGGAGTTTCTTGAGAAGAGTTTGGAACAAGGGATGAACCAATGGGATTTGTTTTGAAGTGTGGGTCAGGCTGAATTGTCCGGAGCCATTTGACCGGTCGACTCATCAAGCGTAACGTGAATTGTTTCCATGATATTTCGGGTTCTTTTGTTGTAGATTCGGTATCCCTTTTGTTTGGAGCATACCCTACAAATACTCCAATGTCTGCTTTAGCTCTAAGTTTGCCTAAGTCTTGTCCTCATTAGTTGGATAACACAATGCACCAAACACACGAAGGAAAGAGATTAGGTTTTACATTGTGGACAAGTTCATATGGAGTTTTCCATGAGCAGTGTGAATCGAGGAACGATTTTGTGTGTAGCATGCGGTGGCAATAGCTTGACCCGAGAAACATTGGAACCTTTGAGTAAATCGGCATTGTTCTAGCGGCTTCTACAAGAGTTCGATTTAGTCTTTCAACTACACCGTTTTGTTGAGGAGTTCGTGGAACACTTCTTTGATGGTGATTCCAACGCTTTCATAAAATTCATTGAGTTGTTTGTTGACAAACTCGGTTCCATTGTCTGTTCTTATTATTACATTTGTTTTGTTAAGCCGAACTGCAATTTGTTTGATGAGTTTGATGATGATATCGGGTTTCATCCTTTGTCCTTAAGAACTTGACCCAGGTGAATCTAGAGTAATCATCAACCACAACTAACACATATTTCTTCCCAAATATATTCTGCACCTCATTGGTCCACACAAATCCATATGAATCATATGAAGAACTTATGTGACAAGTTAGTAGGTTTGGGTTTATGGGCATACTTCTTGCTTTTCCCAATTGACATCTTGAACAAAGATGATCCTTTTCATACTTGAGTCTAGGTAAACCTACAACTAAGTCCTTTACGGAGAGATCATTGATGGTACCGAAGTTCAAGTGATTGAGGCGACGATGCCATAACCATGACTTTGTTTTAGAGGCCTTTGACGGTAAGCAAATTGGAAGACTTCATCATATCTTCGATAGATATGGTGTATAGATTTGAACCACGTGAACCTCTTAAAAGTTCCTTACCATCAAGTTCTCTAACGAAGCGGTATGTTTTACGAAGGCTACTTCTAGATCGAATCGCGAAATTGACCAACAGAGAACAAGTTGTGACCAAGACCTTCTACATAGTAAACCACGGAATAACACTTTTGCCAACAACATAGTCTCCATAACCCATAATAGCACCGAAATGATCATTCCCGAATCTAAGCGTCTCCGATGAATTTGCTCACGAAGTTCATGAGCCGTGACCGGTCGCCGATCATATGCTTGGAACAACTGAGTCCGGTACCACGAGCGATTTGAGCGATCTGCGGTTGAACACGAGACAAGAGTGGATAAGCGGATAATTGGGATCCCCATGCAAGAATGGGTTCCATTTGGTTAGTAACAATGGTTGGAACACCCACATCGGAAAAAGAAGCATTCATATCGAAATTAAGGCCTTTGGAATCATTGTGAATTGATGCGGTACTAGTGTACGTATTAGCCACATTCACGGTGTGCTCACTTCTTAAGGAATAGTTCTACCGGTGGGCATCCATTTTCTAGTGGGCATTGTCGATTATTCTTATGACCAACGGTATCCAATAATAGCCTATCTTACTAAATGTTCTTCCTGTGGGTTCCCTTTGTTTTCTAACTTTCTTTCGTGTTTGCCTTTTTGCCTTTTTAGTATTATGACGATTAATCGGACAATTAACATCATTAGGCAAAACATTAACACCACATTCATGATTAGAAGCGAAATTCAAGCGGACATCGGTACAAGGTTTGCAAATAGTATCGAATTTGAATTAATTACGATGCGCCTATGGCTAATACTAGAATCAACACGATTCGTTTTATTCGATTCAAGCTTAAAGTTCCTAGATTGTTCTTCTACTCTTTTCCGAGTGCACATTCTTAGCTTGCGAGGTCCTATCATTCCTTGTATTGTCTTGAGACTTTGACCTGCTCCCTTTAATGTCACGATTACTCTGTAGAGGAATGGGAACATTAGTGGGTTTACAACTCTTTGCATCACTGTTTAGATGTCTTTGGGATCTGAACTACATGCAGCACACTAAGGTTCACTTTCTTAAAACTAGAAGTCTTGGGATTCCTAGAAGGCACACTTGAGTTCTCTTTCATAGCATTGACGGATCCGAAATCGAACTACTTAAAGGCACACTAAGGTTCACATTCAAGACATTGGGCATCGAATGAGTATCATACTTGGCAATAGGCATCGAACATGGAATCAAAGGATTAACTCTCTCACCTAAGGACTTTGGGCATATTGTGATCAAGCATTCTAGGATTTCTTGAGATCGTTTGGCATATAGGCATGCATGTCCAATTGCATTATCATGAGGTTTCTCTAACTTATCCTCTTCAACAATCTCACGCAGACATTCTAGGCAATCCTTAAGGGATGAGAAGTATGTTTGAGCAACAAGTTTGTTGTTCACGAGATGAGGAGGGACATATTTCTGAGACAAAGCATATTTATTACAAGAGTGAACCTTTGATACACCATTCTCCCCATTGGTCATTGGCATTTTCCTTTTACGACTCTTGATTCTCAATTTCCTTTTGCAATGAAGCAATTTGTTCGTTATTTTTTATTCTGAGTGACCTTTATTGATTCAAATAACTCATTGAAATGACGTTTAACCTTTTCATTTTCTTCTAGAAAACTTTCGTTTTCCTTTTGTAATGCATTTACTAGGTTTTGAAGATGAAACGTTTGGGAATTCGAGAATCTAAAGGAGGAGGCATTTGGGAGCTGTCATATTGTTCGTTTGACCCTTTAATTGAGAGATTTGGGCTTTCAACTTTACGATCGTGTTGCCGAGCTTGAATCATTCATCACGTTTGTTAATTTGAAAAAGCGCATCAAACTCGGAGCATCGAGGATGTCTTGATATTTGAAGTTTTGACATTTTCTTTAAGATGTTGATATTTTAGTTGTAAATTAAAATGCTCAACTTCTAGTTTAGAAAAATGTTTAACCAAATTGTCGTGATCATCCATTTCAATTTTCTCGTTTAGTTCGAATTAGTTTTTCAAGCTCAATGACACGATCATGGGAGACTTTCGGGCAACCGATAATTCATGAAATTTGGAAGCATTAATGGAACAATTTGTAGCGATGAAAAACACATCTTGAGCAATACATTGAAATCGGGTTCTCATTTAGTGTATGCAAGTTCTTCCTCTCAATCTCATTATATTTTAGTGCTCGCTCATAGTCACTAACTTCAACTATCATTGCATCAAATTCCTTTTCCATTCCCTTAATATCGGTTTCTATCCCTTTTAAGACTCTCAAAGTGATCTTTTAGAAGTTTAAAGAAAGGCATGACCTCGCTTAAATAACATTCTTTCATTTGCTCAAAACCCTTTCTCCTTCCGTTATACCGATGGGTGTGATCCTTTTCTTGCAAGTTTTCTCAAAATCAACAAATAGTTGAAATATAACATATTGGCTAATTAAGGTCTTGCTTTTAGTGGCAATTGTTCTAGGAACAAGATGCATTGGTGTATTAGGAGGATACACGATCGCTCTCTCTAGGCATTTTCCAAAGGGAGGTTTGTTTCAACAATATTTTCGACTTTACCTTATCTAAATCCATTTTCCGAGAAAACTTGTTCGGGAGTCAACAATGTCCGAGGCTTAAACATGTTCAAGGAAATCAGTTTTCCTTCTTGTAATCATGGGGTGTGATCTTTATTTTCTTCTCTCTACATTTAGGATCATCTAATTTCTTGTTCATCTTTTCCTAGTGACTTCATCGATTTCTTATCTTCCTCGATGCACTCAATGCAACTAGGTTTACATCTAGGTTTAAGGATTTCATTGCCATCATAAAGAACCTTATGAGCATTTCTAGCCCTTTTAATGACCTCTGGATTTGGTTCCTTAACAAGGGAATGCTATGCTTATCGCTTAAGACCCTATGCTTAGTGATCATGTGAGCGATCGAATGGTGTTCCTTGTATGTACAACTTGTTTTCAAGTTTGTTTTCAAAGTTTTCAGATTAGAAAAATCTTTCAAGAGTTTTGATTCCTTTGCATTAAATTCTTGCTTAAGCATTTTCACATTTTCTTGAAGTTCTTGTTTTTGCTTAGCGGTTTAGAAAGCTTTTCTTGCAAGGAATTTAACTCTTGTTTTAATACTTCTTCTCGAAAATTACTTTTCTAATGATTGTACGCACTTGGTCATCCATTTCACGCTCACGAGTGGTCAACTCAAATTTTGCACGTTGTTCATAAATAGCAACACGTTCTTTATAGGCATTTAGTTGAAATTACAGACTCATCGGGGCACAGCGGTGTATTCATCAAAATATAGTCATTGTTGATTGCAGGAGATGCATCACTTGGTACAACTTCACTTTCACTTTGTTTCACATATTGATCATATGGGACAACATTGATATTACCCATATTTTCAATATTTGATTCAATAGTTTCGATTGATAGTACTTTGTCATGCATCTTTTGCACATCGACATCATCGTATAGTTTTAGTACCTACGAGATGAGTTTGTCTTTGGATGGGCCAGACTTGTGGTGAAGAGGAGACCTTGGGAGAAACCATTGGAGAAATGCTAGCCATAAAGATTGTGTGTGCGTGGGTCCATCATCCACATCAGTCGTATGCATCACAATCGGCGACTTGAAAGGCATTCGATGATTGTGACCTATCTCACGAATAGGTTGCTCATCCACATCTGCATCATAGGTCTTGGCATTGCCCTCGACTAGAAACAACAATTCCTCTTCATCAAAGCGGCACCATTATCACGAGCTTGTACAAGCGACATCTTATCTCTCAAGTAATCGGCGTGCATGGGCGCTTTGGAGATGTGCGGTTCCTTGCAATGTGTCCCTCACCACCACGGTTATAACATTTGATCGGCTTAGCTTGACCTTGATTACCATTCCTTCCTCGATTCGATTACCAACATAACCTCTACCACCTCCACTCTTCCTTGATCAAACGCCTTTCTTGAACCGGCGCCCCATAATTTTCCCATCTCGATCAAAGCATGGTTGTGAAGATTGGGCGGTTCGGATCTCATGCGGTGTGAAGTTTGTTGGTGTGAGGTGAAAGTGTCTGTTCTCTTTAACCATGAGTGTCGGTTGAGTGATGAAATGTTCCATGACACATTTGCATCGGTTGCTTGAACCTTGGATCGAAATGGGTTTGTGATTATCATCATTCGTGGGTACAACTTGAGAAGCATTTGTGGTAATCCCATCATTTGTGAAAAGGCGGTTGAATCATTTGTAGAGCTTGTTTCTCACGACCTTTGAGCGATCAAGAATCCTCTTTTCAAACATGGCATGTCTCTCATTACGAAGGAGGAAGGCATAGAGTTGCTCATAGTTTGTATTCTTCAATCCTTTAGTGAGCTTCACAGGTGACAAACTTGTGCCATTCGGGATTCATGTTGTTCACAAATTTTGAGTTCAAATTGAATGTTAGGCATAGTCATTCGATGTTCCTCATGTCATTCACCAACTTATGAAATCTCACATAGTACTCATAGACACTCTCATCTGGTTTCATCTTGAAGTGTTCAAATTAGTCATAGAGTTGTGATTCTCTGTCTTCCATAGTTAATTACGAACACGAGAGAAGCATCTTGACATTATCCCATCTTGCCTTTGCTTGATGTTGTGATTGATCGACTTGTAGATGTCTTTAGGAAGACCTTGAAGAACAATGTTAGAAGCCACGATATCGACATCGAATCTCTTTTCTCCTTATCATCAAGCTCATCATACATCTTTGGTCCATCCATTCCGTAAATCGAGTTCCATCTTGAAGATATCAAGTACATCTCTAGTCGTCTCAACTCGATCGGTCCTTCATCAATGGATTTGAGAATGTTGACACCATTTTCCTTTCCAAGGCAAGTACAATCGATTCGTTGAGCCCAAGAGTCATAGTCGATTCATCAAGCATGGGTGGACGAGTGTCGATCCGGCTTGAACATCCTCTGCAACAGATGGATATGATAGTAGGAGCGTTGGTAGACATGTTAACAGTTATACGGATTTTATAGCTCTATGATTAAACCGGAAATAGATTCTTTCACGGGTTTTACTAAATCAAGAGAAACCATAAACAATCACCCAAGTCGCTGAAGATAATGCACCAAGTCGCTAACACCTAATTCGCTACACCCCAAGTCGCTAAAGTCCCAAGTCGCTAGACAAATGCAAGTCGCTAAGTAGTAACTCGCTAAGCCTCAAGTCGCTAGCAAAATTTTGGCGACAATTAGCTACTCAGTCGCTAAAGATTCAAGTCGCTAAAGAGCAACTCGCTCTGGACCAAGTCGCTACCACCAAGTCGCTACCCGTGGTGGAGGTCCACTACTTGTCTTGATAATCGCTAGGTCTAAGTCGCTAGCTCCAAAGCGTAACTCGCTACAAAATTGTGAAGCAAGTCGCTACGAAGAAAGAGATCCGTATATCAAGTCGCTAGCAAGAAAAACCACATAAACATCACTTTTCAATCCAAAACAACCCAACCAAGATGATTCAAGCTTACCAAATGAAAACCTAAACACTTGTGATGATTCTAAACATAAAAGTACTAACAAAATCCAAGCTTTAACACAAGAAATCAACCAAATGATGCACAAACCACTAAACTTTTCAAACTCAAAAACACCTAAAACCACTAGAAATCCAAAGATGTGCGATATGATCTAACCATGGCTCTTGATACCAATTGTAGGATATTGGTTTCACATACACATCAAACCATTAATACAAGTAGGCGTACAAGAGAGTTTTAGAGAGAGAAGTTAGAGGTTTAGGGAACTTAGTGAGAGAAAGTGAAAGATATTATTATGAGCTCCAACTCTACCTTGGGAGGTAGAGTATTTATAGTCTTACATAAAGCGCCACACAACGGGTGTGGATCGGGCATCTGATGGGTAAAGACCGTCCGTCCTCTCACGGTGTTACTTAACTAAATACTACTTAACTTAAACTAACTATGACTACGAGCTTTCTAACGATTACATATACTTGAGGTGACCGACTCTTTAATACACGGAATTTCTAATTCCTAAC